>OW203745.1:3692955-4025455 GCA_934045075.1 Yponomeuta sedellus | reverse complement strand
CCTAAGGAAGGTATAGGCCATACTCCACCATGGGGGACAAGTCCGGATTGGTGGAGACTTGCAAGACTAGTGGCTGGTCTTACTGTCAGAAGTTTTCAAGCGGCCTTAAGGCCTCTGACTTGGCTTAACGACTGCCATCTATCGACGGCAACCGGCACCAACTGCTTAACGTGCCTTGCGAAGCACGGAAGCGCTCAGAAAAATGCCACTAGCATTAGTCTTAAACGGTCGCCCATCCATGGCCCGTCCATCCACAGAACGCACCCTATATTGCTTAACTCTCGTGATTGTTTAAGATCACTCAGGCATCAGGGGCTACGAGCGAGTTATGACTTACGGAGCTGAAACGTGGACCTCGACGGTAGGACTAGTCCACAGATTCAAAGTACAGTCTGCTAGCTTTTATAGTTAGAATATACCTTGGGCTCTAGAGTAGGCTTCGGTTTTCGCCGAAAGCATACGAGTGTAATACTATTTTCTGCTCTGTATTTTGAAATTAAGTGTCATATTAGTTCCGATATTTCTATTTGAGAGGAGCTCAAGGTCCGACCACCTGCGGCCATTAATTATAGTTACGATGGAGGGGTGCAGACGTACAGGAAATGTGGTCACACATTCGCTGCCAAAATTAGCTATGTCAGTCACCAAAGGGCACACGAACGTCGCCGCCCCCAATAGTCAGATTCAGGTCGCTGTGGCCGAAGGTCGGGATCTAATTATTATAATATCCGATTCTATTAGATAGTAGCCGAGGTATATTCTAAAAGCTAACAGGCTGTAGCTCAGCGTGCTATGGAACGGGCTAAGCTCGGAGTCGCTTCTATCATATTATTCATAAGTTACTCTTGTGTGTTTCCTTTTAAGTTTCACCTAGTTTGAATTGTAACGTTCATTAAGCCGCATCTTCTGCGCTACTTTGAATAAAATCTTTTCATTTCATTTCACAGTACCAAAGATTTTATTTTGTTCATTCCGCAATTTTCAGTCCATTTCGCAACATACCCTTAATAAATAAATTAAAAATACCTACTAAACGTTCGTCTTTCTTTACAGATACGAAAATGAAGAAGATGTGAGGAGAATAACGAATTTGACGGATACTCATAATTATGGTGAGTCTTGAACCTTGGTTTCACATTGGTATCTTTACCCGACTGCGCCAGAAGGAGGGTTATGTTTTTCCGTCTCTAGGTCTCCAGACAAATATAAATATTTACATCCCATCTTTTGTCTTGATATACATCATCTTCTTCTTCAGGGTATATTATGTAGTCCACTGCTGGACATATCCCTCCCCTAATGAGCGCCATAGCAGCTTGCTTTGATATACATAAGACTTAGGGCGAGATAAATAGTCGCTTCTAAGAACGAGTCTTAGCGAAAGCACTTGCTTAAGAAACGATTTGTCTATCATTTACAGTACTTTGGCACTCTCTAAGTCGCGAAACCCGGACTAATTCTTAGCATTAGCCTAAGAACATGCTTAGCTAAGCAAACGTCTATTTTAGATACGCATTGATACTTAGCTAAGTTAGCCTGAAGTAATGCTTAGGGAAGCATGAGTATGGACTTGGGCTAAGCAACGACTATTTATCTCGCCCTTAGATACTTATGTATAGCAAGACAAAACAAATGGAATGTAAATGTTCTAGTCTGGAGACCTATAGATGGTTGCAGAAGTGTAGGCAGGCAGAAGTAGGAAAAGAAGTATGTATATAACTATAGATAGAGAGATAGATAGAGAACACTTTATTGTACATCATAAAGGAAATTACTATAGCCTTGCGGCGAGCACAATTTCAACTCTGCGCGCACTATGTACTCCGATATTCCTGCATCGCGCAATCAAAGTGTTTCACATGACAAACCATAAATATAACGTCCGACGGACAACAGTTGGACCGGCCGTCCCCTGCCTGGGGTGGGAGATTTCCCTTTATAGTGAAAGAGCACGATAACCCGCTCTTCCCTACAGCCTACATGGCACGATGGATTTTAGCTCAAGAGATGTCATTGGATTCTTCTTCTTCAGGCTATATTAGTCCACTGCTGGACATAGCCCTCCCCTAATGAGCGCCATAGCGCAAGGTTGTGCCATCATTGGGAGGTAATGCCCATAATCCCCACGCTGGGCATGCGGGTTGGGGATCGCAGTTTGATGGAATTGTACTGCAGGGGGCGCTGCTGCCCACCCCCCGGTTTGTGTCCCTTAGTCGCCTTTGACGACACCCGCGGGAAGAATTTGGGTCGGTGCTATTCTCTAGGCCAACCACACAGCTAATTCGATTCATTGGATTCGTCTTTAAGAATCTGTGACAGTGACTCTGGATATTGTGCTAATGTTATTAATTCTGTGCTAATCTGATCCATCTCTGACCCGCAACCCTCACTCACCTCGTCTGACTATCGTGTCGGTGGTCTGCCTACCAACCTCCTTCCCTCCCTTGGCTAACACTCCGATACTGCCCTGGTCCACCGGCCGTCTTCCCTTCTAGCCAAGTGTCCCGCCCATCTCCACTTTGACTCTGTGATCCGCTTACCAACGTCTTCGACCTTGGTTCTTCGACGAATTTCTACGTTGGGTACGCGGTCCACAAGCGATGTGCCCAGCATGGCACGCTCCATCGCTCTTTGTGCAACTTTTAGTTTGTGCATATTTTGCTTAGTGAGCGGACATAGCCCTCCCCTAATGAGCGCTACAGCGCGAGGTTGTGCCATCATTTTAGATTTCATTTTATTAAGCATATATTTTACAAGACAGTCACGGATTCTTTAGAAGCATATTTTAATAAATATAGGGTTGCGTGAAATAAAAGAGGTTTGTTAGCGTTCCATAGCTTTCAACGTTTAGGAATGTTTGTCTTAGACTTTCCGTAAAAAAAGTTCTTAATATTAAAAAAACAATACTGGGACTCGAACCCGCGACCTCTGGCTAACCGTGCCAGCGCTCTCCCAACTGAGCTAATGGGCGACTTACTGGCATCATTAAAATTTCGAAACTCTTTAAAATACTCTCTGTATCACGTACAGGGAGCAACATCTGGCTAAAGTAATTTTCATCACTTGCAGCCCCGAGTACCTTACTTTTCTTTTTTAAGTTCTAAATATTCAACTTACGTAAAAGACAAAGGTGTTACAGGTGTTAGGGTTTTTATGGCAGAGTTTACTACGAATGTAATTTACTGTGGCCTCCACACTAGATACCTGTGTAGTGAAGACCATGATACATTTTATAATACGTCAGAAACTGACTTATTCACTCAATAAGACAAATAATGCAACTTCCAATAATCCCACCAAGGGGACAAGGGTATCCCACAGGAGTTCTCTCAGAGAGAGAGAGAGAGAGAAAGAGACTAGAGAGGATGGGCTTTATTACCACTCGTGCCCACTTCGGGCTCTCAGGTTTCCCCACTGTATTTCTTCCTCACTCACTCAATTAGTAACATAAAATAAATAAAGACATTCGGCAAACATTGTGAAACCCTATCGAAATTCCACTGAGATATACGGCACGAAATAAGTATTTATTTAGGACAACCAAAAGTCTATAAAACAAGTATAACAGAAACATAGCAATAAGATTTTCCCAATAAAACTCGACGCTCATAAAATGTAGAGACAGGTACTCTCGACGGTAGATTGAGAGCGAATCGAACACTTCGTCTGACTTACCAGTCTTGTATATGTACCACAAACCTCTTTCTGCTAAGGTAACACAACGTCACGATAAATGTTTTATCCAATTATGGGATAACGCCTTCTTGCTTCATTTCAGCGCGTAAGGCGCGAAGCCGCTTTCCGATAGTTGGATAAAAGTTTTATCTTGATAGATAGATAGATAGATAGATAGATAGATAGATAGATAGATAGATAGATAGATAGATAGATAGATAGATAGATAGATAGATAGATAGATAGATAGATAGATAGATAGATAGATAGATAGATAGATAGATAGATAGATAGATAGATAGATAGATAGATAGATAGATAGATAGATAGATAGATAGATAGATAGATAGATAGATAGATAGATAGATAGATAGATAGATAGATAGATAGATAGATAGATAGATAGATAGATAGATAGATAGATAGATAGATAGATAGATAGATAGATAGATAGATAGATAGATAGATAGATAGATAGATAGATAGATAGATAGATAGATAGATAGATAGATAGATAGATAGATAGATAGATAGATAGATAGATAGATAGATAGATAGATAGATAGATAGATAGATAGATAGATAGATAGATAGATAGATAGATAGATAGATAGATAGATAGATAGATAGATAGATAGATAGATAGATAGATAGATAGATAGATAGATAGATAGATAGATAGATAGATAGATAGATAGATAGATAGATAGATAGATAGATAGATAGATAGATAGATAGATAGATAGATAGATAGATAGATAGATAGATAGATAGATAGATAGATAGATAGATAGATAGATAGATAGATAGATAGATAGATAGATAGATAGATAGATAGATAGATAGATAGATAGATAGATAGATAGATAGATAGATAGATAGATAGATAGATAGATAGATAGATAGATAGATAGATAGATAGATAGATAGATAGATAGATAGATAGATAGATAGATAGATAGATAGATAGATAGATAGATAGATAGATAGATAGATAGATAGATAGATAGATAGATAGATAGATAGATAGATAGATAGATAGATAGATAGATAGATAGATAGATAGATAGATAGATAGATAGATAGATAGATAGATAGATAGATAGATAGATAGATAGATAGATAGATAGATAGATAGATAGATAGATAGATAGATAGATAGATAGATAGATAGATAGATAGATAGATAGATAGATAGATAGATAGATAGATAGATAGATAGATAGATAGATAGATAGATAGATAGATAGATAGATAGATAGATAGATAGATAGATAGATAGATAGATAGATAGATAGATAGATAGATAGATAGATAGATAGATAGATAGATAGATAGATAGATAGATAGATAGATAGATAGATAGATAGATAGATAGATAGATAGATAGATAGATAGATAGATAGATAGATAGATAGATAGATAGATAGATAGATAGATAGATAGATAGATAGATAGATAGATAGATAGATAGATAGATAGATAGATAGATAGATAGATAGATAGATAGATAGATAGATAGATAGATAGATAGATAGATAGATAGATAGATAGATAGATAGATAGATAGATAGATAGATAGATAGATAGATAGATAGATAGATAGATAGATAGATAGATAGATAGATAGATAGATAGATAGATAGATAGATAGATAGATAGATAGATAGATAGATAGATAGATAGATAGATAGATAGATAGATAGATAGATAGATAGATAGATAGATAGATAGATAGATAGATAGATAGATAGATAGATAGATAGATAGATAGATAGATAGATAGATAGATAGATAGATAGATAGATAGATAGATAGATAGATAGATAGATAGATAGATAGATAGATAGATAGATAGATAGATAGATAGATAGATAGATAGATAGATAGATAGATAGATAGATAGATAGATAGATAGATAGATAGATAGATAGATAGATAGATAGATAGATAGATAGATAGATAGATAGATAGATAGATAGATAGATAGATAGATAGATAGATAGATAGATAGATAGATAGATAGATAGATAGATAGATAGATAGATAGATAGATAGATAGATAGATAGATAGATAGATAGATAGATAGATAGATAGATAGATAGATAGATAGATAGATAGATAGATAGATAGATAGATAGATAGATAGATAGATAGATAGATAGATAGATAGATAGATAGATAGATAGATAGATAGATAGATAGATAGATAGATAGATAGATAGATAGATAGATAGATAGATAGATAGAGAACACTTTATTGTACATAAAAATGGAAATTACACAGATATTTCTTAACCTAAGAGTACAGACGGCGGCCTTATCACTAAAAGTGATCTCTTCCAGACAACCTTCGGATGAACTTGACCTTGTTAGTTTTATCTTGGTCACTTAAATGGACAGTCCACATTAAACCTGTAGGTACCACGATTTCAATATAAAATAACCCTTAAAACTATGAGGTTAGAAGCTACCCAGTGGTTTCGGTGACAAGTGACGGCCCGTCAACTGAAGTGAAGCAGGGCTCTTTTTGCTGTCGTCCGTGATTATGTGAATTACTATAGATTTCGTAGCAAAATTTAATACGTTTTTGTGACAGTATCCGAGAAATATTCTTCTTATATTTCCGAAAGGTACCGTAGACAAATTTAACTATTATTATTAAAAAGTCTTTAGGAATAAATAGTTTCATTAAACATGTCAAAAATATGAATCATATATAAAATTTAAATTACGGGTAATTACAAAAAAAAATATTAATTACAAATAATTAAATGTACAAATAAACATGATAGCATTCTTGGGGCTCATAGGGCCGTTTTCTGCATTAATAATTTTTATATAGTTAAGTAACGTTTTGTCATGCTCTTTTCTAAGAAATTTAAAGAGGCAGTACCACAGTTAATTATTTACTTAGCAAAATTCTCAATCCAGAAATTAGCCCTTAACTTCATATTAACTTCCAAAACCCTTGTTTTTAAAAATCAATACGAAGTTCGGTTCAATGCTTCCAAAAAAAAACTCAGCCCTATCCCACAAACAAGGAAAATGTCAACCATTTTACACAATTGCTAGGGCCAGTATTTTTTGATAGTATTTTTTCGATATCAAACTTAGTTGACAAGAAAAAATTGTCAAACGGAGCTCTCTACATCACTCAACTTTTCAATTTGAAATATTAGTAGAATTGGCCACCACACTACGAGCTGGCATAAACCGCCCATCAGCTTGCTGAAGCGATGATCTTAGATAGAGTCTTTAAGCCCATATTGTCTCTTTCTCTCTCTGAGAGAGGGCCTGCGCCCTGCAGCGGGATGTGCTACATAAAAAAAAATAAACTATTAGTACTTTATGAATTAAAAATGAATAGAAGCGCTCGTGGCGAACCGAGTGATTGGAATCAATCACTTGGTTAAGCAACAACAGGCGCGGTCAGGTACGGGATGGGTGAGCGTCCCGTGACTACCGCTAGTGGCATTTTTCCGAGCGCTTCCGTGCTTCGCAAGGCACGTTAAGCCGTTGGTGCCGGCTGTCTAATAATGGCAGTCGTTAAGCCAAGTCAGTGGCCTTATGGGCGGCTTGATAACTTCTGACAGTAAGGCCCGCCACTGTCTTACAACCCTCCACCAACCCGGACTTGGCCCCCGTGGTGGAGTATGGCCTAACCTTGCTGCGATGCCGGAAGAGACCCGTGCCCCAGCAGTGGGGACATACAAGGGGTGACAACGAACTCTATGAATTTGCACCCATGCGTAATCTTTGTTACCTCATATAAAGCGTGGTATAAGTCTGTAAATAAAACAAACGATCGATTCTGTCCTTTCTTCTAAGACCTTCTTCTTCTTCCGGTGCCATCTTCTATCGGAGGTCGGCTATCATTTTAGCTACACTGTCACGTGATGTAGCTGCTCGCAGAAGTTCTATATTTCTGATGTTGAACCACTCTGCTATGTTTTGAAGCCATGATGTTTTTCTTCGGCCAGGTCTTCGCTTTCTTTCAATTTTCCCTTCTTGAATAAGTCGCAGCAGATTATATTTGTCAGCTCGCATGATGTGACCAAGGTATTGTAGCTTTCTTCGCTTTACAGTCTTTAAGAGCTCTACTTTTTTGTTCATTTTCTGCAGAACCCCGACGTTCGTTACTCTGTCAGTCCATGATATTTTCAGCATCCTTCTATACACCCACATTTCGAATGCTTCCAACCTTTTGCATAAGGTTCGTGTTAAAGTCCAAGCTTCGACGCTGTATAGAAGGGTCGAAAACACGTAGCACCTCACTAAGCGACATCTTGTGACGAGTTTCAGGTTGCGGTTGCAAAGAAGGTGACTCACTTCTAAGACCACGTCTCGATAAAAGAGCTGTGTAAGTCCTAGAAACGGCATTGTATTCTTTTCCGAATCAATTTCCCTTTTATACATTGGCATGGAATTTCCCAAAGGAAATAAAGTAAGTTTGAACTACCAAATTGACTTGGTACAGTGTGGCTACGAAAGAAATACAAATAGAAGAATAATACTATTACAAAGACGGAGTTTTCGAAGTAAAATTCATCGTTTTCTTATTCGGTTTTTCTGAATGGCTTTCATTTGTAATGCTGTCGTATTTCGTTTGGTTGACTTCACGAGTATTTAATTCTACAATTATTAAATATTATTTTTGCTTTGCTTAATAGTTGCTCATCAATTCAATTTAGTTCAACGCGAAGAACTTACATTCTGTTAGCTGAATGTCAAAGTACAATTTGGAACTGCCATGAAAGTGAAATTTCAGTTCGAGTCCCGGCATGGGTGGATTTTTTAGACTCTAAATAGGTTGTAACTCTTAATAATGATTCGCGATACTCATACACATTATATATTAAACGGGTCTAATCGCGATTAATTATTAAGTAAAACGTAATTACTTTAGTTCCCGACGTTTCGGCAGCGTTACATTTCTTCTTCTTTTTCTTCTTTAGAATATATTAGTCCACTGCTGGACACAGCCCTCCCCTAATGAGTGCCATAGCGCAAGGTTGTTCCATCATTGGGGAGTAATGAACATAATCCCCACGCTGGGCATGCGGGTTGGGGATCGCAGTTCGGTGGAATTGTACTGCAGGGGGCGCAGCGGCCCACCCCCCGGTTTGTGTCCCTTAGTCGCCTTTTACGACACCCGCGGGAAGAATTTGGGTTGGTGCTATTCTCTAGGCCGGCACCACACAGGATATTTGCGTTACATTTGCCGTGGTCTAAATAGGTTTTTGAAATTGTACTTAGCACGGGTTAGTGCAATAAAAATAATACAATTGTGAAAGTGAAAGCCGCTGCCTTCTTACTGTAGTGCATCATCATCATAATCAGTCGGTGTCAGTCCAATGCTGGACAAAGGCCAATTTTAATGTTACATACATACATAACCTCACGCCTGTATTCCAGAGGGGTAGACAGAGACCAGCGACTGCCACTTGCCACGATCCTGACAGAGTCGAGACGGAATAAAGTTAAAAAAATACTTTATTAACTTGAACGGACAGAGTTTCTCCTAGATCTAACAATATAGTAATCATCACAAAAGTCTAAGTAACAACTATTTATATCTAAATTACATCTTACTCAGCAATGACGCTTGTCCCCAATTTGGTCTGCGCGTGTCTTGCTAGAAGAGCTGACAAAGGTGATATCCGAAGGGTCGTCACACTTAACTCACGCACGCCGGTTCCGGGTACTTTTAATCTTTCTCTTTGCTAATACATCCCCTATCTGGTCGATGTATGTCCGCCTGGGACGACCCTTAGCAACCCTTCCACTCACATTCGCAATATATATTTGTTTCGTCAATCTTTCTTCCTTCATCCTCTCCACATGTTCAAACCAACGCAACATTCCTTTCTCAATTCTAGTCACTACATCTTCTTTCAGTCCACAACGTTCTCTAATCAGACTATTGCGTATCCTGTCATTCAAAGTTACACTACACATACTTCTCAAGGACCTAATTTCTACTGCATTAATTTTACTTTCTTGCTTCTTTTGCCACACCCAAGTCTCGTTACCATACATAAGTGTTGGGACCAGCACGCCACTATGAATAGCCCATCTATGTAGCTCTTTTGGAGATGTTCCGACTACACACAATGGAGTGCAAGGCACCGTTCACACAATTTCCCGCTTTTACTCTCTGTATTACGTACAGGCAGCGGCATCTGGCTGAAGTAATTTGCATCACTTGCAGCCCCGAGTACGTAATACAGAGAATATTGTAAAGAGGTTCGAAATTTCACTGATGCCGGTGAGTCGCCCATTAGCTCAGTTGGAAAGAGCGCTGGCACGGATAGCCAGAGGTCGCGGGTTCGAATCCCGGCATTGGTGGAATTATTAGCCTCTAAAATAGTTTTTTTTTAATTTTCCTTAGCACGGGTTAGTGCATTGAAAATAATATAAGGATATACAATAGTTTGTTGTATAGTCTGTTTGCTGGATGTCAATGTACAATGTAAAATGTAAGCCGCTGCCTTCGAGCCGTATTTGTAGTGGAGAAGAAGGCAGCGGATAAAAACTCCTTAAAGCGAATAAATATAAAATTTAGGCATAACGCTATTTAATCCGTCTAAGCATTAGATAGAAACATAGAATATTCTTTATTGTACACAGAAATTATACTTATTTATTTATTTATACTGATTGGAGAATCATGAGTTTACAGAATTATGCTAGTAGAAAAAATTGGTTACTAAGAGCTAATTCCAGCCTATAGATACAACGCAATCAACAAATGTATGAACTTTATGCTTCGCGCTTCAAAACCAACCATAATTACCATGGGGTATCTCGGTTTTCACAGGAAATCGAATCGGAAACAAATAACTAACAGTTTCACCTCGATCCGAGGAGCCATGTACTCGTACCTTGATAACCAGTACTGGGTGACCTATCTAATACCACTTTTGTGGATGATATTTTCTAAAAACCAAAAATGTTTGGATCGTTTCAAATGGCAAATTCTGTCCTATTTGTACCCCTCCTGTATTTCGGAGGCTAAAGTAACGTTGTAATTATGGTACGTTTGTTTTTTCTGGTGTACAATAAAGAATATTTTTATCGTCTTATCTTAATACTGAGACGATAATTACACATAAAAAGCTTTAGTTCATTTAATTTTATCAAATTGGCATTTTACTTACCCTGGTAAATATTTGTTCTAGAATGATGTTAATACATTGAGTATATTGGTTTTGAAAGGGTAGGTATGTAACTACCCTTTCAAAACCGATATACCCAATTTAATGGAAACAAATAACTAACAGTTTCACCTCGGTCCGAAGAGCCATGTACTCGTACAACCAACCAGTACAGGGTGACCTATCTAATACCACTTTTGTGGATGATATTGTGGTGTAGTGATGAAGCGCTTCCGTGCTTCGCAACCAAGGTTGGTGCCGGTTGTCACGTAATGACAGTCCTTAAGCCATCTCAGAGGCATTATTTCTGGCTTCTGACAGTAAGGCCCGCCACTATCTTCCAACCCTCCACCAACCCGGACTTGGCTCCCGTGGTGGGGTATGCCCTAACCTTCCTGCGATGCAGGAAGAGACCCTAAAATAGAATAGAGCACTCCTCGAGGATAAAGCTGAGAACCTCTCACTGTGCTCAGGACTCGTCTTCTCGTTCAGGATTCAATATCGCGCCCGTGACATAAAACAGTGCTTTATCCCCTCTGTGTATAATCTACTATTATTATTACTATTGTTATTAAGTTGTGTTGGACTTGTTCTGGAAATAAATAGATAGATAGATAAAATATTCTTTATTGCATGTACACCAGGAATTACGTAAGAGACCTAAAAATAACAATACAGTACAAGTGGCGGCCTTATTACTAAAAGTAATTTCTTCCTGACAACCAAATAAAACCAATTTGTATAATAATAATTAATATTTTTATCATACGAATAACCCAAGATGACCGACAAAGCTCTATCTCCGTATTAATGACCGCCTAAATATCTCATTAACACCAAGCTCGATTTATTTGAACAAAACACCAGATTATTTCTCTGTCCCGTGGAAAAACAGACATCAAGGCCCGTGGCGATCGTTAGTGGGACGTGACCGCGGTAAATGTAGAGCTGTCTAAAAGTTTTTATACTTACTCCGCTGACTTAGTGACCCAAAGTGGGTCTTGACCTCTGACATAAGAAGTCGCCACTGATCTCAATCCTGCGCGGCCGAAAAGTTTTTATACTGACACAATTTTCAAAAGCGGACGATGTTAGTGTCAAAACCGCTGTACATGCATATGGACGGGATTAATCCATTCCATTAAAATCCAGTTTAATAATATAAGGTAAGAATATTCTTTATTATATTATACCAGAGGATTTTTATGAAACCAAAAATGTTAGGATCGTTTCAAATGGCAAATTCTGACCTATTTTTACTTCTCCTGTATCTCGGAGGTTACAAAATTGTTCTAAGCAATAAGACCGCCAAATGATTTAAGAAAATTAAATCATGGTTGTATTCTTTTCTCTGGTTGTGCAATAAAGTATTTTCTGTCTATCTATCTATCTATCTATCTATCTATCTATCTATCTTCGGAACGTAGCCGTGAGAGCGTAAACAAGTTTCATAGAAACAACAGCTTATTTTTATCTTTTTACAACTAATTACCTGGGAAAAAGTCATCCTGGCTGTTTGAAAACGTCTAGTAAACAGTGAACTTCAAGTGCCATCTAAAATTCACCTAAAATAAGGCCAAATCGTGAGTAGATTTAAGCAAAAACATTGCTAACCGTTGATATTATCCGACCTATTTGCGGAGTTTCGAAACGTCAAAGACTTTCGTTGCGTTCCATTCTACTCAATACTCCAAAAGTGTAAATTTTTTGGTGGCGCCACTATAATCCGGCTGAATTGCGAAGGTGCCAAACGTCATCGAAGGAGAAACGTTCCGTTCTACGCAATATCCTGAGGTCGGAAATAGTCTACACATTGCGTCGTGCAAGAAAACATCAATAAAAACAATGGAGTCGTATTGCAACATCTGTAAAAAGAATATCACTGGTCTTGATTACATGGAGTGTTCGAAATGTCATCACAGCTACGACTTGGACTGTGTGGGCGTCAAGGCGGACGATTACATAAAAATATCCGTGAAAGATAAAAGGAACTGGAAATGCCCAGGCTGTAGCATCCCCAGGAACGATGATACTCCAGTTCGCCAGACACTTAACGACACATATACATCAAGCTATGTCAACATGTTGCGGGGAAGTAGACGCACGACCACCTCGACACCTCAAAGTGAAACCACTGTTCACGAAGAACTGCTTAGGATTCGTCGTGATCTACAAGACCTTAAATCCACTAACGAGGACATCAAACTGCTTCGAAACGACATACTGGATCTTAAATTTCAGATGACGTCCTCACTGGAGGAGCAACGGATCAGATACGAGCAGCAACTGAAAGAGAAAGACGTAGAGATCATGAGTCTCCACCAGCAATTACAGGATGTGAAGGGGTCCTTTGCGACACAGGAACAAGAGCTACTGAAAAACGACATAGAGATCATCGGTGTTCCAGAAGAACCAAACGAAAACTTGCATCACATCTTGATGGTGACTGCTCAGAAACTGGGTGTAGACCTTGGTGAATGTGAGATCAACGACGTTGCCCGCGTAGGCCCCAAACGGCGGGCTGCGGGACTGGACCACCCAGGGAAGAAAATAAGCACGTCCAACCTTTCCCGTCCAATAGTCGCAAGACTAGTAAGAAAAGCAAAGCGTGACGAATTCATAAAGGCGGCTAAGTCTCGGAAAAATCTAGACACTGAAAACTTAGCTACAGGTGCAATCAGACCCATTTACGTAAACGAGCGCCTATCCAGCCTTAACAGAAACCTGTTTTTTCTCGCAAGACAGCGCGCCAGGCTGTTCAATATCAAATTTGTCTGGCACCGCCAAGGAACAACCCACATTAGACAAATGGAAGGAAAACCGGCAATCGCTATCAGAACGTTGGCGGATCTCGATACAAAGATCGGACCTGCTCCTAACACAGAAAATCCTCTCATCAGCATCGCTTAGCTTGGTTTACCTTGAGTTATTTTGCGACACACGCTATTACACACAATTTTACACACTCAAATACAAATACACAACACAAAACTCACACACAATTACAAATAATATACTAGTTATCATTTGTACTTTCACATATTTCCAGAGTTACTTCCAGATGTTCGATAGAATTTATAAAGTAATTTTTTGTCCTTATTCCGCTCATACAACCGCAGTACGAGTACTGCGGTTATGCACCTTTTATCACTTATAAAGTATTACGGCGGACTTAAATCATGAAGTCGAAACTCTTTTATCTATCGAATGTCATGTGTTAGAATTGGTTGATTCATGTAATAGTATTGGTAGCTTCCAAAATAACAGCAACTTTAAAGTTCTAACCTTTAACATCAGAAGTTTAAATCATAACATCGATGACTTTATGGTGACCTTACAACGTATTGATGTTGTTTTTGACGTCCTGGTCCTAACTGAATGTTGGTTAACACCAAACATGGATATTAAACGTATCTCAGGCTATGACTCGTTTCACACTACTAAATACATAAATAAATCAGGCGGAGTTGTAGCTTATGTAAAACAAAGCTGGAACGTTACAGTTGAAGAACCGCGCCTAGATGATGCACAAGGCTTAATCTTGAACTTCCCAAATAAAACTTCCCTTATTGCTATTTACAGATCTCCTTCGTTCAACAACCCACAAAACTTTTTTGCATCAGTAGATTCCATTCTAAATTCAGTGAAGAGCATAAATAACGTATTTTTACTCGGCGACATAAATATAGATATCCTCGTTGATACAGCTCATAGCTCCAGTTACTTATGTCTTCTAGCCGAGCACGGTTATCTCCCTGCCATTACAAAGCCAACAAGATTAGAAACTTGTATTGATCACATCTTCGTGCGGTCGAAACATAAGTGTGAATCAATAGTTTGTAATTCGTCTATTACCGACCACGACTTAGTGATGTGCTCGTTACAATTATGTCACTCCCATAGTAGTAATAATAATAGATTTCGTAAGAGTTCAGACTTTACCGCCATTGCCGAAGACCTGAAACAAACTGACTGGAATCATATACTGAGCTCTGCGAATGTTGAGGACGCGGCCTTATTGTTCTCAAGAATAATAACCAACGTCACTGACCGGCATACAAAGCTTGTCAAGATTCCCTGCTCTAAGCGTACTGTCAAACCTTGGGTTACCCCAGGTCTCCTAAGGTGCATAAAACACAGGGACCGTCTTCACTTAAAGTCAAGAAAAAACCCTAATAACTGCATACTTCTACTAACTTACACACGTTACCGCAACTTTTGTAACTCGTTACTCAGGAAACTTAAAAAATCGTACTACAACCAACAAATTTGCATTAGTAAAGGTAGCTCAAAGGGTATATGGAAGACGATCAAATCAATGTGTGACCGACCAGCTAAGAATAACAAAGCTCCGACTGAGTTACTCGAAGCTGGACCGTCTTACCAAGCCGCTCTTGATCATTGCAACAATTTCTTTGTATCTGTAGGCCTTAATCTAGCCCAACGCACTTTGAATGAACTAGGTAAAACACAAGAATGTTTGGTAACAGAAGTAAATATGCCACACGCTGCACATACTTTCTACATGCTTCCAACTGACTCACTGGAGGTTGGAACATTGATAAGACTTTTGAAAAATGACAGTGCGTCCGGTCTTGATGGAATAGGAAATTATCTAGTTAAACTATGTATTAACTCAATACTAACGCCTCTAGTTCATATTTTTAATCTTAGTTTGTCCTCGGGCATTTTTCCAAACTGTTGGAAGACCGCATTAGTATCACCCATATATAAATCCGGTGATAAATCCTCCCCCACCAACTACCGTCCAATATCACTCCTTAATGTGTTCTCAAAGCTGTTAGAAAAAATCGCTAACCATAGACTTATGGATTTTCTGGAGACGAAAAACATTCTTGCACCTTTTCAATTTGGTTTCCGTAGTCAACGATCAACCGACGATGCCGTGTCGAGCCTGCTTCATTCAGTCACTTCTCATCTAGATAGAGGTGAATGCTGCATAGGTGTCTTTCTAGACCTAGCTAAGGCATTCGACACGGTGTCAATTCCACTTCTGCTAGAAAAGCTCAGCAGACTTGGGATCAGAGGTGTCGCTCATGACTGGTTCACAAGTTACTTATCAAACCGACAGCAAATAACCAGAATAGGAGAATACTATAGCACAACCGAAAGCACCTCTTTTGGTGTGCCCCAAGGCAGTATCCTTGGTCCATCACTCTTCATCACCTATATGAATGACATTAACAACTCGCTTGATGTTTCGTACAGGATTAACCTTTTTTGTTATGCAGACGACACCGCGGTTATTTTCAATGACTCTAACTGGAAAGACGTCCTTGCGAAAGCACAAATCGGCATGGGAAAAATCGGCAACTGGCTAAAGAATAATTTACTCACCCTTAACTCTGACAAAACTAAGTTTATTTGCTTCCATAAAACAAAAGCATCTGGGCATCTGATACTCTGAAATTTCACAACTGCTCAGGGCCAAAGAGTCATCCTTGCTCCTGCTCCAGTATTGAACGTGTTGATGCATTGCGATACCTAGGTGTTATACTAGACGAAAACTTGAACTTTAATAAACACATTGCAGCTGTGACTGGTAGAGCTAGAAAACTAATCTATCTGATGAAACAAATCCGAGATCTGACTGACAAAAATGTTCAAAAGCTCGTGTATACGGCTTTATGTGAGTCTATACTTTCGTACTGCATCTCAGCCTGGGGCGGAGCTGCTAAAACTCATCTACTACAACTAGAGAGAGGCCAACGGTCCATCTTAAAGGTCTTGCACAAAAAACCATTTCGCTATCCGACCTTCACACTTTATTCAGAATGTGAAGTTTTCACAATCCGACAACTCTTTATTATAAGATCAGTTCTTTTGGCATATAAATCTTTACTATCTGATAAAAATTTCAATAAAATCCTCAGCAAACGTGTAATTCGATTAAATGTGCCAACCATGAACACAAGGTTTGGTCAGCGTTTTCCAAATTTTTTACAACCCTTTCTCTTTAACAAATTGATCAAAAAATGCTCTATTATTAACTGCACATTAAAAGAAGCTAAACACAATCTGAAAAGCTATCTTTCCAAACTAAATTACGATGACACTGAATCTCTTATGAATGTTTTATAAAATATAAATCCATTCAACCATTTAAGAAACAATACACACATACACGCTCACACCCTCACACTCACACACACAAAACACAAACACACAAACACCACAGCATGTTTACTGTATATTAAAATAGTATTTCAGTGTAACATTTCAAATAAACATAATTTCTCACTTTTATCTTTAAATTCGTATTCACAAGCAGTCAAGAAATGCTATTGAAAACTTACAATTGGTTGTTAAAGTCGTGCTAGTCTTAGTATTGCTTAAATATAGATTTTAAATAAGTTTTATTGTTAAACCCTATTAATCGTTCTCATGCGCCAAGTAAAACATTCTGTGTTAATTATCCTTAGGCCGCCACTATACAGGCTATTTTGCTTAGTGTGGAGACCAATGTAAATTTTTGTATGTGTACCTTCTTTTTGCAAATAAAAATTTTTCTATTTTCTTTTCTATTTCTATCTATCTATCTATCTATGCAGATGTAGTTAAGGCGACTCTAAGAATTTAGTTTCCTTGCAAAGTTTTAACAAGTTCGCAGTTACAGTGTTTGCATTGCCAGACCCATCTCTCAGCGGGCGAATCGTCTAAGAGGAGATCTATTTTCATGTAATAGCTGCTATTAAGGGACCGGGAATTGAATAGTTACAAATTGCAAGGACGTCTCTATAGCGGAGCGGAATGGTCTATCCCAATGGGTTATTTGCTAACACAGTTTGACTTTGTACTCTGTAGGTAGGTGCAAGTTCAATTCAATTTTATTACGACGTAATGAATTTATATTCTGTTTGCTGAATGTCAATGTACAGTGTAAAATGTAAGCCGCTGTCTTCGGGCCGTATTGTAGTGGAGAAAAAGGCAGCGGGAAAAAAATCTCCACTCTGACCTTCTTTCCTGTAGTCATCTAAATCCAAATACAGTTGCTCAAGCCGAACACATCAAGATGAATTTTACAGACGACGGTATAAGCAATTGCTATCTAGGCCACAATTTCTTCTATAATTATACGTAATAGAACAACTCGTGGCCTAGCGGAACCGAGTGATTTCTGAAATGTAATTTACAGTTGCTAAGCCATGTCAGAGGCCTTATGGGCGGCTTGGTAACTTCTGACAGTAAAGCCAGCCACTAGTCTTGCAAGCCTCCACCAATCCGGACTTGGCCCCCGTAGTGGAGTATAGCCTATACATTCCTCAGGGAAGAGACCCGTGCCTCGCTGTGGAAGACAAGACATTTTAATGGTGGTAACTTTAATGTTATATCCCGATTTCTTTTCATGATTTCAAACTTTTCTCTTTAGTAAAATCTGACAGTACTGATGAGCTAAGAAGAAGCTGTTTTCGGAGTGTTTTCCATTTTTACTTAAAAGGTAAGCCTACGGCCCTCTTTCAAAACACTTTTACTTAATTAGGGTTTAACAGTTTTAGCCTTATAAGGTTGCCAATTAATTTGATGAGTTTGATGAGGTCCGGTGAGGGACGTCTCAGAAAGTCATACTTCGACCAAATTAATTAGCAAAAGGCAAGATGAAAGATAAACCTGGGTTACGTGCATGCAACGGCTCATCATCCACCCATTGTGTTCCCACCGAGGGGCAGTTCTCTTCCTTGAGGAAGGTTTAGGCCATACTCCACCGCGGAGGCCAAGTACGGATTGGTGGAGGCTTGCAAGACTAGTGGCTGGTCTTACTCTCAGGCCACTCTAAGGCCTCTGACTTGGCTTAACGACTGCCATCTATCGACGGCAGCCGGCACCAACTGCTTAACCTGCCTCGCGAAGCACGGAAGCGCTCGGAAAAATGCCACTAGCGTTAGCCTTTACACATCCATGCACTGAACGCGCCCTGTATTGCTTAACCTTCGTAATCGTTTAAGATCACTTTGGCAGCCGGGGCTAGGAGCAAAAAGTATGAAAGTTTTGAAAATGTTGGTAGCCATAATTAAGTAAATGCTAGAAAATAACATAAATTGTTATTTCTACAATTAAGACCCGCAAAAGTTACATCTTCTATGGGGCATTGTATAATTTTGTACAACAGGATTCCTAAAGATAATTAGAGTTACCTCCGATGCGGTTTAAAAATGTGTTAAGCACATTGTGTAAAAAAAATTACTATAACAATAAGGACAATTTATACGACAATGATGTCTGATATTTAACAGTAGAATAATATTAAAAGGTTAAGGGCTGATTTTTCAATCTTCGGATAAAGCTTATTCGTCGAATATTATATAAAACAACCAATTCAAAAATGTGTTGTAATTGCCTTTCTTTTGTTGTTTCACGGTGACATTTTTATATTATTGTGTAATACTTTATTAGACGGTTAAGTTTTATCCGAGGATTGAAAAATCAGCCCTAAGAGGATTATTGTGTCTAGATGTTCAATACTTTACAAACACACAAGAGTGTTTAAGTTTCCCCCCACATAATCAATTAATTGTACCACATTGACTTTTATTAAGTAAAATTTTGTTTTTATCAATAATAAAAATGTTAGAGGTATTTAAAAACCTCACACACTCAGGTTTCCTCGCGATGTTTTTCTGCACCCTTAGCGAGTGGTATTGCGACTACAATTTCACAACTAAGGCATTGGTACATGCGCGCACTGGGAATCAAACCTGTAATTGCCAATCCAAGGTGAGAACGCGTGGTAATTGAGCCCATATTCTCTCCCAGAGAGAGAGAGCCTGTGCCTATCCCAGTTGGACGTTTATAGACTACAATGAAAAAGTATTTGAATTAAACTGAATTAAACTGAATGCAAACCAGTTCAAAGTCGCTCAGCGAGCTATGGAGAGAGCTATGCTCGGAGTTTCTCTGAAGGATAGGATTCGTAACGAATGCATCCGACAGAGAACCAAAGTTATCGACATAGCTCAGAGAATCAGCAAGCTGAAGTGGCAGTGGGCTGGCCATATCTCGCGAAGAACCGACAACCGTTGGAGTAAACGTGTGCTTGAGTGGAAACCGCGACTCGGCAAACGTAGTGTAGGATGCCCTCCGAGCAGGTGGGATGACGATCTGCGAAAAACTGCCGGCAGATGCTGGATGCGGCAAGCTGAAGACAGGGCGCTATGGCCCTCATTAGGGGAGGGCTATGTCCAGCAGTGAACTACATAATATAGCCTGAAGAAGAAGAAGAAGATACGAATGCTGGACATAGCCCTCCCCTATTTAGCGTTGGAGACGTTCTGCTCTGGGAACAAACAGTCCTTTTAAAATACAGACGTTTTGCTCCCAGAGCGTTTTAAATTAAAGTTGATTTGCATCCAAGTTCTTTTTGTCTTCTAACCCTTATGATCCGCAATGTAATGAACGCCTGGGTAATGTCAAGCAGTGGACTAATACAGCCTGAAGAAGAAGAAGATACGGATGCATGCGCACACTTCAAAATGGTAATGGAACGAAATTTAAAAAAAAACCTATTTAGAGGCTAAAAATTCCACGGATCTTCGGATCTCTGGCACGGATAGCCAGAGGTCGCGGGTTCGAATCTCGGCATGGGTGGAATTTTTAGCCTGTTAATAGGTTTTTTAAATAGTCCTTAGCACGGGTTTTAAAAATAATAAAATCAAATGGAACGAAATCCACCCTTTCATGTAGTGTTTTTTTGGACATAGACTGTGTTTTTCCTAAACAGAAAGAAAGCAAAATTGTACGTTATGCAATTGCATCCGGAAATGGTTACAAACTTAAGCTCGATGGGTACAAGCACTTTATTGTAATCACCAAACGGGAAGCTCAGCCAAGATAATGAAAGGAAAACACTTGCCTAATTACTTTCCGCTACGGTACCGAGTAGATTTATAGCTCTAAAATCCTGCCTACCACACTCGTCCCACGCAAACCTTGTTCCACTCCCTCCCACACCCCATCACCCACTAACATGCCAATTTCTTACTAAGATTAATTTTCTGAATTCTTATTAAACTAATAAATATCTTATTTAAGCCCTTATGTAAGTCGTTTTTATGTAGCTCAAATTATGTCTTACGGCTACGCACCACTTTAATGTTGCATTTTTCCTTGTTCTTAGCCACCCAGCTAAATATTTAATTAAGTTATCACTTCAACTCCGCCTCGGTCTGCCGCATCACTGATGGCTTTTAAACGACTTTAATCGATGGGTTTTTTTGCCCACTTATCAAGGCCTATATGACTAATGCGAACGGGATGATAATAAAATTATGTAGCCTAAATACGTCCCACCGCACGGAATTCAATTCAAAGTCGCGAAGTACAATAATGCAATGTAAATTACCGCGAAAGTTCATTGTTGCATAGTATATTAGAGCAAATATTCTCTTCAGTGATTTACGTAATAGCTAATTTCTCTCAGACAGAGAGTGCGGGCTTAATCACTACGCGTGGCCACCACGGATTGGCAAGTTTAAGCGCTGAGATTAATATTATTATTAAAATTCTTTATTGCATAAAAATTTTGCACATAGGCGAGCTTAATGCTACTTAGCATTATCTACCAGCTGACCTAAGTTTTGGAGATAAGATTAGCAGGTAGTGCAATATTAAACAACATAAAATTTACTAATTATATCTAATACCCGAGACACTTAGTTTTCCTCAGGTTGTTTTCCTTCACCATTTGCGAGAGTATTGCTGCTATTATTTCACAAATGTATGTTACTTAGAAAACAAAGTAAATGGGTACATGCCGGTATTCGAACCCACGACCTCCCAAATGTGACGGCCTCCAATCAAACATTCGGTACCTACATTCGATACCTCACTGCTGGTACGCAGATTATAGTGATGTTAGAAAAAACTTAGATGCTAGTGGTCAAGTATCATTCACAAATGTATGTAAACAGTCTATAATACATCCCGAATGTGACGGCCTCTAAAGCCTCAAACATTCGGTACATACATTCGGTACCGCTACCGCTTCGTGAATCACAGTGATTTTAGTAAAAACTCATGGTCAAGTAACATTTCGGCCGAGTTGGACATGGGACGAGTTGCCAAACGACTGCTTTTGGGCACAAATTGGATTAACTACCTTTCGGCCCGAAGATGTCGCCGAAATTGGATAAGTTCTCCTCTCGATAAATTCTCGTCCGCAAAATGGGCCGTGTCATAAAAACCGAGCTGTGACATTCTGCCGATGTGAAGGAATTCCGATGAGCATTTTCTTTAGCGTTTTTGTTCATTACCGTCGTAACAGGGTGAATGTTACTGTGACAGGTCGAGTAGCGTCAGCATTTTTCCTATGAATGTTTCTTAGTGTGCTTGGGAGTTCACATCTAGGTGAAATGTTCCATAGATCCTGTCTTGGTTATATCTAAAACCTACGCAAGTAAATAGTGTGGTATGGTATGATCACTTTGTTTGTTTGTTTGATCCCTTCCTGCATCGCAGCAAGATTTGGCCATACTCCACCACGGGGGCTAAATCCGGGTTTGGTTGAAGAGTGTAAGGCAGTGCCTTACAATAAATTTTGCCCCTTGTTTGAGCTGTTTCATTGGGCTATATTATATCAAGGAAAGCGTGTATCTTACTAGTGCTACTTTGAGCTTTGGCGTAATCGTGTGGAACTCTATATAATGTAGTTATATATTAAACGGGTCTAATAGCGATTATTTATTAGGTAAAACGTAAATAAGTACCTTATTTCCCGACGTTTCGGCAGTGTAACAGTTGCCGTGGTCTCGGGTAGACTGAAGTACAGTCAATTATTTTGGATAGTAACTTTTATTCAAGACCTAGTTTGGTTAAACGTCGTCGGTGCCGGCCTAGAGAATAGCACCAACCCAAATTCTTCCCGCGGGTCTCGTAAAAGGCGACTAAGGGACACAAACCGGGGGGTGGGCAGCAGCGCCCCCTGCAGTGCAATTCCACCGAACTGCGATCCCCAACTCGCATGCCCAGCGTGGGGATTATTGGCATTACCCCTCAATGATTGCACCACCTTGCGTTGCCAGTCCAGCAGTGGACTAATAAAGCCTGAAGAAGTGGTCCAGTGTTATATTAGTAGCAATAAATATAGAACTTAGCCTAAGGTTAGTAGTTAATATGTAACAGTGACTTGGTGCGTTTAATTGAAATCCAAATCAGTGGATTATCCAGCCGTGATGCAATCGCGTTCAGAATGCGGCAATCCGCTCCCGCACATTCTGCTCAGTAATGATGCTGACTTTTTTTTTGTATAAGTGATTGATTGGAATCAATCACTTGTTTAAGCAACAACAGGCGCGGCCAGGTACGGGATGGGTGAATGTCCCGTGACTACCGCTAGTGGCATTTTTCCGAGCGCTTCCGTGCTTCGCAAGGCACATTAAGCTGTTGGTGCCGGCTGTCATATAATGGCAGTCGTTAAGCCATGTCAGAGGCCTTATGGGCGGCTTGTTAACTTCTGACAGTAAGGCCCGCCACTGTCTTACAATCCTCCACCAACCCGGACTTGGCCCCCGTGGTGGAGTATGGCCTAACCTTCCTGCGATGCAGGAAGAGACCCGTGCCCCAGCAGTGGGGACATACAAGGGTTGATAACGATGAGTATCGCGAATCATTAAGAAATACTATATCGAAGACCGCTGTGGTCAACCTCCGTCTGGGTAGCTGGGTAGCTCAGTCCGCACTGGCTTACGTCCATTAACGAAGGACATCCGCGTCGGACAGGCGGCCAAGTTCTAATTAGTAAAGTTTTGAGGACCGGAACGGTCAACGAAGGGCGACCATCGCCAGGGCTGTTACAGGCTGGAAAATAATTAAATCCTAAGTCAATCAATCTAAAATTACTTAGTCCTTTGTAAAAGAACAAAATAAATTGTAAAGGAGACGGGCATTTCTGGGCCTGATTGTAAATAGTTGAGATATGGTTTAAAAAAAGCGTTATATTTTTCTATTTTAAAATATAAAAAATGAGCTCAATTCACAATTGGGAAGATGAGAAATCTGAAAAATAAGTTTATGTCCCTAATAAAATAGGACATCGATTACTTTAATCGATTAGTGTGAATGTATTAAGATGATTTATTTAATCACAGTATATAAATACATTATAATTTACATAATGTCAACAGTTTAAAAAAAACAATTTTTAACTTGATAAAAATAACTCTTTAAATTGATTCTCGTCACTTCTCGTTTACAGATCGATTTTTTACGCGTTTTGTCAACTGTATTTTTGTTCTGTGTTTGTACTTACCAGTGACAGGCGTGACAGCTCCCTGACAGTTGCCATGTTATACCAAAAATTGAGTGTATTTTAAATTAAATTTTAATTTGTCTATGTGTGCTCTATAAATATTTTAGTATTTGTCCTTATATATTTAACTTCATCCTACCTTGTGTTTGTACTTTAAATATTTATCATATTACCGATTTTGTAACGTATATTCCGCCGCCACAATTAAAGCCTCCACAGAGTAATCCCTATTTAAGTTTCTGTATATTCTATTATCTTGGAGGAGGCCTTCACCCTACCAGGGGTTCTTCTAATATGATCAATTTTGTTTTTTTTTATTTTACAGTAACTATTAATTTATAATTGATAATAATTTATTTATGATTTTATTGATTTTAATATGATTCATAATTTTTAATGATTTTAGCATAATTCATTGATTTTAATTCGTATCTGATTCGGATTAATTGTAAATAGATAGATAAATATATTGACTTTGTTATATTCATTGCATGTAAAATCAAATTATCAATTCATTTACTTGCATGCAAAAAAAAATGTATAAAAAAAAATGTTTGTAAATTATGTATAACGTCTCTTGGAAGAACAATAAAAGGCTTTTTATTTTTTATTTTTTTTTATTTTTATTTTATTTATATTCTATTAACATCCTCGTCGTCGTGTCAATGTCAAGACGTGATTCTGGCAAAAATAATCGACATCGGCTGGTTGCCATCAAAGAGTATATAACCATGGTTGCCATGTTACCAAAATTGAATATAATTGAGTGTGTTTTTGATACTATAATTCTCCGACCAGTGCTTTCTTTCTACGGACTTCTGATCTTGCTTTTAACTTGTACGACCCTTGCTATCATAACAAGCACGGAAAAGTTTAGTATAATTTATTGTCAACTTGTTGCATTACCTCACTTTTGCTAAATCTCTTATAACTCTGCTCTCAGATTGCCAAAATCTGCAGAATTTTCAGAGATTTTGATAATATATAAACTCTAAGTCGACATCACTTTCATCGTTTTACACCTAGGCCCAAGAATGTATGAAAGCGTATCCGTCTCCTTTCTGTGTACAATTAATCTATATTATAAACTAGCTGACCCAGCGAACTTCGTACCACTCAACAGTCGATTCTTTATTTTTTTCTTCGTAAGAACCATCCTCGTATGTAGTTCAAGGAATATTCTAAAAAAAGAATTAGCGAAATCGGTTCAGCTGCTCTCGAGATTTGCGTTTCGGTCACGGCGACTGTTACGACCGGAGAGAACGTTGGTCATGTGCTCTTATATTGAAGAAGTACGTTCTAAGTATATAGGGTAGGCACTGTGCTCCCCAAGGAGTTAAAGGACCGAGGAATATTATTTTCTAACCTAACCTTCAAATTACATTCAGCCCAAAGGGTAGTATATGTACTGCCGAAGCAAGTACCGATATGGACCTATGGTATCCAACTGTGGGGATCAGCATGTACCTCACACATAAATATCATGCAGAGGGCCTAAACCGCCATACTAAAGAACCTGTCTAGTTCACCTTGGTTCATCAGAAACAGCGAGTTACACGAACATCTACATATGAACACGGTATCAGACGAAATCAAGATTCACGCAGGCAGATACAAGCACCGACTGGCAAATCACCCTAACAGCCTCGCAGTGCAGCTAAAAATGCCTGACTATATAAGACGTCTAAAAAGGCGTGACCCCATGGACCTCAGTAGTTGGTGAAAACTACTCAACCTGAAGAGGGATCCTCGCTGGAGGATTAGACTCTGAGCAGTTGAAATGCCCGCTCATCTGCTTATAATCTACGGACTGATTGCAAATCAAAATGGAAAAAAAAGTCCAAAGGGTAGGTAGCAACCAGCGCCTTGATTAAGTATTTTTTTACGTTTACATCTGTCTGCAAAAACAAAATAATATCTACTGCACTTTGTCGTACAATTATGTCGCTCAATATTACTGTCTCATATCAGAGGTCCACTGAAATGCGGTATTCACTATGTGTGATCGATATTACGCCTCATATCTATACGGCAAGCTAAGTAAACATTCCGCTTTCGCACACAGATGTATACGTGAAAAGTTACAAAGTCAAGGCGGAGGGTTTGCTGATATACGTACATACATAACCTCACGCTTGTATCCCAGAGAGGTAGGCAACGCTTGTATCCCAGAGAGGTAGACAGAGCTGTGGTGTCGGCCTAGAGAATAGCATCAACCCAAATTCTTCCCGCGGGTGTCGTAAAAGGCGACTAAGGGACACAAACGGGGGGGTAGCCTGAAGAAGAAGAAGAAGACAGAGACCAGGCACTGCCACTTGCCACGATCCTGACAGATCACTTTCGCTTCATCGACGTACATAAGTCGTTGCATGCACGCACGCCGGTTCCAGGTACTTTTTACGGCTTGCTGATATCTTTCGGTTTATCAACATTCATTACTCGTAGCATGCACGCCCGCCTGTCAAAAGTATTTAAAGTATTTGACTTCCAACACTTCACTCGTCGCATGTAATGTCCTATGACCTGTAACCCTTCATTAGGGTCCTTGAGAATTTGACGCGATAAATTCTACGTACGGCTTAAGTACAACCCTTGCCGGGATCATTATGTTTGTCAACATACCCACACTCTTGCAGATTGTGACCGAAGAGCGTTAGCATGTAATTTTTGACTACCTACTATAAACAACTTCACTGTAGGATGTCCATGATTTTGTAGTAATAATACCAGTAAGCGACGGTGTATGAAGGCAAATTGCGTGTAGAAAACTAAGTATCTTTAACATAATTGTAGTCGACAGCACACTGGCGACAGCTTAGATCCGTACAAATCAGAAATGTTTTAGTATTTTCTAATGTTAACACGAGAACTAGACATAATTAAAACTGTTTTTATACGGATTTATGCTCGTTAAATCGTTTTTCGTCAGAAATGTTTTATTCAAAGTAGCATAAACTGCGACTTAATTAACGTTTTGTTGCAAAATCTAGATAATTTTGGGGGAAAAAATGGACAAAAACTTCAATCTTTGTCTTTTTAAAGTCCTTAATTAACAAAACGCATTATTCAAAAACCTACCACTCAAGCTGGCGTTAATTCCAGACACGTCCAAATAATATCATTCCCTTCTAAATATATTTTATATTATGGTAGCATTTTGACCGTGAGCGTGTGTGTATTTGTGTGTGTGTGTGTGTGAGAGAGAGATTGCGTATGTATATGTGTGTGTGCAGTGTTGTATCATGATGTGTAAAATAATATTATACTGTTTACTTGCTCTATTACTTTCTCTATAGCCAAATCAAGCCAAACCTACTAACCAAAGCAAGTTCTTGCTATAGTGTAATCTAAGAGAGTGTAAATAAAGGCTATTTTTTTTTATTACTCTCTCAGTTTTTTTTATTACCTTGTCATTATAATATAATAATACAAATTGTCGTAAATACAGTATGTCTTTGTCATTAAAGCCTAACCTGACCATTTTATAATACATTTTACATTTGTATTAAGTGTATTATAAAAAACAGACGAAAAGACTAGGAGGAGGAAGAGTTTTGAATTCTGTTAAAAATAGCGACATTTGCCTACAAGCATAAGTTTGAACGTGCCACGAACGATCTTAGATGGGGTCCTCAAGTGTTCCGCGATCCGATCTACAAACTTGGTAATTAACAAAGTTTCCCGGAGCTGAAATATTTGTCGTATTAATTTGTCGCTGTATTATACGAAAAGTCGTCGAGAAGTGTATTCTGGGCGTTAAATAACAAGCTGTCAAGTGTATGTGTATTTGTGTGATTATGTTTGTTTGTTTTTGTGTGCGTGTGTGTGTGTGTGAGTGTTTGTGTGGGTGTGCTTGTGTGTGTATCTCTGTATGTGAGCAAGTGTGTGTATGTTGTGTGTGTGTTATAATACAAACAAAATATATTTTTATATTCTTTTTAATGCACTAACCCGTGCTGAGGACAATTTTAAAAACCTATTTAGAGGCTAAAAATTCCAACAGGTGGAATTTTTAGCCTCTAAATAGGTTTTTAAAACATACATTTTACCTGTGCAGCATCAACAACAGTCTTCTTCTTCTTTGGTCCCGTTACTCCTCCGTGGAGTCTGGGGCTGACTCAAGGGCTTTCCATTATCTCTGTTCATGGCCAGGGATGTTAGCTCCAGCCAAGTTTCTCCCAACTCTATGAACATAATAAGGTATTGATAATTAGTAGTATGAACTACTTTTTAACTAGCCACAAAATTTTCATAGGTTACATCGGAGGCTTAAAAACCGTGTGTTTGTGCAATATATATATATATTTTAAACATGTCCATTGTGATAAAAAATAGCACTAATCAGCAGCATATCGACCTTAAAATTTTCAAGGGGAATTAAGTTTTATGCCCTTGAAATAAGAACGGTTTAAAGTTAAAATAGAAGGGTGAATGAGCTGCAGACTGTTTGTACATTGGACATCCATTCACGTCACCGAAAGCTGAAAACTTGGACAAAACGGCTTTGTAATGGCATTTCTAACCGACTTCACAAAGGAAATTCCCTGCACATGTTTTTAACATTCCCTTGTTACTTGGTCAAAAAAATTAACTCAGCCGTGGGGAACACAGGCAAAACAAACGAAAACAATAACTTACAGAATATCAACTTTAATGTTCATATATATTTATTATTATAAAATTATTTATTACCAACATAAAAGAGACGCTCTGATAGATGCACTCAATATAAACATTTTAGAAGTAGGCAAGTTCCAGACGTTACTCTCCGATCCCATTTCGAAAGAAGCGATGTTAATTTATAAATTTGTCAGAGATAGTTTAGATAATCGTTAAGACTCTGTTAACGTAAGTTAATAACTTTAGAATAAGGTACAATGGGGCTGACATGTCCTCGTAAGGTACAAAAGCCCCTAATGAAATAAAGATAAAAAAAAAAAATTATTTATAGCACAATAAGCATATTTGTACAATGGCGAGCTTAATACTAATAATAAGCATATTTTTCCAGCTGACCTTGGTTTATTATGGAACGTCAACACTCTACATATTAACCAATACGTATCATAGATAGGTAGATAGATAGATAGATAGATAGATAGATAGATAGATAGATAGATAGATAGATAGATAGATAGATAGATAGATAGATAGATAGATAGATAGATAGATAGATAGATAGATAGATAGATAGATAGATAGATAGATAGATAGATAGATAGATAGATAGATAGATAGATAGATAGATAGATAGATAGATAGATAGATAGATAGATAGATAGATAGATAGATAGATAGATAGATAGATAGATAGATAGATAGATAGATAGATAGATAGATAGATAGATAGATAGATAGATAGATAGATAGATAGATAGATAGATAGATAGATAGATAGATAGATAGATAGATAGATAGATAGATAGATAGATAGATAGATAGATAGATAGATAGATAGATAGATAGATAGATAGATAGATAGATAGATAGATAGATAGATAGATAGATAGATAGATAGATAGATAGATAGATAGATAGATAGATAGATAGATAGAATATTCTTTATTGCATGTACACCAAGGATTACATAAGAGACTTATAAAATAACAGTACAGTACAAGTGGCGGCCTTATTACTAAAAGTAATTTCTTCCAGACAACCATTGACGGAAAAGAAGAAATGAGAACTGAAATACGGGTAGTCGGCGCAACTAAACAATATTAGATAACATATTATTTTATAGTTGATACACATACATAAACGATACATAAATATGAAATTGATACACATACATAAACGGTACATAAATATGAAATAAATAAAAATAAACATACACAAGGGAAAAAAAAAAAAAAAATCATGTGTATGAAGCGGTGGTAGCTCTGTAGGTAGGACCATGGACTCGCAAGCGAGAGCCCCAGGTTCGATCCTGAGTGCGGGCATGTACCAATGACTTTGTTTAATTTCAAAGTAACGTACATTTGCGAATTTGTAGTCGCAATACCACACGCTAACTGTGAAGGAAAACATCGTGAGGAAACCCGCGGCTTGGTTGGCTCCGCACGTATTGACTAGTCTTTCCTGTGGGCTAGGCCGATTAAGCTGTCAGGATGGTACAAGTGCTGGGCAAGCCTGCACCATCTATAAAAACCATGTCCCAGGCACTACAGCGTCGGAGTGGACCCTTCACCCATCTAGTGTGAGTGAAAATGCCACTGGACGCTGTATAAATCATCTCATTAAGTAGATGCAAAAAGGCCAATATAGTATTATGTCTATGTTTAATTTTCTTAGAGGCATCCAGAACATTTACAGACATTCTATATCCTATGTATACAATTTTATATCCTATACGAATATCCCTAGATTCTGTATATCCACTTCAATGGGTATATATTTATTATGGAATTACAACAGGCAAAAGTCATATTAACCATCACACTAATAACATGTCAATGTTTAAATTTCTTATTTGCGTCCCAGTTAGAGGCATCGAGAACTTTTTGCAGATATTTTATATCCTATATATCTACTTCTTTATCGTATATATTCCTAAATTCTATATATCCACTTTAACGTTTATATATTTATTATGGAACGACAAAAGGCTACATACTAACCAATACACTGGTAACAAGTCTAAGTTTAAATTTCTTATATGAATCCCATTTAGAGGCATCCAGAACATTTGCAGAGATTCTACATCCTATATATACATTTCTATATCGTATATATCCCTAAATTCTATGTATCTACTACAATATTTATGTATTTATTGTGGAACGCCAACAGCCTAACCAATACACTGGTATCAAATCTATGTTTAAATTTCTTCTATACATCCCAGTTAGAGACATTCAGAACAATTGCAGATATTCTATATAAAATTAATATTTGTATACAAACAACAAACTTTGTAGCTAATACTCCTACCATATACTGCTTTCAAACTTAACAACTAATCTAGTTTAATTGATTCACCATAGTCATTACTAAAAAAACCCTTTTCATTGGATTCATATGTTGTTTTCAACCCTTGTGTGTCCCCACTTCTGGGGCACGGATCTCTTCCTGTATCACAGGAAGATTAGCCCATTTTAAAGAAACAATGGACCAAAAACACTCCCAACTTAGCCTTTTTAAAGTCCTTTTAACAGACTCTACATAATTATTATAAAACATAAAACTCATGGATTAATCTAGTTCTAAACAGGTTTTTATTTTTTATATCTATTTTCTATAAAAACTTTCAACTTTTCAAACTGGACTCAAACTTTTGCTTCCGACGCGAAACTAGATTCGCGGGGCTCTGTGAGTAAAATTGACACTCTGCGTTATACGAATAAAAGTTGTTTTCAAATAAAGCGATAAAGTTGTGTGTCTGTCACCGGTACACTTCGCTACAGCTGTAGAAAGTCCACCATAATGTGAATTATGATTAAGACTGAGTTATTACTTACTTACTTAGTACTTACAAATTTGAAGTTTTCCACCACTGATAATGGGAACTGGGCATCAATGAACATATTTTGTACATTATAATATAAGACACCTTTACCATCCTGACAGCTTAGTCTACCTAGCCCACAGGAAAGAATAGTCAATATATGCGGAGCCAACTAAGAAATAAGGCATACGTTTTAGGCGTCCGGTACATGGTGCGGCCTAACTAACCTGCAATCCACTCCATCGAAAGGTTGTCTAGAAAAGATTAATCTAAGCGATAAAAGCTAGTTGTATAATTCTTTTTCCCGTCTAGTCTAACGTGTGAACACGGTAACAGTAGACAGCACGTAAACATTTACATCTGTGTTTTCTACTCAGTTTCGTTACGGATTATTTTGCCAAAAAACTGTAAAGGTGATCCTGAAGCCGACCGTACAATGTAATTTTGTCACACTCTAGGCCCAGGTTTCCACCATGCCTCCTGTACTCAATAGTTTGTTATCTGAGGCCTTTACAATTGACTAGAAAGTTGTGTCAGAAATTCTATAGGGGCGTTTGGGACAGAGTTTTGTGGAGCATCCAGTTATTTATTTGCAACATGCAAAGTTTTGTTATGCAAGGTATTTGGATGTTAAATAACACATACCATAACCTCACGCCTGTATCCCGGAGGGGTAGGCAGGGGCAGACCAGGGACTGCCACGATTCTGACAGATCACTCTTGCTTCATTAACGTTCATTAGTCGTTGCATGTACGCACGCTGATCCCGGGCACTTTTATCTTCTCCTTTCCTAATACATCACCCATTTGGCCGAAGTATGTCCGCCTGGGACGTCCCTTACCGGCCTTTCCCAATTGCATTAAACAATTTGCATAAATTGTTATATTTTAAACGGTTATTAAAAAATACAAAATTATTTATTTATTGTGTAAAACGTAAATAATCGTGATTAGACCCGTGTAATACGTAGCTGAAGACAGGGCGCTATGGCGCTCATTAGGGGAGGGCTATGTCCAGCAGTGGACTAATATAGCTTGAAGAAGAATAATACGTAACGCATCTTGTTCTTCTTCAAGCTATATTATTCCACTGCCATCATTAGGGAGTAATGCCCATAATCCCCACGCTGGGCATGCGGGTTCGGGATCGCAGTTTGGTAGAATTGTACGCAGGGGGCGCTGCTGCCCACCCTCCGGTTTGAGTCCCTTAGTCGCCTTTTACGACACCCGCGGGAAGAATTTGGGTTGGTGCTATTCTCTAGGCCGACGCCACGCAGCTTAATAACGTAACGCATATTAATAACTATATGATACATTCTATAACTGACAATAATTTAACTGCCGGTTTGCTAAAGGTTTTGAATGGTGGCGTGTCTATCTCCCTCCAAAATGGTTGAGACTGATGATGGCTGACCACTGGGTTATGCTCGTGAACGAGTGCTGTTCGTGTGTCTGGCCGCAGCACTTATGTTTTCCCTTCTTTTGTAAGACATTGAACTAATGCTTTGGCATTTAAAGTTACTAATGGCAACCATGAAATCTTATAAGGCATACGCATAGGTGGCAACTGATTTATTTCGTTCAAGATAACTTGAGAAAAGTCATGTTAAAACAAATACATAGTCAGAGTGAAGTTTTTTTTTTCCGCTGCCTTTTCCTCCACTATATTACGGCCCGAAGGCAGCGGCTTACATTTTACATTGTACATTGACATTCAGCAAACAGAATGTAAATTCTTTACGTTAATATAAATTGATCTGATTGCTTGATAACTATTGCTCATACGAGCATCACAAGGCCACTCGGGCACTACTGCAGTTCCAGGGGCATGACTTTTAGATGGAATAGGCTTGACCACCATCTATAGCATCCTGACAGCTTAGTCGGCCTAGTCCACAGGAAAGACAGGTCAATACGCCTATGACTATGGCTACGCTATTTGTCTGTCCCTGTCTGTCTTGCAGGATTACGGTTGACAAGTCACATCACATCATACTTATATAATATTATAAAGGCGAAAGATTGTGAGTGTGTATGTTTGTTACTTCTTCAATACGTCAGGAGCGATTTTAATAAAATTTGATATTGAGTTAGCTGACATCCTGGATTAATTATATTGTTTTAATCCAGGCTAACCCGTCCTAAGGACCATTTTAAAAAACTTATTTTAGAGGCTAAAAATTCCACCTATGCCGGGATTCGAACCCGCGACCTCTGGCTATCCGTGCCAGCGCTCTTTCCAACTGAGCCAATGGGCGACTCACCGGCATCAGTGAAATTTCGAACCTCTTTACACTATTCTCTGTATTACGTACAGGCAGCGACATCTGGCTGAAGTAATGTGCATCACTTGCAGCCCCGACTACCTACTTTGCAGTTAGGTTTTTACATCGGAATGATATCACTGTACCCACATGATTATACTATTTTTATTTTTAATGCACTAACCCGTGCCAAGGAAAATTTTAAAAACCTATTTAGAGGCTAATTTTATTATTAATCTCTTCAAGACAACATTAGAAATTCTACAGGACTTTAGATTTTGTTCCTTACTGTGTTTCTCATAGTCTCACGTGGTAATGTTACAAAGTAAGGCATAATTAAGGCAAAGGAGGGCTCAGCAAGAACTCATTGCTTCTCGGTGCTTGTTAAGTACATTATGCCGTGTACCCTTACATATTAATATGAATCTTCACTGTATTTCAGTTGCACGAATACGCCGTAAAACTGTCTAGGTACGCTCCAGGAGGCAAGCAATAATTTCATTGCGACCTTAATTACATATAATTAACAATTTTTGTTAATTTTTAAATTTTGATTTATTTTTTGTTTTAAAAATATATACGTTGGCCGAGTCGCGGTCTTCAAGAACACCTTTACTCCAACGGTTGTCGGTTCTTCGCGATATATGGCCAGCCCACTGCCACTTCAGCCATAGCTCAAAAAATTAGCGAGCTTGACTACGGCAGTTTCATGTATGTTTTTAATTTGATTAAAATGATTAATTTCACGCTGTTCCTTTCTTTTAAAATACTATGTTACTTAAGAAGAGTTATTAGTTTTTTGCCATTTTTTCGATTGGCTAAATAAAAGTAGGGGGGTGTTTTTTTTTTAATTTAAGTCGGTTAGATTCCCAGACAAGGCAAGTAATTTTTAGAATATCTTTGAATGCAGAATTACTATCTTTTAAAAATAACATAAAGTCTTCCTTCAGCAAAATACCCTATATACGATATTTAAGGTACTTTCCCTTCATGGCCCATAACTTTGGGACGCCCTGTATATACATAGGTACATAATTATATATAATATATTTATTTATTTTTACTTGTCATACTTCGACCAAATAGGGGATGTATTTGCAAGGGGGGTGATAAAAAGTACTCGGAACCGGCGTATGTGCATGCAACAACTTATGAACGTTGTTGAAGCTAAGGTCTGTCAGGATCGTGGCAAGTGGCAGTCCGTGGTCTCTGCCTACCCCTCTGTTAGTAATCAACAAATACAAGTAGTCCATTACGATAACAAAATTATTTTAGCAGATGAAGTTAGTTAGTGTAGTTAGACCTGAGATTTCCGCACTTAGCCTCATAGTTGGGCCATTGTACGTAGCAAGAGCTGAGGTACGCTAACACCTCAGACACTAGGGTTTCCTTACGATGTTTTCCTTCACCGTCAGCGAGTAGTATTGCTACTATAATTTCACAAATGTACATAACTTAGAACACAAAGTCATCGGTACATGGCGGGGTTCGAACCCGCGACCTCCCGATTGAGAAGCCGGCGTTCTACACCGCTCCGCTACCACCGCTTGACGAAAACCAGTAAATAAGCCGACTACCAATACCAACATATTGGTATATCGTTTGCATCCGAACAAGGCAACGGAAATGAACGGGAAATTGAAAACGAAGCAATACCCGGCCACGAGCGCGACGCGAAGCGACGGCTCCAGCCTTCTTATTAATGTTTATTTTATTTCTCTGTCAAAGTGGACAAGAGATGCACTGTGGTGTGTCAATATTGGATATGTTTCTTCCCCCAAGGATACAGGAAAAGTGAGCGAGCTGAAGTTGCAGTGGGCTGGCCATATGTCGCGAAGAACCGACAGCCGTTGGAGTAAGCGTGTTCTTGAGTGGAGCCCGCGACTCGGCAAACGTAGTGTAGGACGCCCTCCGACCAGGTGGGATGACGATCTGCGAAAAACTGCAGGCCGATCTGGATGCGGCAAGCTGAAGACAGGGCTCTATGGCGCTCATTAGGGGAGGGCTATGTGCAGCAGTGGACTACATAATATAGCCTGAAGAAGAAGATGAGCCAGTTGATGGTTTTGAGTATCTGAACTAATCGATTCACCCCGCCATACTTTGCCGCAGGGGTGCCAACTTAACGAACGTTTACTTTTACACACAATTATTGTTACCTTAGTGTTTACTTCAGGTTTTTTATTAACCTAGTTATGTAAGCCCGGTACTTAATTGTTCTTTAATTCTAATGTTAAATTTATTACTGTTAGTCAATTCGTAATTTAATTCAAAGGCCGCCACAACACAGGTTTGACCTAAGTGACCACTGTAAACTCTTCATCTGTGTAACCATTTTATTCAACAAAGAACTTTTTACTTTTTTTTACTTTTGGAAGCCTATAAACGTCCCACTGCAGAGCATAGGCCTTCTCTCAGAGAGAGAGAGAGAGAGAGAGTATGGTGTGCCTACCGCGGATTGGCAATTTCAAGCGTCTCAAGCACCTCAGACACTCAGGTTTCCTCGCGATGTTTTTCCTTCGCCGCTAGCTTCAACTTCAACAAACAACTTCACATAACTTAGAAAACAAGGTCTTTGATTTGTACATGCCCGCACTGGGAATCAAACCTGGGTCTCCCGCTTTATCAACCCATTATGTCCCCTGAGGAAGGTATAGGCCATACTCCACCACGGAGGCTAAGTCCGGATTGGTGGGGGCTTGCAAGACTAGTAGCTGGTCTTACTGTCAGAAGTTTTCAAGCCGCTCTAAGGCCTCTGACTTGGCTTAACGACTGCCATCTATCGACGGCAGCCGGCACTGGCAACCGCTTAACGTCCCTTGCGAAGCACGGAAATGCTCGGACAAATGCCACTAGCGGTAGTAACGGGACGATCACCCATCCTGCACCTGACCGCGCCTATTGTTGCTTAACTCGAGTGATTGATTCCAATCACTCGGTTCGACTAGGCCATGAGCGCTTTACTTTATTTTGTATCTGAATAAAGAAATTTATATTTACTAGTAATTTCATTCGGCTCATTATCCAACCCACGCACCGTACCTGATTTTTTTTCCTTTATAATTATCTTCGCACGAAATAAATCATAAAATAACTAAAAATCTCACAAAAGACGGACCTCACGTTCACTAATGATGCCCCGTAAGCAGCGATAACGCGGAGTCACTCGCTTTTGAGCATTTACATGCGCGCCCTTCTCCATCCACTTCTGTTGCTACTTGCGAAGTGCGCTGTATCGTGGACAGCGATAATTTGAGCTGTTTCTGCGGCACTTCTGACGAACTCTATAATATCGATTTATTGACAGATAAGATTAGATTAGAAAGTTCTTTATTGCACAATAAGCATATTTGTACAAAGGCGAGCTTACTACTAATGAGTATTTTCTTCCAGCTAACCTTGGGTTCTGTGGATAGTAGTGCGGGTAGTGCCCGGAGAGAAACTTCTTACAGACAGACGGACGGACAGACAGACATATTGGGCATATTGTTACAAGGGGGCCCCTGTAAAAACTTTGGAACCCAAATTTGTGGTAAATAATGCAGCCTATACAGGGCGTCCCAAAGTTATGGGCCATGAAGGGAAAGTACCTTAAATATCGTAGATAGGGTATTTTGCTGAAAGAAGACTTTATGTTATTTTTAAAAGATAGTAATTCTGCATTCAAAGATTTTCTAAAAATTACTTGCCTTGTCTGGGAATTGAACCGACTTAAATTAAAAAAAAAACACCCCTACTTTTATGATGCCAATCGAAAGAATGGCCAAAAACTAATAACTCTTCTTAAGTAACATAGTATTTTAAAAGAAAGGAACAGCGTGAAATTAATCATTTTAATCAAATTAAAAACATACATGAAACTGCCGTAGTCAATGAAGTGGGTATTTTTTTGTAAATTAATTAATTAAATGCTCAAACTGTGATCCCTCTTGTCTTACGCAAATCGTCAATTTTTTAATGAGACCGCTGCCTGTTGATTTTCATTTTTAATTTTCAATTTAATTGACTACGGCATTTTCGTGTATGTTTTTAATTTGATTAAATTGATTAATTTCACGCTGTTCCTTTCTTTTCAAATACTATGTTACTTAAGAAGAGTTATTAGTTTTTGGCCATTCTTTCGATTGGCATCATAAAAGTAGGGGTTTTTTTTTTTTTAATTTAATTCGGTTCGATTCCCAGACAAGGCAAGTAATTTTTTTTTAATCTTTGTATGCAGAATTACTAACTTTAAAAATAAAATAAATTCTTCTTTCAGCGAAATACACTATCTACGATATTTAAGGTACTTTCCCTTCATGGCCCATAACTTTAGGACGCCCTGTATAGTGGAAACTATATTATTATGACTGTTGGCGACAGACATTTTTATTGTTTACTTTACCTTTTAATAGGTAAATATAGTTTTTTTTACTTTTGTCAGTTTTAAATTTGGTTGCTGTTTTGGTTCTGTCTAATATTAATTGTCTTGTGAAAATATGGTTGTATAAACACGGATTAATAAATAGACATATATATTTAAAACAGAAAAGTAGGGCACCATACGGTGCTTAACAATGACAAAGGTCTTTTCTCAGAGAAAGATGATTATGGCAACCTTTGTGGCGCAGTGGTAGCGCGTCTGCCTACCGTGCAAGAGGTCCCAGGTTCGAACCCCGACTGGGGACAGCAAAAACCAGGTCTTGTGTGCTTACAATGTTTGTGATGTCGTTGTTTCTGGTTCCCACTGTACAAAGTATCCTAGTGTAAGGCCAAAAACAGTGTGCCTGTATGTAAATGTTATGTTGTGTTATGTTAATCACCACGCGTGCCCACCGCGGATTGGCCGCATTGTACGATTTTATGGTGCAATGAAGTATTATTAATAATCTTAATATCAAGCGCTGATGTATATGAAAACCTAAGAAAATCAGGTTTTCTCACGATGTTTTCCATCGCCGTTATTCTGCTAAAGAACCCTATAAATATAAGGTAAAAGGGTAACATACCGTGCGATCACTCCAAGAAAGATCCTTGCGCTCCTTGTGCACTTTCCTGCCCATTGCAGTTGCAGTGGGTGTCTGTTGTGTAAATGGGGGCTATACCCTGGCTCTTAATGAGAGCTTTGTACGTATGTGTGGGGGTGATTATAATGTAAGAGGACCTACTAGGGGCGGGCCCGGAAATGATGGTAAAAGGGAAATTGAATGGAATTTAAAAAAAAATTAATGCACAAAAAGGGGTTTGTCCAAAGGCGAACTTAACACTACATAACAAGTAATTTCTTGAAACGATCGCGGCCTAGTTAAACCGAGTGATTGAATTCAATCACTAGAGTTAAGCAATAACAAGTGCGGTCAGGTGCAGGATGGGTGACTGTCCCGTGATTTACGCTAGTGGCATTGTTCCGAGAGCTATCGTGCTTCGCAAGGTACGTTAAGTGGTTGGTGCCGGCTGTCATGTAATGGCAGTTGTTAAGCCATGTCAGAGGCCTTATGGGCGGCTTAATAACATCTTACAGTAAGGCCCGGCACTGTCTTATAATCCTCCACCAACCCGGACTTGGCCCACGTGGTGGAGTGTTAACTAACTTTGCTGCGATGCAGGAAGAGACCCGTGCCCCAGCAGTGAGGACATACAAAGGGTTGATATCATTTGTATATATATCGTTGTATATTTACTTACTTATATATTATATGTACCTACTTATTGAGTACTTGTCAGCTTATCTAGTTTATCTCTTCCGTTTTGTTTCGAATGCCTACCATTTAATCTCTTGCGCCATCTGTGGTTGACTGGTAGAAAATTTTTATAGCATTAAGTCCGCCACATTGCCATTGTATTTTTTTACTTATGTGCAATAAACGTATTAATAATAATAATATCAGAAATAGGTAAAGTATCAAGGAGCATTATAAAATTACCACAGACACTAGAGGCTAGCACCTCCATTCCCAATGACTTACTGAAAATCAGAGCTGATGGCTCTGTCCATCAACATATTATATTCTTTTTAATGAACTAACCCGTGCTAAGGACAATTTAAAAAACCTATTTAGAGGCTAAAAATTCCACCCATGCCGGGATCGAACCCGCGACCTCTGCCTAAACGTACCAGCGCTCTCCCAACTGAGCTAATGGGCAAGAACGGCATCAGCGAAACTTCGAACCACTTTACAATATTCTCTGTATCTCTCTTTACAATATTCTCTGTTTACAGGCAGCGACATCAAAATTCTAACCAAACATTTTTACCATTATGATTACCGGCATTAGCAAAATTTTGTACGTAATACAGAGAGAACCTCTTTACAATACTCTGGTTTTCACCTGCTGGTAGAAGAAATACTTAAGTTTTGTGGGCACAGGCCTTCTCTCAGACAGAGAGGGAATGGGCTTAATTACGACGCGTGCCTACTCATACAGTCAGGTTTCTCAAGATGGTTCCTTCTCAGTAAGCGAGTGGAATTGCTGCTTTAACTTTATAAATAGTCTCAATAGAATTATATTAAGAATTATTAATTACATAACCGCGGCTTTTAAACCACCCACATTTCAGCGTTTATAAGTACCTATAAAGATAAAAACTATTTGTTTTCCACTTTTCACCGACCTTAGGTCATGAAGCAGCCCCGTCTAGAACGACAATGCAAACTCCGGATTCCGCACAATAATTCATTTAGTCCTTTGTATCCGGCTCTTATCCGGCATACCCGGATCCCGGATAAACTTCCGGAAACTCCGACGCCGGAATCTGTTGTATTTGTCTAAGCGGCCTTTATGTACCTGCTGCTCGATAGAACTGGACCATAGAGCAAGGAAAGAATAGACATGACGACTTGTAAGTATTTTTTGGAAGTATTTGAATAGGGGTTTGCAAGGTGCAATGATAAAAGCCATATTATGTGAAGCTGAGCCTTTGGTACCCTGTGATGGTAACCAAATAAAGACAAAAACACAGGACAAGCATATAAATAATAATTATCATCATTATCATTATCAGCCATTTGACGCCCACTCCAGGATATAGGTTTAACTCATAGTTTTTCAAGCTTCCCGGTCTCGATCCGTCCACATCTATCGTCTTCCCGCCACCGTAAACAAGTCGTCAGACCATCTAGTGGATGGCCTATCCACACATAAAGATGTCATCATTCAAATCAAATAAAAGACTAAGCTCCGGTTTCTGTTAGGTACACTAAAAAGCCTTTAATCTACTGTTAACAGCTGTCAGTTGACCAAAGTGCATACAAAAAAAAAACAGAAATGTGCTTGAAAATAAATTTGTGGTTATTCTACGACATTCTTAACGCTATGGATCCGAGTAAATCGCGGAGCTCAGAGATCGCGATTTGCTTTTTAAATTTGTCCCGATCGTTCCCGTGCGACTTGACTTAAGCCACTCCCGAGGGCCTATCATAGACTAGACGATACCACAATAATACGCTGACGTTAAGACAGCCACAGAAGCGCTCGTGGCCTTGTAGAACCGAGTGATTGGAATCAATCACTTGAGTTAAGCAACAACAGGCGCGGTCCTGTGCGTGATGGGTGACCGTCCCGTGACTACGGCTATTCACGGGACGGGCACTCTTTTTTCCGAGCGCTTCTGTGTTTCGCAAGGCACTTAAGCCGTTGGTGCCGGCTGTCATTTAATGTCAGTCGTTAAGCCATGTCAGATGCATTACGGGCGGCTTGATAACTTCTGACAGTAAGGCCCGCTACAGTCTTACAATCCTCCACCAACCCGGACTTGGCCCCCGTGGTGGAGTATAGCCTAAGCTTCCTGTGATTCACGAAGAGACCCGTTCCCCAGAAGTGGGGGCATACAAAGGGTTGATATCGAGTCATATTGTACTGTGTTCTTAAATATTGGCAGGGATGTTGGAAATCTTACGACTACAGGCAGACCGTTCCACAAGTGAAGTGAAAGAACTGCTGTCGCATGACTTAAGTCTACTTTTTTACTTTTCAGTTAAGTTTTAATGAAATTAAAGTTAGTAAAAAAATATACTATTTACAAAATATTTATGAAATAAAAAGCTAACAGATTAAATAAAATGACTCTAGGGAGTATATTCTTTTTAATGCACTAACCCGTGCTGAGAACAAATTTAAAATCCTATTTAGAAGCTTAAAAATCCACCCATGCCGGGATTCGAACCCGTGACCTCTGGCTATCCGTGCCAGCCTAAATAGGTTTAGCCTCTAAATAGATTTTAAGACTCTTGGGAGTGCTTTAGAGAAATATGACCGTTTTTCACAGCGATCGATGATTTAAATTCCATTTCGTAATAGGACCATCGGATCGACGCTGAGAAGTAAGTTCCATTTTCAAACGAAAAAGGACCCTATTGACTTTATACAATATTTTGATTGCATAAATCATCGGCCTGGTGTTTTTTTACTTACAGCTAAAAGAAAAAGAAGAAGAAACCTTTTATTGTAGCAACAGAAACACACATATTAGTTAACCATTAATGTATGTGTCTTTGACAAAATTAAATTTTCAAACACAATATAAATAAAGACATAATAATAAAAACACTACATACATACATTATACTATTTTTATTTTTAATGCACTAACCCGTGCTAGGGAACAAATTTAATAACCTATTTAGAGGCTACAAATTTCACCCATGCCGGGATTCGAACCCGCAACCTCTGGCTATCCGTGCCAGCGCTCTACCAATTGAGCCAATGGGGACTCACGACATCAGTGAAATTTCGAACCTCTTTACACTATTCTCTGTATTACGTACAGGCAGCGACATCTGACTTAAGCAAATTGCATTACTTACAGCCCCGACTACCTACTTTGCAGTTAGGTTTAACATCGGAACGATATCACTGTACCTACATGTACATACATACATACATACATACATACATACATACATACATACAAACATACAAACATACAAACATACATACATACATACATACATACATACATACATACATACATACATACATACATACATACATACATACATACATACATACATACATACATACATACATACATACATACATACATACATACATACATACATACATACATACATACCTAGATCAAACTAGCTGTCCCGCGGTGTTACCCGCGGATTATCGATTCCCATAGGAATGAGATATTTTCCCGCAGTAAACCGCTGCCTGTGTGTTAATACACGGTGTCAGGTAACTCCATACCAAATGTTATTAAAATCGCTCCAGCCTTTGAGACGTAAAGAAGTTACAGACACTCACACTCACAAACTTTCGCCTTTATAATATTATTGTGATGTGATTGTGTGATGTGTTAGTATGATGTGATGTAATTACAGAAGTGCTCACGGTTCGCCAACTCTATATTCTGCAAATCATCCCTGAACACAAAAGTTTGAAATTTAATTCCTCAGACAGAACAAAAAGACAAAAGTCTAGAACCTAGAATCATCAACCATGGACTTTAATCACTTTCCGGCAATCGATTATACGAGTACGATACGGAAATCGATCGAAGTGATCAAATCTGTAACACAGAGAGTATTGTAAAGAGGTTCGAAATTTCACTGATGCCGGTAAGTCCCCCACTGGTTCGGTTGGGAGAGCGCTGCCACGGTTAGCCAGAGGTCGCGGGTTCGAGTCCCGGCATGGGTTGAATTTTAGCCTCTAAATAGGTTTTTAAAATCGATCAAAGTTCTAGTCTAGTGATCCCACGTTTTAGAGTGTAGGTTCTAAAAATCGTTGTCACGCTTGTTAATATTTCTTAATTTCACTTCATCGTCAGGCTATACTAGTCCACTGCTGGACATAGCCCTCCTCTAAAGAGCGCTAAGTTGTGCTCTTATAGGGGGTAATGCCCATAATCCCCACGCTGGGCATGCGGGTTGGGGATCGCAGTTGGGTGGACTTGTACAGCACGGGGCGCTGCGGCCCACCCCCCGGTTTGCGTCCCTTAGTCGCCTTTTACGACACCCGCGAGAAGAATTGGGTTGGTGCTATTCTCTAGGCCGGCACCACACAGCAGGTCTCGGGTTCGATCCCCGGCCAGGTCAAACTGGGAGACGATCTTTACTAGTTTGTCTCGAGTCTTGGATGTTATCTATGTATTTATTGTATTATATCTATCGTCGAGTTAGTACCTGTAACACAAGCCATTTAGTTGTACTTAGTATAGGGCTAACGAGATCTGTGTAATATGTCCATGAATATTTATTTATTTGTTATATAACAGTTGACTTTGTACCAAAATTTAATCTGTGTAATATGTCCGTGAATATTTTTTATTTATTTACGTAAAACATGTTACGATTTTTTCTCCATTAGTGGCGCTAGATAGCACATTAATGAAATGTTTTCAACTTAAGGTTACATTAGACAAAGTTCATATAAACTCAAAACTCGACGCGATCCGTTTCTGTAGAAATAAACAGAGAATTCTAAACACAATGCTTATTGAAAGCGGTCCAGTCAGCGTTTAGCGATATATTCTAGCTGAATATATCGAGTCCAAATACTTAGGTATCCAAACTCACAGTGTTTTTAACAACAGGCATAAATTCACGCCGCGACCGAAAGAGGCGGGGCAGCCGAGATAAACGAACGCAAACCCGGGCTGCGACGGGAATTCGCTAAACTACAGAGGCAACCGAATATACGATTCTTTTTTTGACTTAGCCGTGGTAAACTAGCGAATCGTTATAATGTCCCCACTGCTGGGGCACGGGTCTCTTCCTGCATCGCAGGAAGTTTAGGCCATACTCCACCACGGAGGCCAAGTCCGGGTTGGTGGAGGATGGTAAGACAGTGGCGGGCCTTACTGTCAGAAGTTATCAAGCCGCCCATAAGGCCTCTGACATGGCTTGACGACTGCCATTATATGACAGCCGGCACCAACGGCTTAGCGTGCCTTGCGAAGCACGGAAGCGCTCGGAAAAATGCCACTAGCGGTAGTCACGGGACGCTCACCCATCCTGTACCTGACCGCGCTTGTGATTCCAATCACTCGGTTCGCCTAGGCCACGAGCGCTTCGAATACGAGCACGAAACTAGCGAATAGGAATTCAATAATAAGTTATGCATATTTTTTAGAGCCGTTGTAGCAAAGCGGTAGGTCACCACCTTCCCATTCTGATGGTCGTCGGTTCAAACCCCGACACGTACCAATGACTAGGTTTTCTAACTTACGTACATTCGTGAAGTTACCACATTCTGTGAAAATATCGTGAGGAAACCTGAGTGTCTGATGTGTTCACATACCTCAGCGCTTGAAAATGCTAATCCGTTGTGGGCACGCGTGGAGATTAAGCCCATACTCTCTCTCTGAAAGAAGACTTGTGCCCTACAGTGGAGCGTATATAGGCAGTTATAATATCATAATAAACAATATTTTAATCAGAGTTTGTTGTGTTCTCGCGAAACATACGTATTTTCTGCATCATTACGGGCAATGATGCAAAGGAATCATGTCTGTGAACCCAGTGGGTTTTTTAAGAGAATGTACTTTTTTTGGGGTTCCGTACCAAAGGGTACCAAACGGGACCCTATTACACTCTCTCCGATATCTGTATGTCCGTCCCTCCGTCCGCGTCCGTCGGTCCTATGTAGCTATGTAGCTCAACTTAAATTTGGGTTGCGCACTCGAATGTTGTCAAAAATGTTTTTTATGTTCTTCTCTATTATCAGATCTAGATTATATTTTGAATGTGAAAAATATGATTTAAAAAGCGCATTTTGGATACATAATATCGAAAGATTGGATTATATTCAAGTTTATTGTCAAGTACAAGTTTAGTTACGAGTTTCGTTTCCGTTGTTTTATTTACATAATTTAATGTAAACCTATAATTGGGCATTATTAGTACAGTTTAACTGAATGTATTGGATAAACTTAAGTATCTGTTGGATTACTAAATAAATAAAAGATAAAACTGTTTTATTATAAACTTTAGGGTGATAAAACGCGACCCTATATCTCCGCCTCCGATATCTGTCTGTGTCTGTCTGTCCGTCCGTCCATCCTACCTATGCTTCACCTTAATCAGGGTTTCGTACGCAAAGGGTGCGAAACAGGACACTATTATTCTGCCTCCGATGTCCGTCTTCTGACGTACGGAAGAACAGTCGTACCTCTGTCCGTCCGACATTCAAAGAGCTATATATTTGGGACGGTAATAAGTTAGTTAAATTTTTCACAGGATATGTGTTACTATGAGAATTACATCGTAAATAATAAAAATATAATAAGAGAGTCTCCATACAACAAACGAATTTTTTTGCAGTTTTTTGTTGCGAATTGGCCATTTATCGACTAAACCCTTAAAAACGGTAATATATCATGACGTCAATCTTGATATGATTGTGGCACTTATTTTAAATAGTGTAACAAAAATTATAAAAACGGCCAAGCTAGAGTCAGTCTCACTAAATACAAAAAAAAGTGAGGTGGTACGGAACCATCGGTGCCCATTTCCCACTCGCACTTGGCCGTTATTCTACTTAAATGTTAGTAGGTATATATACATAGAGTCAGTTAATCAGTTTGTTGGATTTCATACTAACGGATATAAATGCAGACTGAAAGTGTTGGCACATTGCCAATTGCGAAGTTAACATGATAGGACCGATGTGACGGAAACCTATCTACTTCCGTGCATATTGGTAGTTTGTGATTTTCATACGAGCAATTTGATTTTTACTTGGTGCCGGCTGCCGTCGATAGATGGCAGTCGTTAAGCCAGGCCGAGGCCTTAGGGTGGCTTGTAAACTTCTGACAGTAAGACCAGCCACTAAATAAATAAATATTCATGGACATTACACATCTGGTTGTACTTAGTATAGTTAGCCCTATACTAAGTACAACTGAATGACTTGTGTTACAGGTCATTCAGTTTTACTCGACGATATAAATAATACAATAAATATATAGATTACATCCAAGACCCGAGACAAACTAGAAAAGTTAATTTCCTAGTTTGACCCGGCCGGGGATCGAACCCAAGACCTTCGGTTTTTTTACAGTAGCGTGCCCAACCGCTGCGCCACCGGCCGCCTAGACTAGTCTTACAAACCTCCACCAATCCGAACTTGTCCCCTTGGTGAAGTATGGCCTATACCTTCCTCAGGGAAGAGACCCGTGCCCCTCGGTGGGGACATAATGGGTTGTTGATGGCGGTGAAGATATAGCAAAGAAGTACGTAGTTTGTATATTGGAATTTTTTGGCTTTAGATTTTGCGGTTCTTTACTATTAATTTCGGCACGATTTAAAAAAATACAGTAAGGCATTGGCCTCTACATCTACGTAGTAAGATGATTTATACAGCGTCCATTGGCATGTTCCTGTGGGTTAGTCCGTTAATCTTTCCTGTGGGTTAGTCCGCCTAAGCTGTCAGGGTGGTATATGTGCTGGGCAAGTCTACACCGTCTAGAAACCATGTCCTAGGCACCGCATTATCTGAGTGGTCCCTTCACCAATCTAGTTTGATAGAAGATGCCACTGGACTCTGTATAAATCATCTCATTACGCCAGTGCAAAGGCCAAAGTTTTCAAAGTTATTCAGCTAGGAATAAAAAAGTTCCTGTGAAATAACTCTATCCAGAAGTTGCAGGATTATTTTTTATTACTTCTTGCATTTATAACTGTATCTATATCAATTATATACTAAGGCCCGCCACTGTCTTGCAATGCGACACTGATATGGCCCCCGTAGTGGAGTGGCCTAACCTTCCTGCGAAAAAGTTTTAGAAAATTTGAAGTTCAATGGCTCTCAGTACAAGGAGCGCTCGTGGCCTAGCCGAACCGAGTGATTGGAATCAATCACTTGAGTTAAGCAACAACAGGCGCCGTCAGGTGCAGCATGGGTGACCGTCCCGTGGCTACCGCTAGTAGCATTTTTTCCGAGCGCTTCCGTGCATCGCAAGGCACGTTAAGCCGTTGGTGCAGGCTTTCATGTAATGGCAGCCGTTAAGCCATGTCAGAGGCCTTATGGGCGGCTTGATAACTTCTGACAGTAAGGCTCCCCTGTCTTGCAATCCTCCACCGACCCGGACTTGGCCCGGTAGTGGAGAATGGCCTAAGCTTCCTGCGATGCAGGAAGAGGCCCGTGCCCCGGCAATGGGGACATACGAAGCGTTGATATGTATCTATCTAAAGCAGTTCTCTTTGAGAAAGAAGTACATTAATGGACTCTAAAACACACTATGTAGACATGAGTAGAAGCTTCCAAAATGTGGTTATGCAGGAGAATGTTCAAAATAAAGTCGCACACACAAGGACGCGCCCTGTGTTGCTTAACCTTTATGATCGTTTAAGATCACTCAGGCTACGAGCGATTCTGATCCCTAAGCTCAGCCCATTACTAAGCTCTAAGGCTGACATTCAGAGACGATAACTAAGCTAAGACCAGTCTCAGAAATGTCAAAATCACGTACTTAGAAATATTTCGTATTCAGAATCGAATCTTATCAAGTTGAGTATGAAATGGTACTTAGCTAAGTGTAAGTAGCCAATATTGGTGACTTTACGTGAACTTAGAATTTTCATCTGTCATTTGGTTATCTTCACTTCGAGGTTACCTACCTTTATGTCGTATTGTTTTGGTTGGAGTTTGTGATTAGCATTGTGTTTACTACATCACTAAAAAATAATAGACAATATAGATGACTTTCTTAAGACAGGTCTTCTCTTAGCTCATGCTTAACTCCGGCTCCCGATCGAATGTGAATACGAAAATTTCGGCGCTTTACTAAGTATGACTTTAGTTTACTTTGCTAGACTGCTCTAAGCGTGAACTTGGGATTCGTCTCTGAATGTCAGCCTAAGACGTTAGCATAGGATGATAAAGTTTGCGTTAGCATACCTTTCTGTAGAACACTACTTAATATGGCTGTCACAATACAATAACATGCCGAAAACAATGTAGCGCCGTAAGGTTTGGTACTACACAAAATACATACAACGTTTCATTACACACAGCTTAGAAATAAACATTGTAAGCGGGGATTAAATTAAGCATCCTTTGCCGAACAAACTAACGTCTGACTTGGGCCTTAACTCAACAGGGTAAGGGTGATATTTGCTGAGCGAGGAGGGAAGCCTTAGTCGACCAAGTTTGGTTAGTAGAGGCTTTGAAACTTGGGCAATTAACAAGTTGTCGGTTTGTTGCGTTACTAAGCCTCGGGTAATTTTTACAAAGGGCGGTGCGGTACCGATTCGCTTACGATTTAGAGGCTTGGTCGTATTTACAATTGGAAATAAACTTCTTCTTCTTCAGGCTATATTAGTCCACAGCTGGACATAGCCATCAGTCATTTTTTCATTTATAAAGTTCTTTATTTAGCATGAAATTATTTTTACAATGTTTAGAACCCAGTGTAAATTCAACCTGGGCAAAAACAACAACAATTAAGAAGGTTTATTAGGCGAAGTAGGTTAGGTATTATAAACATTTACACATGAAAATTACATTGCTTATACATTGATGCAAATATCACAATTATATGAACAGTACATCTCAAGGTATGCGCACTTTGTACTAATGCACAGTTTTGAGTTTATGACATACCTAATTAGGTACCAGTACATTTTAAATTAGGTTTCCAGAGGACTGCATCGCAAACTATGCTAAGGGCTATTCCCCTAATGAGTGCCATAGCACAAGGTTGTGCCATCATTGGGGGGTAATGCCCATAATCCCCACGCCGCCGTGCATGCGGGTTGGTGGAATTGTACTGCAGGGGGCGCTGCTGCCCACCCCCCGGTTTGTGTCCCTTAGTCGCCTTTTACGACACCCGCGAAAAGAATTTGGGTCGGTACTATTCTCTAGGCCGACACCACACAGCACACAGAAATAAACTTCTTCTTCTTTAGGCTATATTATGTAGTCCACTGCTGGACATAGCCCTCCCCTGATGAGCGCCATAGCGCCCTGTCGCCGAAATTAACTTATCAAAAAGAAATTATAGCCTTGAGCATGATTTCTATGAAATTCTTCATCATCTCATCTGATCTTTAGGCTATATTAGTCCACTGCTGGACATAGCCCTCCCCTAATGAGGGCCATAGCACGCTGTCTTCAGCTTGTCGCATCTAGCATCTGAAATATTTCGGTGAGGGTTAATTTGGACCCGGAATGTCGTGTATAAATCAAAACAAAGCTACGCTGTTATGGAAACAGCTCCTTCATGGGACCCACTTAGGGCTATCGTTTAAGCAGCGTGTCGGATAATGTGAAAATAGGCCTACCCTACTACGATGCCATTGTAACCGTCAAATTGTGGATCTCAGTGCGATTTAGAGGTTATATTTATGAGTTAACTTCGGTCTTCAAAAATCTACTTTTTCTCAACGAAACTTAAGTCTTACTGTAGGGTTAGGTTAGGTTAGCAGAGTAGTTATTGTATGCTGTTTATGTTAATGTTAATTTAGCCCATCCTCTCTGCCTCTCTTTCTGATAGAGAAGAAAGCAATGGAACCCTGAGTACCTGCCTGCTTGCCTATCTATCTATTGGGACTCTTCAGCTCTTACATAGTCTCTCTCTCTTTCTGAGAGAGAAGACAGTAATAGAACGTTGCTAAATAACTCATCTAGAATGATCTAGCGTTAAAACAAGGGGATAGATAGGGTTCGTTTATTAGACAAAGTATTAAACCAGCTAGAAAATACCTTTTCAACGATAAAACGCTCTTTTCACAGACAGCCCAACGAAAAATTCCCCATCTAATTGGAATTATTGAAAATTCTTTCATCGTCAACCCTTTTTGTTGCCATTCAATTGGCGGGGCAGTAATTAAAAGAGGGTCTTCCCATGGTGCCTTTCCGCTTAAGCTCCGCTTTCATTATGCATGTCAGGTTGTCAGTCTTTGATTGGTGTTCCTAATTAATTTGCAGGAATCGACAGCTGCTTTGCTTCCGTCTTGCAAAATGTCTACTTTAAATTAAAATGTCTTTCCGCTTTGTGAAGAAATATTCTGTGAGGAAATCTTTCCAACTATGGTAAGTAAGGTGAGGTAAGGTACTCTTAACCGACCTCTAAAGGAGGAAGAGGAAGACAGTTTTTTTATTACACAAATAAACAAATAATTTTCACAATCACATGTACAGCAATTCCGCACCACGTTATTAGATTTTAATTATTCTTCTTCTACCCGACTGCGCTAGAAAGAGGGTTGCGTTCTGCGTGTGTAAATATTTATGTGAATTTGATTAATTAGATCAGTTGAAAGAATCAAATAAGTATAGGTGTCATGCAAGCTTTCTGCATCTAAGTAAATAGCAATATCCTTAAATACTTACAGGTAACCACTACAGAGGTATTAAAAATATATATGAAACAAAAGCAAATATGTGGAAATGGGCCAACCGACTTACCTAGTATTGATTACGGCTGTCTTCGGAAAACAAAACAAGGAATTTATATCTGAAGGAACCTTTTGTTTTTGCCCTATAAAAGGCACCCTCCGGAGGACACGGGGGAGGGAGGTGGTGGATGCTCAAGCATAACAGCATGGACCTGGCCGTGCTGCCAATGTAGGAGAAGTGCGCCTACCCACTAAACACCACCTTGGGGCTGGTTTTGGTCCTAAAGACCACCTCGAGGAGGGAGGCATTAATAATTTTTTTTAGCCCTATAAAGGGCACCCTCCGGAGGACACGGGGGAGGGAGGTGGTGAATGCTCATGCATAACAGCACGGACCCGGCCGTGCTGCCAATGTGGGACTCACAAGAAGTGCGCCTACCCACTAAACACCACCTCGGGGCTAGTTTTGGTCCTAAAGACCCCTAAACCGACATCGGAGCGACCCCCTCGAGGCCGAGGAAGGGTGCGCGCGGAGCTCCCTAAAAGGAGCTTCCGCTTAGAAAAGTTAGCTACATCTGCTAGGAGAGAATAGTGTCCCCACAAGCGGGGACACTAGCGGGCGAGGGCTATGTCTGCCTGGGACCGAGCCTCTAGTGGGTGGTCCAGTTCAGACCAGAGTTCATCGTGAAGGAGAATACAAATAAAGAGAGGGACCGGGGAGTACGAAAATAGTTTAACTAAACGAGACTATCGCTATGCTCGGCTAGAGCGATAAGACGCTCAGCGGGGGAGGTGGCGGCGCGCAGCTTGCCCGCCAGTTTGGAGATCTCCGCCAGATCAATTTTATTGATGGCGGCCCTGATCAGCCTAAGGTCGTCAGCTGTTTGAGACCTATCTGAGGGGGGATTTGCCTGAGTGGCCACTACGGGCCTGGCTGTAGCGGGGGGACTAGGGCGGGGGCTCCATGCGGGCGTCGGTGGGGGGCTAGGTTTGGCACTGGGGCGGCCTAGGGGTGGGAATGCAGGGGTATTCAGTGCCGGCACTGATTTCTTCTGAGCGAAGGGGGCCTTGGGAGCCTTAGCGGCGGAGGGGCGGGGGGCACGCGGGCACCCCCGGTAATTGGCCGTATGGCCGGACTGATTGCACAGTACGCAAGCCGGAGGAACTTCCGAGTCGCGAGTGCGCAAGCACTCCGCAGTGGCGTGAGGCTCTAGGCACTTCACGCGTCTGGGGGGAGCGGAGCAGTTTGCTGCCGCGTGGCCATAGAGCTGGCAGCGGTGGCATTGACCGGGGTGGCCCCGCCTATGGGGCTTCTCGACTTTGATATTCGAGAGGCCACAAACTGTGGGAGCTCCCGAGAAGATGGAGCGGGCTTGGGGGAATTGGGAATTGGTGAGTACCACCAAGGCAAGGGGGAAGGACTTCCCGCGGCTACTGTGCATGGGATACACAGCCTCGACGGGATGACCTTGGGAGACAAGGTCATCCCTGATGGCGTCCTTGGATAGTTCCGTCGGAACGCCACGAAGGACAGCCCGCACCTTGCGCTCCTCGGGAAGCGCATAGGTGTGGTAGGGGATTTTGTTAAGAGTAAGGAGCTTAGTTAGACTCCTGAAGTTGTCGGTGGTGGCGGTCTCAATGACGATGCTATCGCCAACGTTCCGGGCCTTGGTAGTATGGACATTATTGTCTTTACAAAGTTTGGAAAGATTAGTCCATGCGGACTTGTCCCGTAGGTACACGGGAGGGGGGAATAATATCAACATATAAAATCAGCCTAGCAAATACAAGACAAAGAAAGAAAAAACAAACAAGGAGAAAAGCGGGGAGTAATACCTAGTAAGAACCTAGGCACTTACTTGTATAATCCGGCAGGACGAAGCGCCCGAACTCTGAAAATAGAAATTATATATTAGTATACAGTACGAAAAACTCGCCGGCAATGCACGGGCGCACTGTGCACGCGAGCGAGCGGCCGACAGCGAAGAGGGACGTCCGATGCGACCGCTCTCGACGCTGGTAAACGAACTATGTGTGAGCACTAATATTTTTTTTTTAACCCTAGGGCACCCTCCGGAGGACACGGGGGAGGGAGGTGGTGAATGCTCATGCATAACAGCACGGACCCGGCCCTGCTGCCAATGTGGGACTCACAATAAGTGCACCTACCCTCTAAACACCACCTTGGGACTGATTTTGGTACTAAAGCCCCTAAACCCACATCGGGAGCGACCCCCCTCGAGGCCGAGGAGGGCGCACTAGAGCACTATTTTTTTTTTAACCCTATAAAGGGCACCCTCCGGAGGACACGGGGGAGGGAGGTGGTGAATGCTCATGCATAACAGCACGGACCCGGCCGTGCTGCCAATGTGGGACTCACAAGAAGTGCGCCTACCCTCTAAACACCACCTTGGGACTGGTTTTGGTCCTAGAGACCCCGAAACCCACATCGGGAGCGACCCCCGTCGAGGCCGAGGAGGGCGCACGGAGCACTAATATTACCACCAAACACTTATATAGAACCAACTAAAGTATTTACATAACACGATTTAGCTTCATCATGCAACGACATCTATTGAACAGAAAGAGCACTAATATGCCTTGAACAACGAACTTAAAAACCTGTTGGATTACCGAATAAATACATATAATATAAAAACTAAAGGCAATCCCGTAATACAATAATGTTTTTGTTCTTTGTATGGAAGAAGGAAAACGAATACTAATTCTGTGGAACAAAACAATCCGTAAAGGCTTAAGCGCAAAAGAAAACAAAAGTTTCATTCACCTTTGATAAAACCCATTTGGTGCGAGCGCGCAATAAAAAAACCGGCCAAAGGTCAGACTCGCAAACAGCAGGGTCTATTCTATATGACATAGTTGTTTATGTGTACGTTGTCTTCATGTCAACCCTTTGTATGTCCCCACTGGAAGTTTAGGCCAAACTCCACCTCGGGTGCCAAGTCCGCGTCGTGAACGATCACAATGACGGACCTTAGGCCAGGTTTTTACGGTCTTAAAACGCTTGGACCGAGTGCACCATCCGAGTGAACTAATGCTTCTGATTGGACGGCTTTTCGTGACAACACCATAAATACCAAAATATCCAATCAGAAGCATTAGTTTACTCTGATGGCGCACTCGAACAGAGCGCACTAAGACCGTAAAAACCTGGTTTTACTGTCAGAAGTTATCAAGGCTTCTCACATGGCTTAGCGATTGCCTTTACATGACAGCTGGCACTAACAGTTTAGCTTGCCTTCTGAAGCACGGAAGTTCTTGGAAAATATGCCACTACGGTACAAACATACACACTAGTGCTTATAATTGACCTGTCTTTCCTGTGGGCTAGGCCGACTAAGCTGTCAGGATGGTATAGGTGTTGGGCAAGCTCACACTAACTAAAAGAATGTGCTAGGTACGGCAGCGTCCGTGTGGTTTCTTTACTTATCTAGTTCGAGCGAAGGTGCCACTGGATGCACTATGAATCATGTCATTACGGCAAAGGGCAAGTTTATTTTGTTTCATTAGCCTATTGGTCCGTCTTTTTGAGTTCTGTAGTCAAATAATGTCTTATACTATTTTAATTTTTAACGCACTATCCCGTGCTAAGGACAATTTTAAAAACCTATTTAGATCCCAAAAATTCCACCCATGCCGGGATTCGAACCCGCGACCTCTGGCTGTCCGTGGCAGCGCTCTTTCCAACTGAGCTAATGGGCGACTCACCGGCATCAGTGAAATTTTGAACCTCCTTACACTATTTTCTGTATTACGTACAGGCGCTGGCACGGATAGCCAGAGGTCGCGGGTTCGAATCCCGGCATGGATGGAATTTTTGGCCTCTAAATAGGTTTTTTAAATAATGTCTTGTCTGTTCTTATGTCCGTTTGTCTGCGGCTCAGCACAAAGACGTTTTCCGGCAGCATGACATTCAATCAAGAAGAAGAAGTTCAAGGAGATCGAATACAAAATTTGTTGAGTGAATACCACGAGCTAATTCCCATAGGGGTAGGCAGAAACCCGAGTCTGCCACTTGTCAGGATCCTGGCAGATTTCTTTCGCTTTATTAGCATTCACAGAGATTTATCAGGCTTGCGTGTATATGTGTGAGTGTGCGTGTGTGTTAGTGTGAGTGTGTGCGTGCGCGTGTGTTTGCGTGTGCGTATGTGTGTGCGTAAATAAATTGTTCATCACACGTAAAATCGAAAACTGTAAATAAATATTTTAAACGCTTCCCACGCGTAATTGAAAATGGTCTTCTGTACAATACGATCTATCTTATATATCGGTGGTAGAGCAGGTCCACTAATAATCCGTGAGCAACTCTGTGGGCTAAGCCGATTTAGCTCTACGCTAGTTGGACAAGCCCGCAGGTCCACTAATTGGCTTCCGAAGCTTACAGCGGTCTTTACTCGGACTGGAGGTTTGAAATCATACGCAAAATAGAGAGACTAATCTATAATATAAAAATGAATAGCCAAATGTGTTGGTAAGCACAAATCTCGAGAGCAGCAGAACCGATTTTACAAATTCTTTTTTTAGAATATTCATTGAAGTACAAGGATGGTTCTCACGGAGGGAAAACGAAACATATTTAAAGAATCGGCTGTTAGGCGGTACGATGTTCGCTCGGTCAACAAGTGGAAAACAAAATACTTGAATGATATATTAAAGACGTGACTGCTGAGCATAAAATTACCAACCAGGCGGGACCAACTTAGTTTCAATGTTGGTTCACAATACTGAATTTGGATCCCAACTGCTTAGAAGTAGAGTTTTTTTTTTATTATTCATTTATTTTTTTTATTATGAGTGCCGTCTAGTAGTTCATAGTAAAATTTAACATAAGGCAGATGAGATGGCTTGATTTTTTTCATCGGATCCTTGCTCACTGTATAATGTATTTCTTTTACTTACTTTATTTATACTATTTTAATTTTTTTTATGCACTAACCCGTGCTAAGGAACAAATTTAAAAAACCTCTAAATAGGTTTTTTAGCCTCTAAATAGGTTTTTAAATTTGTTCCTTAGCACGGGTTAGTGCATTAAAAAAATAAAAAATAGTATAATCATGTGGGTACAGTGATATCGTTCCGATGTTAAACCTAACTGCAAAAGTAGGTAGTCGGGGCTGTAAGTAATGCAATTTGCTTAAGTCAGATGTCGCTGCATGTACGTAATACAGAGAATATTGTAAAGAGGTTCGAAATTTCACTGATGCCGTGAGTCGCCCATTGGCTCAATTGGTAGAGCGCTGGTACGGATAGCCAGAGGTTGCGGGTTCGAACCCCGGCATGGGTGAAATTTTTAGCCTCTAAATAGGTTTTTAAATTACTTTATTTACTTTTCTTTATACTTTCTTGCACACGAAAAACACAAAAAAGAAATACAATTAAAGAAAATACATATTCTTTTATTATTGGATTCATGCTGATTTAAAAAACCTATTTAGATTACACTATTTTTATTTTTAATGCACTAACCCGTGCTAAGGATTAATTTGTTCCTTAGCACGGGTTAGTGCATTAAAAATAAAAATAGTGTAATCATGTGGGTACAGTGATATCGTTCCGATGTTAAACCTAACTGCAAAGTAGGTAGTCGGGGCTGTAAGTAATGCAATTTGCTTAAGTCAGATGTCACTGCCTGTACGTAATACAGAGAATATTGTAAAGAGGTTCGAAATTTCACTGATGCCGTGAGTCGCCCATTGGCTCAATTGGTAGAGCGCTGGTACGGATAGCCAGAGGTTGCGGGTTCGAATCCCGGCATGGGTGAAATTTTTAGCCTCTAAATAGGTTTTTAAATTTGTTCCTTAGCACGGGTTAGTGCATTAAAAATAAAAATAGTGTAATCATGTGGGTACAGTGATATCGTTCCGATGTTAAACCTAACTGCAAAGTAGGTAGTCGGGGCTGTAAGTAATGCAATTTGCTTAAGTCAGATGTCGCTGCCTGTACGTAATACAGAGAATATTGTAAAGAGGTTCGAAATTTCACTGATGCCAAAATTTCACTGGTGAAATTTTTAGCCTCTAAATAGGTTTTTAAACCTATTTAGAGGCTAAAAATTTCACTCATGCCGGGATTCCAACCCGCAACCTCTGGCTATCCGTGCCAGCGCTCTACCAATTGAGCCATGCTGATTGCCTATGTATTTATTTTATTTGTCTGAATTCATGCTGATTTAATATAATATATTGCTTTTATTATGGGATTCATGCTGGTTGATTGAATATGTCTATGCCACTTGCACAAATCACATTTAACCAACTATTAGGGTTCCGTAGCCAAACGGTGGGAACAGAACCCTATTACTATAAGACATCTGTTTCGTAACCTATAAAGATATAAAGAACCCTTAAATCGTAATAAATATACTGGTTGTAGACTTTTAGTCCGGATTTACATAGGGGTGTTGTTATATCGGAAAAGTCCGACCAGGTTTCGCTCCGATTCGCAGAGCTTAATCATGGTGCGCAGAGACGGAGCTCGCGTCGTCGGTTGCTTGTCTCACAATGTGTGAGACAAGCAACCGACGACGCGAGCTCCGCGGCGAAACCTGGTCGGACTTTTCCGATATAACAACACCCGTAAGTAAATCCGGACTAAAAGTCTACAATGTGTTGTGCTTACGAAAGTTTTAGTTCCATAATATACTGGTTATTTAAAACAAGTTTTTGTTTGCTCCGTCATAAAAACGAATAGTAAATATATATATTGGGCCTTTTTGCATCTACGTAATGAGATGATTTATACAGTGTCCAGTGGTATCTTCACTCACACTAGATGGGTGAAAGGACCACTCCGTCGCTGTAGTGCCTGGGACATGGTTTTTATAGATGGTGTAGGCTTGCCCAGCACCTATATCATCCTGACAGCTTAGTCGGCCTAGCCCACAGGAAAGACTAGTCAAAATGTGCGAAGCCAACCAAGTCGCGGGTTTCATCACGATGTTTTCCTTCACCGTTAGCGAGTGGTATTGCGACTACAAATTTGCAAATGTACGTAACTTTGAAATTAAACAAAGTCATTGGTACATGCCCGCACTCGGGATCGAACCTGGGGCTCTCGCTTGCGAGTCCATGGTTCTTCACACTGAGCTACCACCGAACTACTAATGAATAGTATATAAATAGGGGTAAACACAACGCAACGACTTATAAACGTTGAGGAAGCGAAGGTGGTCTCTCAGGATCGTGGCAAGTGCCAGTCTCTGGTCTCTGCCTAATGAATAAGGCCCCTCTGGAATAAGGGCGTGAGGCTATGTATGTTATGTATGTATGTATTCAAGAAAGGTCACAAAATACATATTTTTTTATTTTAAGTTTATTTTAATCGAAATTGTTGTTGAATAATAATAATAGTTTACTATTGTTATTAACAAGCTTCTATTTTCTTTGCAGATCTCTTCAAAGCCGATAGCTCCTATGAAACGTAAGTATAACCATTGAATTTGAAATTCAATGGTATAACCATAGTTTGTTCATCATCATCGGCATTTCGGTACAGCGTGTTATTCAAAGTAAGCTGTTTCTGAAAACTATTTCTACAGTACATGTCTATACTGCAGAAACTGTAGTTAGCTACTTTCCAAAACCCCTGAGCCAAAGGTTAAAAATTCACATTTTATTATTAATCATGAAACTCTATTTGCTCAGAAGGTGATATTTTTTAATCACTCGTGTATCTTTTCTAAAAAAAGGATATAAAAATTCATATTTTAAAGAAGCTGCCAAAACACTCTTGAGCAATATAACGTAGCACAGGAATGAGTGACGTCACTGGTCAGTGAACAAACAAATAAATGTCAAGTCAACTCGCGGGTTCTCGGATATTTACTGACCTGTAACGCTATTCTAGATTCGACCAATCCTGGCCGTTTCCAATAAAATTACTACAAAATTATCAAGTTAAATTCGCTTTTAAAACTCATAACTGTTACAAATGTGTATGATTAATACTTTTTTTTCACACACTCAATTAGTCTAGAATACCTAGTAATAATAACTTTAACAGAACAATACATTTGCCGGATTCCAAACTAGGATAACAAACGCATGATGAGTGCTACTGGCTTTAATTCCAGGTGTCCTGCCCATTTGCACTTTAATCTCCAGACTCTTTCACCAATATCGTCGACCCATTTTCAGCGACGAATGACGTGATCTGCGATCTAATATTATAATTATTAATACTTTTATTGAACATCACCAAAAGAAATACAATTTCAAAGCATTTTCTACCAGTCAACTATAAGAAATTATTGCAAGAAATTAACGGGATGGCATACTTTACCACAAAATATGTGTGATTCCTTTAGGGCGTGGTTTGAGAAACTGTGGCTTGGATTTCTACTCTGGGACATTAATATGTCTCTAACGGTTAATTAATGCAGAAAACTTCTCTTGTTGTGCAACTTAATATCAACCTTTGAGTCAAACATGTCTCGGCGTGGCTCCTCCATTACTCCTCCACCGTCCTCAGAACGGGTGAGTGCAACTAAAAAAATATATAGTTATATATTTAACGGGTCCAATCGCGATTATTTATTGGGTAAAATGTAATTACCTTATTTCCCGACGTTTCGGCAGCGTTAAAGTTGCCTTATTTCACTTATTTCACAGTTGCCGTGGTCTCGGCTAGTCTACCCGAGACCACGGCAACTGTGAAATAAGTCTAAAACGTAATTACCTTATTTCCCAACTCGGGAATTACGTTTCACCTAATAAAAAATCGCGATTTGGCCCGTTTTATTAAACGGGCCAAATCATACATACTCATACATAGTTTTGTATTTAAAACTATGTATGAGTATCGCGAATCATTAAGAAATACCTACTAAAAAGAATATAATCATGTGGGTACAGTGATATCATTCCGATGTAAAAACCTAACTGCAAAGTAGGTACTCGGGGCTGTAAGTGATGCAATTTACTCAAGCCAGATGTCGCTGCCTGTACGTAATACAGAGAATAGTGTAAAGAGGTTCGAAATTTCACTGATGCCGGTGAGTCGCCCATTGGCTCAATTGGAAGAGCGCTGGCACGGATAGCCAGAGGTCGCGGGTTCGAATCCCGGCATGGGTGAAATTTTTAGCCTCTAAATAGGTTTTATAATTTTGTTTTAAATTTGTCCTTAGCACGGGTTAGTGCATTAAAAATAAAAATAGTATAATAATCATGTGGGTACAGCGATATCATTCCGATGTAAAACCTAACTGCAAAGTAGGTACTCGGGGCTGCAAGTGATGCAAATTACTGCAGCCAGATGTCGCTGCCTGTACTTAATACAGAGAATATTGTAAAGAGGTTCGAAATTTCGCTGATGCCTGCACTTGCCCATTAGCTCAGTTGGGATAGCGCTTGTACGGTTAGCCAGAGGTATCGGGTTCGAGTCCCAGCATGGGCAGAATTTTTGTCCCTAACTAGGTGATTAATAAACTCAACTTATATCCCGACGATTTTAGCATAGAGGGTTTGCCTTTTTACAACTAGTCTTGATTCTGTGATACACTGATTCTATATTTTTACTACGAGTATTTATTATTCAAATTAAATTCAATTCATTTATTTCAAATATAAAAAAAATCATATAGATTTGTTAGTAATCTTATTCTAGTGTTAGTACATATTGTTCTTTTAACCATAACTATAGGGCACTGTCATTGCTTGCCACTTGAAGACGGCAACAATGGTTTATGTAGGCACAATCTACCTTATCGGCGAGCATAGCCAGGATGGTGTTGCGACTGGCCCGCACCCTGCGCACGAGTGACGCGCCGCGCTTGCGCATTATCGCGTAAAAGTCGTCAGTGCGCGCGTCAGCGAACATGCCCGATGCGCTGCAATAGCGGGGCAGCCGCAACAATGCCCGGAGTGCATTGTTGTATTGCACGCGGAGAGCCCTAATCGATTTTCGCGTATAGTTAATCTACAGGCAGCATGAGTAGAAAGAGGTACAATACGCTCTAAATAGCGTTAATTTAACTTCCCTTGGGCATCGTGAAAACCTGTGGGCTATCATGTTTGCTCTAACTGACAGGGCCCTCCGCTCCTTGTCTATGTCAGTGACAATTATTAATATTGATAATTATTAATAAGACCGCCAATTGTATAAAATAACTTACATTTAAGAAATCATGGTTGTATTTTTTGTGTTTAAGCAATAAATTGTTCTATAGGTATTTATCTATCTATATATAGTATTTTATTGTAGCCAATAATATTTAATTTTCCTAAAGTTTTTTTTTTCCTTTAGATATATTTAAAATAGTTTTAATTTTATTACGTGTGGCCAATTTAAATTCTTATGCAGTGTATGAAAAATTCACTGTAGAGTTTAATTTTAAACAGAACATTTACACAATTTACTGTATATCTGGTGAGTACAGGGGATTCGCCGAAACGTTATTATTTTTTTAATTAAAACGCTGAGTGCCATCACGCCCGCACTTAGGATGTTCAGAAATGATAATGATAATGAAAGAATTCAGTAGTAAAAGGAGCACTACGCATGTACTTATTAATAATAAAAGCGCGCTTACACGTTAATCAAGTAGCCAAATATTGAAATATACACACTGTCCATATTCCATTTCAACCCTGTATGTCGCCACTGGTGGGGCACGGGTCTCTTCCTGCGTTGCAGGAAGGTTAGGCCATACTCCACCACGGGGGCCAAGTCCGGGTTGGTGGAGGATTGTAAGACAGTGGCTTAAATACATTTGCTTACAATATCATGGTGGTGTCAGGACCTCCAAAATAAGCCGATTTTTCACTATATTATGTAATATAATATTACATCTTAAGATATAATAGTTTTTCGCTCGTCAAACATTTAGTTTTAGAGCTATAATTTTACTATAGCACAGTGTAAACTGGTCTCGCACAAAATGTATGACGAGCGATAAACTTATTATATATTCTCAAGATGCAATATATATGATATTATATTCCATAGTCAACAACCGGCCTAGACGGGGAACGGCATCTCAGGAGCCTTTACTTATTAAAATAAGCCCGCTGCGAAAAACTAAAAGTGACATAATATATCTTAAGGGTAGACCGCCTACCCTCACTACAATAATTGACTGTACTCGCCACTTCAGTCCACCCGCGAACACGGCTGCGAGCTTGCCTAAACGTCGGTAATTAAGGTAATTACGTTTTACCTAATAAAGATTAAACCCGTTTAATAAAAAAATAAATAATAATAAAATTATCACGGAAAACCTACAAATGAACAGCCTGTGTGTATGTGTGTGTTTCTGTATGTCTGTCTGTGTAGGTGCGTGCGTGTGTGTATGTGTGTGTCCATTTGTCCATCTGCTTGAACAAGAAAGGACTTTTTCTTAACTCGTCATACAGGGTTATTTCAAAATCAGAATATTTAATTCATTATAAAACAAAGTGTTTACTTCATGAAGGGCAATGTTGTAAGTTCCAAAATCAATAGATTATTTGGAGAAGCAGCTAATAAAGAAACTCCTTTTTCTCCTTAGCCTTCACACACCACTAAAACTCAGTAATTTTCAAAAAACTTTTAACTCTCTCTTAGTAATATATTATTCACTTCTCTAAATACCCATTAACATTAATCTATTCTAATTCTAATAATAATTCTTCATGTTCGTTGGCTTTTTGCAGTGTCCTTAAAACATTTTTTCAAACTGCGCCGGTAGTTCCTTCTTCAGGCTATATTATTCCACTGCTGGACTTAGCCCTCCCCTAATGAGTGCCATAGCGTAAGGTTGTGCCATCATTGGGGGGGTAATGCCCATAATCCCCAGGCTGGGCATGCGGGTTGGGGATCGCAGTTTGGTGAAATTGTACTGCAGAGGGCCCTGCTGCCCACCCCCCAGTGTGGGTCCCTTAGCCGCCTTTTACGACACCCGCGGGAAAAATTTAGGTTGGTGCTATTCTCTAAGCCGACACCACACAGCTCCGCCGGTATATAGTAAATACGCCTCCGGCACAATTACTTCACAATCACAATAAAAGATAATTTCTTGCAACAACGCTCTATTGTACGCCTATGGTCTTTTTTTTTTTGTAAAATTTTCGCATACTTTTTACACGGCGATGATGAACAAAGAGTTGCGCAAATAATCTAGACCTCACCTTAAAAATATCGTAACTTAGCTTTCAGCTAAGTACACGTACCACCCCAGGCATTGTCTTGCAAGCTCCTAAACTGTGTTTAAAATTTCAGCAACCACTTACAGGCGTGAATTTTTCATCGCCTACTTACTGGTGTGGTGCAAAGTTATGAAAGACACTGAGGCAACTTTCCCGTATTTGGTTAAGAGTGCACTCCACTGAAGAAGCACGATTTTCATCTTGAACTTTTTTATGAGTTCACTAACCGTTAAGGCGCTTAGCTACCAAGATAGAGGTGGTGGGTACCATTCCCACTGGGGGTGCCATTGTAATGTTGTAAAACTTTTATCAATAACTAGCTGATCCAGCGTACTTAGTACCGCCTAACAATCGATTCCTTAATTTTTCTCTCCGTAAGAACTATCCTCGTACTTCAAGGAATATTCTAAAAAAAGAATTAGCGAAATCGGTTCAGCTGCTCTCGAGATTTGCGCTTACCAACACATTCAGCGATTCATTTTTATATTATAACATAACATAACATTTACATACAGGCACATACATTGCTTCTGGCCCCACACTAGGATACCCTGTGTCGTGGGAACCAGAAACAATGACATCACAAACATGTAAACATCCAACATTATAGACTAGTTTCGGCGTAAACACGTTTCGGCAGCGTTGCACAGTTGTCGTGGTTACGGGTAGACTGAAGTGGCGAGTGCATTCAATAATCGGGATTAGACCCGCTAAATGTATAAACAACTTGAAATTAATGTCAAATAATAAAGCGTGAATATTTTATCGCCTGTTTACGGGTGTGGTGCAAAGTTAAGAAAGCCACCAACGACCTTATTTTTTAAAGTTTTCTGATATTTCTGAACTTCCCATCGTAAGGTTGTCTGGAAGAAATTGTTTTTAGCAATAAGGCCGCCAATTTTAGTATGTACATTTGCAATTGTTTTGTATTTGTTGTTTTTCCAGTGTACAATAAAGAATATTCTTATCTCATCCCATCTCATCTCATCTCATCTCATCTCATCTCATCTTATATTATATTTTTCCCTATTTAAAATACCAGGTCTGGTCAGGTCTCGTTCCATTAATTATATCTTAGTTCCTAATGATTCGCAATATTCATATAATGTTAAACGGATGCAGAGTATGGTTTCAATCTTTCAAGTAAGTGAAATCCAGTGCTAAGTAAATACAAACCACGCGCCTCATCACCGGAGGATAAACCTATTTTATGCTCCTGTCTCCCACTACATAATGTAACATGCTAATGCCAAGAGGTTACTAATTTTAAGTGCTTTGTGTACTGGAGAACATAAAATATATTTGTATTTGTATCTTAATTATATCCAACTTCCTACGAATATTATAAATGTGAAAGTTTGTAAGTATGGATGACTTACAAACTTTCACGTGATAACTACAGAATGAATTTTATTGAAACTTTACAATAATATAGCTTTTACATTAGAATAACACATAGGCTACAATTTATAAAGATAATGTGTGAAATATATCAAATGCAATCCAAAAATTGTGATTATTTCAATATTATGTTCTTTTCTGCGCCACCCTAATATAGGCTACTCGAAGTAGTAATCCTGCGCAGACAAAGTCGCGGGCACCAGCTAGCCATCGATACTTCGACAATCGTGAGAAAGACGGCCTCGGTGGCGCAGCAGCTTGGGACCCTGACTGTAAAACCAAAGGTCTTGGGTTCGATCCCCGGCCGAGTCAAACTAGGAAACGAACTTTTCTAGTGGGGCTTGGATGTTATCTATGAATTTGTTGTATTAAATCTATCGTCGAGTTAGCACATATAACACAAGTCATTTAGTTGTGCTTAGTATAGGGCTAACGAGATCTGTGTAGATAGATAGATAGAGAACACTTTATAGTACATAAAAATGGAAATGACACAGATATTTCTTAAGCAAAGAGTACAAACGGCGGCCTTATCACTAAAAGTGATCTCTTCCAGACGACTTTTAGATGGACTGGACTAATATATTGGAGAAGGAAGTAGATGTACAAATATACAAGATTATTACAAAGGTATAAATGAATACATGCCTAAACACTAATGTTTATTTATCAACAGATAAATACAAATAATTTACATAAATACACAAAAAATAATAATTATATAAATGCATAAACACTTAACAGAGTGCTTAGTGCGAGTTTTTTAACTACTCGATCGCGTTAACGTAAACTCATATTTCTATGGCATCGAGGAAGCGCCACCTAGCGACAAGTATGGAAATTAAAATTGCTGAGTGCGAGTTGTAATGGTGTACGTTGAGAAGTGAACACGTTTACCAGCCAAAACACGAATAAACGCGAGTGCGAGTTGTACTGTGACAGCGTTTTGCCAGTTTGGACGGTTAACTTACTCATACTCACTACTCGATGGTCGATTAACGCGGTAGTAAAGTTATTCGATTGGATCTGTCAAACTCGCACTCAGCACTCTGAATATACATATTGAAAGGACATATAATATGTCCAAGAATATTTATTTATTTATAAATCAACCCGCTTTCTCCTATAACCTGTTCCCTACCCTGATCCCGCTTCGCTCGCAAGAAACACCTGCCATAAATACGGAGAGCGGGCCACGACGCCAATCTGGGTGAGTGCCTCCCGTAGTCTGTGGGTACACGTTAGGCATCCTGTAAACTACAATAAGGGGTGTTAGGACTAAGGGAGCAGATATAATGAGGAAGGTACGGGTTATGAGAATACAGTCAGCTACAAGTCTTAACATTTTTTTATTAAAACTGTTTTTATACGGATTTTAGTCGTTTATTACATTTTTACAATTTTGACAATGAGAACTGTCGCCTCAGTCATCCGAGACCACGGCACCTGAAAAAGTGCCGAGAAGTCGGAAGATTGTAAAAATGTAATAAACGAGTACAATCCGTATAAAAACAGTTTTAATTTTGTCTAGTGCTCGTGTTAACCTTAGAAAATAGTATTCTTTTATTTTTCTCGTACTAAACTAGTTTTTTTTTGTCGGCGGGATGTCAAGGTGTTTAGAGTGTCCATTAAGTCAGAATGGAAGACTGATAGTTTTGCCATGTCTATTCATCTGTTTGTCTATCGTGTTTCTTTTTATTAATAGCAAAAAAAATAACCTTTACATTTTTGGTTTTACAAATTTCGCCAAACTGCAGTGCAGTTTGTTGGGTCGCGCTCATATAACTTAAGGCTTAATTTAATTATTTTACAGCAACCTATACTTGGTAATGTAAGTACCTATTTATTTTCTTACACAAAAATAAGTTCCTATAACTATTTTAAACTAACAAAACATAGTATCATATATTGGCTAAACGAGCCTTGAGCCCAGTATTCAAGACTCGTTCAGCCAATATTTACCTACTTTAACATTTTTTCCTTTAATTTATCTTTCAACGTTCTTATTTTTACCTTATTTTGGTCTAACAAAAACAAATATTTAATAAACAGCTTGGGAATGTAATATTCTCTGGTTCTTTCACCATAAAGATTTATAACAGATGGTTGCAACAACTGGCCTCTCTTAGCTGATCTGGTGCAGTGTTTATGAGCTGAAGGGATCTTGTATTCTTCGGAATAATATGATTCTAGTATAATCATGTCATCGACCTTACAATGAACAAGAAGAATTTACACACATTAAAAAGTTTATCATTTTTAAAAACCTATTTAGAGGCTAAAAATTTCACCCATGCCGGGATTCGAACCCGCAACCTCTGGCTATCCGTACCAGCGCTCTACCAATAGAGCTAAATAGGTTTTTAAATTTGTTTCTTAGCACGGGTTAGTGCATTAAAAATAAAAATAGTGTAAGTTTATCATAATCATCTTTACATTTCTCTTTTGTTTTTTTGTCTACAAGATATTTCAACAAACGCACTAATGCATTTGCTTTATTTGGTAGTACCTACTATTCTACGAATGTTATAAACGCAAAAGTTTGTAAGTATGGATGGATGAATGTTTGTTAGTCTTGCATATAACAACTACTGAATGGATTTTAATGACACTTTACAAAAATATAGCTTATACATCAGAATAACACATAACACACAGTTTATAAAGATATAAACTGATATAACACATAGTGAATGGTCCAAAATATGACGGTAAGTTATAAATCTATTTAGACTAAAAATTCCACCCATGCCGGGATTCGAACCCACGACCTCTGGCAATCCGTGCCAGCGCTCTTTCCAACTGAGCTAATGGGTGACTCACCGGCATCAGTGAAATTTTGAACCTCTTTACAACATTCTCTGTATTACGTACAGAGTATGTACGTAAATTGGTTTTTAAAATTGTCCTTAGCACGGGTTAGTGCATAAAATAATATAATGACGATAAGTGTACCATCTACGATAAGAAAAAATGTACCATCTACGTGCTATTCTGGCGTGCGCCGCCAAAACAGTTTTTATAGTGCGACTGTAACATGACAATATTCAGGCTGTTCTATTTAAAAAAAAAATTATGTGTTAATATTAATGTCATAAAGTTAGTTCTTTTTTACGCCACGCTGATCAACAAACCCCCCCACCCCTCTTTCGACTAAACAATTTAATTGTACAACCGTGAAAATATTAACGCCAGTAGCACACATAATGGCATATATTTATTTATTTGTTTATTTACATTTGTAACTTACAGCTACTATGATGATGATGCCATTATGATGGCCTGTCTAGTGCAGCGGTAGTGCCTACTATGGGAGAGGTCCCGGGTTCGGACCCCAGCTAGAAAAAAAAAATCCCAAGTCTTGGATGTTTACATGTTATGTCACTGTTTGTGGTTTCACGACACAGGGTATCCTAGTGTGGGACCTGAAGCAATGTATGTGTCTGTATGTTAATGTTATGTTAATGTAATATTTTTACAGCTAAGTAGGTTTTAGGCAAAATAAGATAAGAATATTATTTATTGTATGCCGGAAAATTGTACAGAAACAGCAGATATGTACCAATTCCACTAAACATTACTTGAATGATGATGTTGATACAGCCTTTTTATTTTAGGAAACCGCGTGATTTTACCAAATTTGAACCTTAAAACTGTAGAAATAAAGATTTGCCTATCCGCCTTCGTGAGATAGACTGGGCTTTTTGTTGTGTCCCCAGCCAGGATTCGAACCCGGGACCTCTTGCATGGTAGGTAGACGCGCTACGGCTACGCCACAGAGGTCGGCATATGAACTATAACTAAAAATAAATAAATAAAATAAAAATTCTTTATTTCAGGCATTAGGTATTAATGCTGTATATAGTTATAGGAAAATTAATTATTTTATTTAATTAGTTAGAAAATTAATGTCTTCATCAAATATATACCTACGTATATAAATAAAATGTTATTTATTATACAAAAAAAAATATTACGTTAGTAACAATAGTGACTTAAGACTATATTAGTAACAATAATAACTAAATCTAATCAATTATGTATTTTTATTATTTTCTATTATTTTTGGCACGTAACTGTACAGAGAGTTCTATGTCTCTCGGCCCACATTTCGGGGTATCGGCTATCTACCTTGTCCGCTATCATAGTCAGAATGCTATTGGGGCTGGCGCGGAGCCTACAGAGCGCTGCGGCGGACCGGTTGCGGAGCACGACATAAAAACCTGTGCATCCGCAAACATGCCTGATGCGAAACTATGCTGATGATGATATTGTAAGGCTCTCTAGGCATATAATAAATTAAAGATCCTTTAGTGCGTGTTTCCCCTACTTTATTGGCAATATGTTGTGGAGATGTATACTATAATATGTAATAATGAATAGGAGATGTATTAGCTAAGGGGAAGAAAAAATGTACCCGGAACCGGCGTGCGTGCATGCAACGACTTATGAACGTTGATGAAGCGAAGGTGATCTGTCAGGAACGTGGCAAGTGGCAGTCCCTGGTCTCTGCCTGACCCTCTTGGATACAGGCGTGAGTATATTCTTTTTAATGCACTAACCCGTGCTGAGGACAATTTTGAAAACCTGTTTAGAGGCTAAAAAATCCACCCATGCTAGGACTCGAACCCGCGACCGTAAGTAATACAGCAAGTATTGTAAAGAGGTAAGAAATTTCACTGATGCTGGTGAGTTGACCATTGGTTCAGTTGGGAGAGCGCTTTCACGTTTTTTTTTATAAGGTTCTGCCACAATAATGTGGCAACCTTCATGTCAGTAGAATAAAAACTTGGAATCATCAATATCGTACATAACGTTATAATTATAAGGTCTTAGTATATACTTATTCTAATGGGTTTAAATGTTTATCTGACTAGGTATGTCTTCCTTTTGTTTTTCTCTCTTTTTTTTCCTTCGTTGTTCTTTTTTGTCTTGTTTGTTCTTTTTTTTCATCTAAAGCTCATTTACAAATATTATGTTAACCATTAAAGCTTTAAAATTGTAATAGAAACATAAGTGTGACCATAAAAGCATAATAAAAAACAAAGTAAAATCAAATTCAATATAATGTTAAAAAAAAATATATTATAAAAAGTATACAACTTATTTAGAATTAGAAGTTATAATACAATTGTTGTGTTTTCCCCGGCGCCTTATCTCTGTATACTCCGACGATTAGTCACAAGCAAGGCGCCGGGGTACAAAATAAAAGGAAATAAAATTAAAATTATAATAATAAGAATACTTAAACTACCTCTCGCTCGGACTGACCTAAGATACATTTGTAAAGAAAACTGTTAGAGGGTTTAGGGTGTCTGGCACGCCCGGGCTAAAGCCGGCCCCCATTCGCCCTTGAGGCCGCGCGCGTCACCCCAAGGGCGAAGGCGAGGAAGGCTTCTCGACTCTTGGAGTCGGCCATAAAGGCGGCGAACGCCTCGCACCTCACCGCTTTTCCCAGGCGTATCTCGCAATCGGCCCTTGCAGCTTCGAAACGGGGACACTCCTCCAGCAGGTGCTCCAGCGTTTCGGGAGTCACGTCAACGCAAATGCATGACGGACTCCCCGCGAGCTTAAACCTGTGGGGGTACGCTCGAAAGCCGCCGTGCCCCGTGAGGAGCTGCGCCTTGGCATTGCACATTGTGAATTTGCCAAGGACTTTGTGGGCCGATGCGACGTCCGGGAAAAACAGCGAGGTGACGCGGCCTGTCACGGTTTCCGACGTTTTCACCATTAGCCAGAGGTCGCGGGTTCGAGTCCCGGCATGGGTGGAATTTTTAGCCTCTAAATAGGTTTTTTAAATTGTCCTTAGCATGGGTTAGTGCATTAAAAAGAATATACTCACGCCTGTATCCAAGAGGGTCATGTTATGATATGTTGAGAAGACACATCGAGATACCTCACTCTCTATCTAAAAGAGAATTCCTGCACCCTGAAGAGGAGTAATTTTTATGCCGTTCACCTATGTCTATTTGATGAGTAATCCATTCCGAAAAGGCAGCTCTAAAATCGTGAAAACACGAGCGCAAAAAATAACGCCCGAGGCGCCACCATGAAAAAGCAATCACGTATATTGGACGGAATCCAAAAACTGGATAAAAAAACCGCTGGCCGGGGGCTAAATGTTTTCAAGCGGATGAAAAATTAAAACTTTACTCAGACTAAGCTTCTGCGACAGCCGACAGCGCTACTGTTTCAGATGAATTGCCGAAGAATTGAACGGACGCAGTTTGTTGGATTATTTAATTTAAATAAATAAATATTCATGGATATATTACACAGATCTCGTTATCCCTATACAAAGTACAACTAAATGACTTGTGCTAACTCAACGATAAATGTAATACAATAAATACATAGATAACATCCAAGAACCGAGACCAACTAAAAAAGTTCGTTTCCTAGTTTGACCCGGCCGGAGATCGAACGCGAGACCTTCCACTTTACAGTCAGCGTGCTAAACCGCTGCGCCACCCAGGCCGATTTAGATGACAATGATGTCTGGAATTAAAGTCAGTACAATGCATGAGTTCTAGGTTCTAAAATAATTATGTAAACTCTGTTAATTAAGGACTTTGAAAAGACTAAGTTTTTTGTCCATTTTTTCTCCAAAATGATCTAGATTTTGAAATGGACACCTAGATTGAATTGTAACGATTCGCAATACAAAAACTGTCAATATTGCTAACAGTTTCTTTAAATCTAGGTTTAGTACAATATTGATAGATTGTTTTAATGGTGCATTTGTGAAGGCCTATGTCCAGGAGTAGAGGAAAATGTGTCAATTGGTCAAAAGGCCAAGAGCAAGTCGTAAAAAACTCGCTGAGAACAAGCAAACGAAGTCGCAGGCGCAGCCAGTACCATTATTGTTATACCCAAAGATGATTAAGGACAAAGGCAACTAAAACTCGATTCGTCCGTTATCGTTTTACATTGCCCCCGAGAGAAGCGATTATTCCTCCTTCAAACCGCAACCACTTCAACTTTGAACATAACGAAAGTTTAATCAAATCTTTTCACATACTACGTTAAAAAAACTGTACTGTTTTTTACCATGAATGGCGTTTAACACGGCCGCTAATCTTTTCAGATACGACGTTAAAAAAACTGTACTATTTTTTACCATGAATGGTAAAACATGGCCGCGTTGTCGTCGATATCAACCCTTGTATTTCCCAACTGCTGGGGCACGGGTCTCTTTCTGCATCGCAGCAAAGTTAGGCCATACTTCACTACGGGGTCCAAGTCCGGGTTTGTAGAGGATTGCGAGACACTGGCGGGCCTTACTGTCGCGTTATATGAATCGATGTGTATTTTTAATATTTGATGAAATTTATGAATTCATTGTGTATCAGAATAATTTGATTAATTTTGCATTGTTTGTTTATGTTAATGTCGATTTTCTTCTTTTTTGTGGTGTTATTTTTATTTAACCTGCTGTATTGGGTGGAAAACCTGCACGGGCGGAGTTTATAATGAAAATAAATAAATATATATTTGCAAACATCAAATAAAGAAATGAGCGGACGAACAAACGGGCGGATTTTTGCTTTTATTTTATGCGAGTTAGGTTGGCAAACACAGTGTTTGCTCTAACTGTTTGCTGTTAACTAACAGAGTGACTCTGCATGCATGCATGCTCTGCATACTAGAATTCAAACAAATTTTAAAGTGAATTCTGGTACTCATACAAACCGCGAAATTTTTGCCTTTTCTATCCATGCCAGAGTAGAGCGTACTCGTATTCGTAAGATTGCGTCTTTTGGCATTGAAGGCAAGGCATGGGGCACATAGCGTGGTACGAGGGCGTAAAAAATCTTTTAATTCACTTTCATACAAAAAGTACTGACGCGATGAGACAAAATACCAGTAAACACTAAATACTTGTGTATAAAGGTAAGCCCTGGCTGCCGGAATGATCTTAAACGATCACTAAGGTTAAGCAACTGTGGGCGCGTTCAGTGCATGGATGGGTGACCGTCTATGATTAACGCTAGTGGCATTGTTTCGAGCAGTTCCATGCTTCGCAAGGCACTGTAAGCAGTTGGTACCGGCTGCCGTCGATAGATGGCATTTGTTAAGTAGTCGATTGATGGCTTGAAAACTTCTGTCATTAAGACCAGACGGCAGCCTTGCAAGCCAATGCGGACAGGCCCGTGGTGGAGTATGGCCTATACCTACCTCAGGCAAGAGACCCATTCCCCTCGGTGGGGACAAAATGGGTATCATTATAATTGATATAAACCCTCGTATGTCACCACCTGGGGCACGGGTCTCTTAGGCCATACTCCACCACGGGGGCCAAGTCCAGGTTGGTGGGGAATTCTAAGACAGTGGCGGGCTTTACCGCCAGAAGTTATCAAGCCGCAAACAAGGCCTCTGACTTTGGCCCCCATGGTGCAGTATAGTCTAATCTTCCTGCCATGCAGGAAGAGACCCGTGCCCTGGCAGTGGGGACATACAAAGGATTGATATCAAGTAACCCGTCTAAGTTAAATTTCGTATTTTATAATCATGCTGCACACATGTTTTGGAGATTAGTCTGGATCTTCCATTATAGTTAATGTTGTCTTGATAACGTTCTGGCTAAAATCTGTTTTGTGTCCCTAAAAAATAAAGAATACATTAATCATTATCGGTAATCATCATCATAATCAGCCAGGTGTCAGCCACTGCTGGACACAGGCCTCTCCCAAGACACGCCACTGAGACCGATCTTCGGCTCTCCTCTTCCAGTCACTGCCCACCGCTTTGCGAACGTCGTCGCTTCACTGGTCTCAGGGCGTCCTACGCTACGTTTTTGCCGATTCACGGTCTCTACTCAAGAACCAGTCTACCCCAAATATGTTAATAAGGTGGTATTTCGCAATGATTGGCGATACTCATACATAGTTATATATTACACAGTTCTAATCGCGTTTACATACATACATACATACATACATACATACATACATACATACATACATACATACATACATACATACATACATACATACATACATACATACATACATACATACATACATACATACATACATACATACATACATACATACATACATACATACATACATACATACATACATACATACATACATACATACATACATACATACATACATACATACATACATACATACATACATACATACATACATACATACATAACCTCACGCCTGTATCCCAGAGGGGTAGGCAGAGACCAGGGACTGCCACTTGCCACGATCCTGATAGATCGCCTTCGCTTCATCAACGTTCATAAGTCGTTGCATGCACGCACGCCTTAATAAGTAATCGCGTTTAGTTATTAGGTAAAATGTAATTACCTTATTTCCCGACGTTTCGGCAGCGGTACAGTTGCCGTGGTCACGGGTAGACTGAATTGGCGAGTGCAGTCAATTATTGTGGGTAGTAACTTTTAGTTTTTCGCATCTGACCGACACACAACACTCACTACACCCGCGGACAGGTCCGGTGATAAGGATTTGTATTTACTAAGCACTAGATTTCAAGTAGGTACCTACTTGAAAGCTTGAAACCATCCTCCCAGTTGAAATTATTGTTTTTTTTTAATTTCAATTGCTTCCCGAAAGATTCTTCGATGATACTGTCGATCCAGTGATTCGTTCTGGCCTCCAATAATTGCAATTAGACCCGTTTAATATATGCCTTTTTGTAATAAGTTAATCTTATTTTTCTTGACCAGTCCACAGCTTAATGGGTCACACCGCCCACCTCCCTGCACAAACTCTCCGTCTAGCAAATCGGTTTCCAATCTCTTGGGCGTAATTATAGAGGCGAGCGCTGCAATACAGAGTGGACTTTATCGGTGTAAGCGGAGCTGTAGAACGCCGGATTCTCGGTCGGAGGGTCGTGGGTTCAGATCCTGACATGCCCAATGTCTATATTCTTTGTTAATGCACTAACACGTGCTAAGGACAATTTTAAAACCTACGTAGAGGCTAAAAATTCCACCCTGCCGGGACTTGAACCCGGGACCTCTGGCTATCCGTGCCAGCGCTCTTCCAACTGAGCTAATGGGCGACTTACCGGCATCAGTGAAATTTCGAGCCTCTTTACAATACTCTCTGTATTACGTACAGGCAGCGACATCTGGCTGAAGTAATTTGCATTACTTGCAGCCCCGAGTACCTACTTTGCAGTTAGGTTTTGCATCAGAATGATATCGCTGTACCCACATGTTTATATTCTTTAATTTTTAGCCTCTAAATAGGTTTCTAAAATGTACCAATGTCTTTGCTTTTTAAGTTATGTACATTTGTTAAGTTGTAGTAAGTATATCACTCACTAACAGTGAAGAAAGACATCGTGAGAAAACCCTCGTGTCTGAAGAGTTCACATATCTCAGTGCTTGCTAAGTACAATAAGCGTGACGACAGTAATCAAAGATTTTTGAACTAAAACTTTCGTAACATTGTAGACTTTTAGTCCGGATCTACGTACGGGTGTTGTTATATCGGAAAAGTCCGACCAGGTTTCGCTCCAATTCGCAGAGCTTAATCATGGTGAGCAAAGACGGAGCTCGCGTCGTCGTCGGTTGCTCGTCTCATACTACGGGCAAGCGCGCGGCGCGCCCGCGCCGAGATAGGTGGGATAGATATCAAAGATTTAACGATATTAGGGAAGAGTACATATTAAAAGGATTTAAAACTCTGATAAAGTTTTATAAAGAAAAAGAGATTACCATTATTTTCAATAAAATAAAAGAAAATGCTTTCAGGCATACTGATTGAAACACCCATCACATCGCGTAACTTCACGCTTAAATTAACATTCGTAAACTTCACTAGGCTTCATTGTGACTTTTAGTGATTAAGATGTTAGTCAGATTCGACTCCATGACACTAGTTTTATAACAAAAAATAATTTACCACTATTTTCATTAAAATATAAGATTCTGCTTTCAGCCATATTGACTGAAACACTTATCACATCGCGTAACGTCACGCTTAAGTTAACATCGGTAAACTTCATCAGGCTTCGTTGTGACTTTTAGTGATTACGATGTTAGTCAGATTCGACGCCATGACACTGCGAGCTATTTTCCCACAGATTTCAAATTATTTCGGAAAACTGGCCTTAACCTTACTTAAACTTTAGTTAAATACTGAAATATAGGTTGTTTTGTAAATAATAATTGCGTCCGCCACATTATGGAACAAGATATAAAAGTCTTTCCTCATGCCTATGGCCCAACTATGAGGCTAAGTGCAGAAATCTTAAGCCTAACAAACTACAGAGTGGTCTGGAAAGCTCACTGATACATACCAACTTTCTAAAGCCTATGCCCTGCAATGGGAGGCCCTTTAAGATGAGGTTTTGAAAGAAGATCCCCTTTGTTGATATTAAAACTTTTTAAGATTATAAATTACCAATTTGTTTGTTACACTTTATTGCGTAATAAAAACGTCATTAAAAATAAAACTTAAATAACAGGTTTGTGATAAAAATTACGAAGAATTAAAGAAGAAAATATTACAAAATATTACATCAAAATATATATTTTCCTCGTATATTACTTTCTATTGATGTATATTATTTATATGTATCTATTTACTGTTAGGATGATAACTTTCTTAATTAAGCTTGCTTTATTCATATATATCCGATATTATTTGATTTGTTTGTAATCTACTTCCTTCTCCAATGTATTGCTCCAGTACATCCAAAGGTTCTCTGGAAGAGATCACTTTTAGTAAGATAAATATTTTAGTATGATAGATAAGGCCGCCGTATGTACTCTTAGGTTACAAAATATCTGTGTAATTTCCTTTTTTATGTACAATGAAGTGTTCTCTATCTATCTATCTATCTACATTAATAGCACCCACCCTGTTACTCCCTGTACAAGCAAAAATTCATACACGTACCAGTTCTTAATTATTTATCGAGAGTTTGGGTAGAGCTACGAGTACAAACGTATTTAACAAATTAAAAACTCATTCCATCAGACACCATTCCGAGTTGTCATTCGGCTGGCGTTCGTACTGCAAACTACTCTACGCACAGAAGTCTCATTTTATTTCATCTCAGTCTTTGGTCTCAGTAAAATATTTTTTTTAATAAATAGAAATATAGCTGCCGGCTGTCATGTAAAGGCAGTTGTTAAGCCATCTCAGAGGCATTATGGGCGGCTTGATAACTTCTGACAGTACAATCCTCCACCAACACGGACTTGGCCCCCGTGGTGGGGTATGGCCTAACCTTCGTACGATGCAGGAAGAGACCCGTGCCCCAGCACTGGGGGCATACAAAGGGTTAATATCAATAAAGATAGATAGATAGAATGTTTATTTAGTATCGTTATAAAAATAAAACTTACATATCATGTGAACATCAATAGTATCTCAGTCAAGAAATTAATATTTGATATTTCTTGAATTAAGAGATGAATTAATGACCTAGGTGAGCAAACAGTTTGACACACCCACAGCCCCCTCCCCCCCCGCACATTTACGAACACACGCACATGCATGCACACAGACACTGAGAGCAACAAATAACTTTTTATAGACTTAAATTGCTATTGTTCTTTTTTTTATAAATATATTTTCGATCAAACGATCAATCCTGTAACCAGAAACAGTCTCAACAAACCTATCACAGCGACAGAAGGTAAAGTATTAATTTTAGATTGTATCAATCCTGTAAAGTTTCTTGATATAAATTATTCTTATTTTTCTATCGGTCCGTCGGTCGTTCTGTCCATTCCATTTCGCTTCCCGAGAAAAGATTTCACGTTTATTTCCCACGAGCCAGCGTAGAGCTGTATGCCCGACGGAAGCGGCTCGGATGAGCTGTGTTCACCTGTTGGAAATTTATTTGATGTGTTTTTAATACTCCATCCGATATATAAAAATCTCGTGTTACGGCATGTTACGTTTGTTATGTTATGGATTTTTACACCCTGTTAGTTAGTTGGAGCTGAGGTTTATGCACTTTGCGCCGGTTTTTGAATGGAGAATTTGCTAATTTATTTTCGCTTTTTATATTAGTGTTTCTGTTGGTGGTGCTTTTTTATAATTTGTACTCCCCATAAGGCAGAGCATGTATAGATCATTTTTTTTATAAACATCCTATCAATGAACTCATACAAATAAAAATCTTTGTCTTTGTCTCGTCTTTGTCTAAGTAAATACTTAGGTAACGTTCTGTCACGGTCTTTACTGAGATATTCAAAGAGGCAGCACTACAGTTAACTATTTAGTTAGCGAAATTCTCAATTAAGAAATTGACCCTTAGCCTCATAGTTGGGCCGATGTACGTTGCAAAACTGAGGTATATGTTAACTCTTCAGACACTAGGGCTTCCTCACGATGTTTTCCTTCACAATTAGCGAGAGGTATTGCTACTATAATTCACAAATGTCTTTTTTTACATTGCTTCTGGCCCCACACTAGGATACCCTGTGTCGTGGGAGCGAAAGAAACAACGACATCACAAACATGTAAACATCCAAGACCTGGTGACATAACTTAGAAAACAAATTGATTGCATGTCAAGCACGTGATGGGATTCTACCCACGGCCTACCGATTAAGAGGCCGGGGTTTCTACCACTTCGCTCCCACCGCTCTTGTTACACCTGTATACGTCCCGTAACTTGATACAGGTCCTAGGTACATTACACGCACCAAATCCTAAACGATTGTAATAGTCAATGTTTGTAAAGTACCCTTTGTGCCAAAAGGGCTTCTTCTTCAGGCTATATTAGTCCGCTGCTGGACATAGCCTTCCTCTAATGAGCGCCATAGCGCCCTGTCTTCAGCTTGCCGCATCCAGCATCTGCCGGCAGTCTTTCGCAGATCGTCATCCCACTGGTAGGAGGGCGTCATACACTACGTTTGCCGAGTCGCGGCTTCCTCTCAAGGACACGTTTACTCCAACGGTTGTCGGTTCTTCGCGAGATATGGCCAGCCCACTGCCACTTCAGCTCGCTAATTCTCAGAGCTATGTCGATAATTTTGTTTCTTTGTTTCTCTGTCGGATGCATTCGAGAGCTATAACAAAAGGGCTGCTAATAAAGCATTATTTAGATGGCAATAATTTCTGGAATTAAATCCAGTGCAATGAAAGGGCTACTATAACATAAGGGACTATTTAGATGACAATTATGTTTTTTTAAATAAAAAATGGGCTTACTCTTGACCTCTATCTAGCCCGAGGGTTAAGATGAGGTCTAGCCAACAGGCCACTTGTACTGTACTGTTATTTTTTAAAGTCTCTTATGTAATCGCTGGTGTAGATGCTATAAAGAATATTCTATATATCTATTTATCTATCTAGGATGGACCAAGTTTGCCCAGAAGAAGCCTGTTCACGTGCATCTTAAAGAGGTTAAGGTTATAAGCTTTCGGAAAAACGGACGACGGCGAGGTGTTCGACACTTAGGCTGTGCGCGTTATGAAGGATGATGAAAAGCGCTTAGTGTGAAGGCTCGGAATGTCAACCATGTGCGGATGATAACCCGCTGTATGTCTGGTGTTCGGATTTCTGGAACGATGTCTGAAACTAAAGCCAGTACTATGCAACGTTTATATTATGTTTAACACGTGCTAAGGACAGTTTTAAGAAACCTAATTAGAGGCTCAAAATTCCACCCATGCCGGGATTCAAACCCGCGACCTTAGTGCATTAAAAGTAATATAATCATGTGGGTGAGTCACCCATTAGCTCAGTTGGAAAGAGCGCTGGCACGGATAGCCAGAGGTCGCGGGTTCGAATACCGGCATGGGTGTAATTTTTAGCCTCCAAATAGGTTTTTTTTTTTAAATGCAATGTTTTACAATAATTATGTAAACTCAGTTAATTCTTCTTATTCATCTTCTTCGGGCTATATTATGTAGTCCACTGCTGGACATAGCTCAGTTAATTAAACTGTGTTAATCAGAGTTTGGAGCTTTTATGTCCATTTTTTCTCCGCAACGATATAGATTTTGAATTGGATACCTAGTTTAAGTTGTTACGTTCATTAAGCCGCAGTTTCTGTGCTATCCTACTAATATTTTAAACGTGAAAGTTTGTCTGTATGGATGGTTGGAAGTTTGTTACTCTTACACGTAAAAACTACTGAATGGATTTTAATTAAACTTTACAATAATATAGCTTTTACATCAGAATAACATATAGGCTATAATTTATAAAGATATTGTGTGATATTTTTCAAATGCGACCCAAAAATTGGTTATGTTTACACTATTTTTACGTAATACAGAGAATATTGTAAAGAGGTTCGAAGTTTCACTGATGCCGTGAGTCGCCCATTGGCTCAATTGGTAGAGCGCTGGTACGGATAGCCAGAGGTTGCGGGCTCGAATCCCGGCATGAGTAAAATTTTTAGCCTCTAAATAGGTTTTTAAAATTGGTTATGTGATAATTTTAATGTCATTATGTTAGTTCTGTTCTACGCCACGCAAATATAAGCTACTCGAAATGCTAATCCTGCGCAGACAAAGTCGCACGCAGCATCTAGTTTTTAATAAAACTTTTTTGATTGATCGATTTATTGGTGTGTAAGGTTACTTTGAATGACAAGATACGCAATAGTCTGATTAGAGAACGTTGTGGACTGAAAGAAGATGTACTTAGTGACTAGAATTGAGAAAGGAATGTTGCGTTGGTGTGGACATGTGGATAGGATGAAGGAAGAAAGATTGACGAAACAAATATATATTGCGAATGTGAGCGGAAGGGTTGATAAGGGTCGTCCCGGGCGGACATAGAATACATCGACCAGGTAGGGGATGTTTTAGCAAAGGGAAAGATAAAAAGTACCCGGAACCGGCGTGCGTGCATGCAACGACTTATGAACGTTGATGAAGCGAAGGTGATCTGTCAGGATCGTAGCAAGTGGCGGTCCCTGGTCTCTGCCTACCCCTCTGGGATACAGGCGTGAGGTTATGTATGTATGATTTATTGGTTTAACAGTCAAATATGAATTGCTATCGCATTTGCTATCGATTCCGAATGGTTCTGGTGCCACAATCTAGGCCTCCCGCCTATTCTTTGTGATACTGGATACAGTTATCTCGTATTTATTTCAATATTGTTTCAATATTATTTGGCAAAGACACGACTCGCTGCGTAGGTGATATTATTTTGAAATAAGGCCTCTTCTTACAGTTCTATTACGGAACGGGCATTAAATGAAACAGCTTATGTGCACACTCGTACAAAACTTTATTGTTTTAAATGATAATTGATATTGATCTTCGAAATTAAAAGCATTAAGGCGTTTCGGGGCGCTAAATAGCACCACCATTGGTAAAAAAATCATAACTTGTTATATTACACGTTTTTTTTTTTTCAAAAAGTGAACTTGAGAAATCTTAACAACTGAGACAATTATCTTTAGAACCTGCTGTGCAGAACCTGAACACACGTGTGGAGCCGTCATTGCAACTTGTTCCAACTGTCAATCCTCACCTTCTGCTCGGGTAGACATTTAGTAATAAATAAAAATATTCATGGACATATTACACAGATCTCGTTAGACCTATACTTACAACTAAATGACTCGTGTTATAGGTGCTAACTCGACGATAGATTTAATACAATAAATACATAGATAACATCCAAGACCCGAGACGAACTATAAAAGATCGTTTTCCTAGTGTGACCCGGCCGGGGATCGAACCCGAGACCTTCGGTTTACAGTCAGCGCGCCAACCCGCTGCGCCACCGAGGCCGTCATTTGTTGGAAAACTTTGCAATGACAGGCATTCTGCACTCGTAACGAAATATCCATCCAGCCGGCGAAAAACTGCCGGCAGATGCTGGAGGCGGCAAGCTGACGACAGGGCGCTATGGCGCTCATTAGGGGAGAGCTATGTCCAGCAGTGGACTCCATAATGTAGCCTGAAGAAGAAGAAAAATGAAATATACTATATCAATGTAGGTACATAATGCTACCATTTTCCTTCCTTCCCTTCCCAGTTAGCGAGTGATGCAGCTGTACTGGTACAAGCTGCGGTGCTGGGTCCAATTTTCGAGCTCGTTGAACCGTATAACGCTGTTTATGTACGCAAATGACAGGATCCGATCTGACGTTATGAATAAAATGCGAGTGAATCCAACTGTAGAGAGGAGGTTTATAGACTTGTGAAGCAACTACAATTTTTTATTTTTTTTAAAACAAATTTTGCATTTTACTATAGTCGTCGTCGTCGTCAGGCTATACTAGGCCACTGCTGGACATAGCCCTCCCCTAAAGAGCGCCACGTTGTGCTATCATAGGGGGTAATGCCCATAATCCCCACGCTGGGCATGCGGGTTGGGGATCGCAAATTGGTGGAATTGTACTGCAGGGGGCGCTGCTGCCCACCCCCTGGTTTGTGTCCCTTAGTCGCCTTTAACGATACCCGCGGGAAGAATTTGGGTTGGTGCTATTCTGTAGGCCGACACCACATAGCAGCTATTTTCATTACTTTATGTTAGATTTTATGGTATTTTCTAAGGTTAACACGAGCAGTAGACATAATGAAAACTGTTTTTACACGGATTTATGCTCGTTTATTACATTTTTACAATTTTCCAACGTTTCGGCACTTTTTCAGGTTTTTTACTTTGTCATCCGGGACCACAGCACCTGAAAAAGTGCCGAAACGTTGGAAAATTGTAAAAATGTAATAAACGAGCATAAATCCGTGTAAAAACAGTTTTAATTAGATTTTAGTTTAGTTATTAATTTAGTATTACTTTAGATGTTTTGTTTAAATACCTACATGAAAAAAAGTTTTTTTCCAATCAAAAAATATATAATATGAAAGATTGAAGATATGAAGAAATATATAATATAATACGAAATTGTAGCAAAATTTTTTAATAGCAAAAAAATAACCTTTACATTTTTGGTTTTACAAATTTCGCCAAACTGCAGTGCAGTTTGTTGGCGTTGCGCTCTTATAACTTAAGGCTTAATTTAATTATTTTACAGCTACCTATACTTAATAATTTAAGATACGTGGTTTGATAAACGAGTGTTTTAATGTATTTTCATGCTCCGCTTACATGCCAGGCCATCCATCACAGGACTAGGTCATAATTTATCCCAATGATACGGCAATTTCGACAAGTACGTTATTTTTAAGGTTCCTTACCTAAAACAGCTTGCTGTAGGGTGTCGGCCTAGAGAATAGCACCAACCCAAATTCTTCCCGCGGGTGTTGTAAAAGGCGACTAAGGGACACAAACCGGGGGGTGGGCAGCAGCGCCCCCTGCAGTACAATTCCAGCAAACTGCGATCCCCAACCCACGTGCCCAGCATGGAGATTATGGGCATTACCACCTATGATAGCACAACGTGGCGCTCTTTAGGAGAGGGCTGTGTCCAGCAGTGGACTAGTATAGCCTGACGACGACCTAAAACAAAAACAAACGCTGCACTTCTGTAAATCATTATCACATCACACTTCACACTCGCACACAAAATATTCCAGCTCTGGAAGCTAAAAATCGTCCATATGAGTATTACATTATAGTGCTTCAAGAGTACTGTAGCGCTGCAATTATTGAAAGGCTAGATTAGCAGGAATACTTTATATTTTATTATCTTTTTTATCACCAAAACCTAGCCTAGCTGCGAGTCTCAACACGACTGACACCACAGACGATAAAGAGATACTACGTATCAGACGGAAATGACCCATACAACGATGAGCGCCGTACGAAAAAAAAAACTCACTAAAATAGAACATGACAGTTATTTTTTTTCATCTGCGGTTTCGGCTTTGGCTAAGAAACGTAACTTACAGCCTAATTACATACTGACACCTACCTAAACAAAACGTAACGATATTCTTTTAAATAATTCAAACTCTGCGAGACGGCTACGCCAGCTAGCTACTATAAAGAAGTATCGTTACAGTACACAACAACATATTAAATAAAATTCTTCTGAAAGTGTATTTTTCTATTATTTAAGCCTTTAAGGTTTTAACATAATTTTAAACTTTCGAAACTTCCGATTAAGCCCCGAAAATATTCTAACTTAAGGTTTTAGTAAGGAATTTCTGTTCATTATAAGAGGTTAAATAAATTTACAACAACAGATTAAATATTTTTTTTCTGGAAGGGTATTTTTCTATAATTTAAGCCTTAATTTTTATAAAGTATAATTATATCTTAGTTATACGGCGGTTTACTTAAAGAGTCTCTGAGAAAGGCGTTAAATTACACTAACACTGTATTATAAAGGCGAAAATTGTAAGTGTGTATGTTTGATACTTCTTCACGTCTAAACGGCTGGAGCTATTTTAATAAGATTTGGTATCGAGTTAACTGACACCCTGGATTAACACATAAGCGTTTTACTGCGGGAAAATATCTTATTCCCGTGGGAAAATCGATAAACCGCTGGCAACACCGCAGGGCATAGCTAGTAAATAAATAAATGGTTTATTTTTACTAACAATAGAGAGTGGTGGTAGCAGAGCGGTAGAACACCGGTTTCTCAATAAGGAGGTCGTGGGTTTGAATCTTGGCATGTACCAATGTTTTTGTTTTCTAAGTTACGTTTATTTATAAAATTATAGTAGCGACACCACACGCTAAAGGTTGTAAACTAACATCCAGTTCTGTGTAGGTCATTAACAGTTAGTAGTATACGAGTACTAATCAATAGGAGTACAATGTCTACAGTTCTTTAGAGCTGGGTACAGTCTGTAAGCTTTTAGAATATACCTCGGCTATTATCGGATACAATCGGATATATTCGTGTAATAGAAATATTGGAACTATTACGACACTTAATTAAATAAACTTAATAAGAATAGTCTTATACAGAGCAGGAAGTAATTATACTCGAGTGATTTCGGCGAAAACCGAAGCCTACTCTAGAGCCCGAGGTATATTCTAAAAGCTAACAGACTTATAAGCAAATGATTGTGTTGTGATTTTAAAAAATATGTATTATGCCACAAAGGCCTTTTTTCTGTCTCTGAAAATACAACAGTAAAACTCACTCATACTGAATAATTGTATTAATAAAATTCTGCGTGTTTTTACACATGCCGTTTACGCATCAAAGGCTTTTGATACGTTTCAGTTGCTATTAAATCGCTATAGGTACTCATTCGCGAAGTGAACTTTGCTATTCGGACTCCATGCTGTCATCTGTCGGTAGGTACTTCAAGTGTCAAACAAGAAAATTTTGAGAAACGACTTAAGAACGCACTACACATTGTACGCCATTGTAGTTGTTTGCATCGGATTTGACTATTAAGGCGCTAACTAGTGCCACCAGTGGAATAAAAATCATAATTTGTTTTAATATACGTTTTTTTTTTTCAAAAAGTAAACACAGGACGTTAATTAATTTCTGCTAAAAACTGCCGTTTTTGTCGGGAATTGATGGTGAAATTAAAGTTTAATTAACAAGTCTGTTGTGCACTCAATGGGATGTCTACATCATTCAGTTTTAAATACAGCAACACTACACTATTAAATGAACAGTTCCAGATATTTTTCTGTCCTGGTAGGTACTTAAAGACGGTATTACTATTTCAACGGAAAGTATCGTATAAATTTTGATTCCCTTGAGTTTTTTGCGGGATAAACAGTCGTATGTTTTTTAGACGGGTGCGCCCGTCGACAAGAAACCTTTAGTACTTCGCATATCGATCCGTGCGCTTTCAACGTCGTATTTACTATTCCGTTTGTCTGCAAATGGATGGTCGCATAAAATATGCACTCGCTGGCGAGAGCGAATCTTATACGTTATACCACACTATTCTTCGGCCGCGTTTGCAGTGCATCAGTCAGTTACTTCCAGCAGCAAGTAAAAACGTGTGGTAATGGGGAATGTAGTTGTCCCCTAATTGCGCGTTTTTGCTTGTAATATTTTGATTAGTGATTTTAAGTCAAATTTATGTATTTTCTAATATGCGTGAACACACCAGGCCTAAAACTATTTGATGTGTTCCGGAATTACTTTGTGTATTCTGTTGGTGTTTTTAATGCTACTAATATTATAATAAATATGAAACTTTTTGAAGGCGTTTGGATGTTTGTTACTCACTCAATTACCCAAAATGGACTGAACTGAGTTATCCTGTAACTATTACTGTACTTTACTGTTATTTGGCATACAGATGGACATAGATCTGAATTCAAATATAAAATACGTCAGTAATGCGTTCCCTTGGGATAATTTACGTTTTTCAAACTCTTATATATGTATTGTATTGCCATGGTAATAAGTGGATATAAGCGGACTCTGTGGTCCTACGAAGATTGCCGGGATAGCTAGTAATAATAGTACATTACACAACTAGGGTGGTAATACAAAGAAAGGCCGAGATCGCAGAAGTTTGCGGCCCGAGCTGCAAGCGAGGGACGTAAATATGCGATTGAGAGCTTAAAAAGTGACTTAATTGCCAGGTGTGGCATAAAATATATTAGTTAATTAATAATATAAGAGTTAAATAAAATTAAAATATATTTATGCATGGACGAAATAATGTTTGAATTATTTAATTAAACTGAATGAAAACATTCTTCTTCATGGGTTAATTATTGAAAGTTGCGACATCCTGGTACTTCACGACTTAAAAGTCAAAAGTTGTGACTTCGTATTCTTTTTTATATAATATTTTTCGTTGTTCTTTCTTTTCTTATGTATTATTTTAATATCGTTATGTGTGTTATGTGTATTGTATCTTTGTGGCTTCAAATAAATGTCTCTCTCTCTCTCCTGGTACATTAATCATCATGTTGTCATGTGACGCTTTAGCGACACATAGCGCTTGACTCATGCCGCAGTACTACCCATATTGATGCCCTTCTCCAAGACGTAACGGAGTGTTGTTGATAAACGTGACGACTTATTATATTAGTTCAAGATGGAATCTAGTGTGAATCCTCTAGGCTCCCTAACTTGCTCCAGTTTACTTGAACGTCTGAACGAGGCTCTGCTTTCGCCATAAAGGCAATAAAGGTGCCGCTGCCAAAGTTCATCACTGGACTATTCCTTCTTTTACTACTCACCGGTTGCATTTTAGTGGCAAATTTTTTGCCGCGTGCAGACAATGGCTTTGTAGAAGTTAAATTATTATTTTGTGTAATTCACTAGATCTATAGGCTAAGATAAGAATATTCTTTAGGAAAAACAACAAATACAAAATAATTACAAATGTACATAGAACAACTGGCGGGCTTATTGCTAAAATCTATTTCTTCCAGACGACCTTACGATGAAAAGTGCTAAAATAGTGTATTAGTATTGAGGTGTCAGTATAGTGCACAATTTTTATTAATTACACATTTCTGGCATTTGAATAAGAACAAAAATAAGTTTATTGCCATTCACAAACTGGCTTAGAATTAACATGAAATTCAATTCAATTCAATTTATTTCAACGTAAAGAATTTACATTCTGTTTGCTGAATGTCAAAGTACAATGTAACATGAAAGTGAAAGCCGCTGCCTTCGGGCCTTAGTGTAGTGGAGAAAAATGCAATAGGAAAAAAACTCCACTCTGACCATCTTTTCTCAAGTCCTCTAAGATTCCATGATTGCCATTAATAGCGTCAAATGCCAAAGCATTATTTAATAGTTTTACATAGTCCGTGAAAACATGACAAGTGCTGCGGCCAGACACACGAACAGCACTCGTTCACGAGCATAACGCAGAGGTCAGCCATCATCAGTCTCTAAACATTATATAACATCTTATTTATTACTAGTCTAGTCAGGCAAACGGGAACGACCTCAGCCAATGCTATCACGGCTCTTAAGGTGCGTGTAGCGCTGATTTCCAGTCGTTCCCTACTCCCAGAGTTATTGTTCCAGTCCCAGACGGACATACGTTGACCAAATAGGGGATGTACCTATTCGCAAAGGGGAAGGGGTATTTATTTAAGTATTAATTTCTCATGAGAACGATTTGGGATTAAAAGTACCTGGAACCGGTCGTTGCATGCCACGACTTATAGGAAGGGTGATAAAGCAAAGGTGATCTGTCAGGATAATGTTAAGTGGCAGTCAGGCAGAGACCAGGTCTCTGCCTACCTCTCTGGGATTCAGGCGTGAGGTTATGTTTTGTTATAGTTATGGTTTTGTACTAAAATTACCGTCACTTAATGTTAAAAGTGAAGAGCTCGTGGCCTAGGCGAACGAAGCGCTGGTGGCCTAGGCGAACCGAGTGATTGGAATCGATCCAGTTCAGCAACAACACGCGCGGTCAGGTACAGGATGGGTGAGCGTCCCGTGACTACCGCTAGTGGCATTTTTTCCGAGCGCTTTCGTGGTTCGCAAGGCACGTTAAGCCGTTGGTGCCGCCTATTATATAATGGCAGTCGTTAAGCCATGTCAGAGGCCTTTGGGCGGCTTGATAACTTCTGACGGTAAGGCCCGCCATTGTCTTACAATCCTTCACCAACCCGGACTTGGCCCCCGTGGTGGAGTATGGGCCAGCCTTCCTGCGATGCTGGAAGGGACCCATGCCCCAGCAGTGGGGACACACAAGGGTTGATAACGAGCTGCCAACGAGATCCCTTTAAGGTGCTTTGGGGTGCTACTAACTAGCCACCAATAACTTGTTTATATAATAATAATAATAATAAAGCCTTTTTATTCCGAATTTTTTACAGTTTCCTTTCTACAAATAGTTCCAGTACACTAATCACATTAAATCTCTAAGTTCGGTGTGCCTTACGGCATAGGCCTCCTCCAACGTCTTCCACTGTTTCCTGTCTGTTGCAATTCTTAGCCAAAGCGGACCTAGAGTCAGTTTCAGATCATCTTCCCATCTTGTCACTTGGCGGCCCCTGCTCCTTGACCCATCTCTTGGATACCAGAGTGTTACCAGCTTGCTCCATTTTTCATGCTTGCAGCGGAGCATATGCCCTGTCTATCTCCATTTTAGTTGGTCAATATGTGTTAGGATATCTGTTAGTTTGGTTTTGCGCCTGATATCTATATTGCTGACTCTATCTTTTAGTTTCAACCCCAGCATGCTCCTTTCCATGGCTCGTTGGCATTTTGCAAGTTTTTCTCTTTGATTTTTTGTCAAAGCCCAAGTTTCGCATCCATATGTGATGCAGGGAAGAATGCATGTATCAAAGGTTTTTTTCTTTATCTTTATGCCGAGTTCCTTGCTTTTCATTATTTCTTTCAAAGCCCAATATTTTTTCCACCCCGTAGCGATTCTTTTATCTATTTCTTTGGACATTTGGTCGCTTGGAGATATGATCTGACCTAGATATACATATTCCTCAACATATTCAAGTTTTTGTCCATTGACAATTATATCTACAGCTGTTGCGTTCGTCATCATTTTTGTTTTGCTTGAGTTAATTTCCAAGCCCACATCTTGGCTTTTGTCTGCTAGCGTTTGTACCATGGATTCCAGTAGTCTTGGGTTCTCCTCCAATATGACCAGGTCATCAGCGAATCTTAAGTGGTTTAGTCGCGATCCGTTTATGTTAAGGCCTAGATGCTTCCAATCCAATTTTCTAAACATTTGTTCTAGTACTGCTGAAAACAACTTTGGTGAGAGAGGGTCACCTTGCCTGACTCCCCTATCAACTGGAAAAGTATCACCCAGAGATTCCAACTTGATGCTAGCTTTACTCTCTCTGTAGATTTTTTTGATGTTGTTTACGTAAGCATATTCTACTCCCTGCTCTACAAGACTTTGCCATACACACCCATGTTTAAGGCTGTCGAAGGCTTTTGAATAATCTATGAAGGCCAGATAGATAGGTTTGTTGTACTCGTTATATTTTTGTAGAAGTTGTTTGATGGTGTGTATATGGTCGATTGTGCTAAAGTTTTTCCTGAACCCTGCTTGTTCCACGGGTTGGTTTTCATCAAGAGTATTTGATATTCTGTTCAGTATCACTTTCGCAAAAACCTTATATACATTTGAGATAAGGGATATGGGTCTGTAATTTCCAATATCATCCTTTGGACCTTTCTTATAGAGAAGTATAATGTGTGAATCTGCCCATTGGTTTGGGATTTTGCCAGTAAATAGTATCTCATTGAACACTTTTGTTAGCATCGGACTCAATTCATCGACTGTACCTCGCATCAGTTCATTTGGAATTCTATCAGGGCCAGGAGATTTTTCCAACTTTTGGCTATTTATAGCCTTTACTACTTCTGATTTTAGTATTTTTGGTACTTCTCCGGTATTTCTTATTGCGTTTTCCAGTCTAGGTTCTTTATTGGGTGACTCTGTAATTGGCTGAATAGAATATAACCGGCGATAGTAGTCTGTTGCAATGTTTAGAATCGTACTGCGTGTAGTGGTGTGTCTATCTTTGTCTCTTAGTTTTGGTATCCATTCTTTTCCCTTTTCTCGGAGTTTCTTGAGAGCTTTGCGTGTGCCTCCCGTTTTGATAATCTGGTTTTCTAGGGTTATGATTCTTCTATTTTTCCTGTCTTTCCTCATATTTACACGAATGCATTTGCTTAAGTGCGAAATATCTTTAATGTTTTCCTTCTTATTTGTTGCTATTAAATTCCTTCTGTCTTCAATTTATTTCAGAGTTTCTTGGCTCAGATGGGATTCCCGGTTCTTATCTGTTTTTGTTTTTATCTGTTCTTGGAGCTTGCTTTCAATTCTGGCATATTTTTCATTTAGTTTCTTGTTGGAAGTAACAATTTCCATCAGATCCTCCGTAGATTCTTTTGAAACCTTCTCCTTACTGAGCGTTTGTGGGCGGTAAGTTCGAAGTATTTTCGGCCTAGGTTTTTTTGGAGTCTGCGCTAAAAGACAACATCGTACCATACGATGGTTAGTATTAAAGTTCAGGCATTGTATTACACTTGTGTCGCTAAACAGTCTCGCTTTGTTAGACAATATGTAGTCTATCTCATTTCTAAATTTGCCATCTGGAGATATCCAAGTCCATTTGGATTTGTTTTTTTTTCGGAAAACTGAGTTTAGCAGCGTTAAGTTATGTTCGAGCAGGAACTCCACCAGTTTTTCACCATTGTTACTTCGTTTGCCACTTCCGAATTTTCCTATAACATGTTCTTCTCCAGGAGTTTGAGCACCTACTTGAGCATTAAAATCTCCCATGATTACTATAATATTGTCCAAATATTTTTCAGCAACTTCTCTGAGACTGTTGTAAAACATTTCTATATCTGTTACAGCAGCTTGTTCCGTTGGTGAATAAACTTGAATAATAGTCCACTGTTTTGTATAGTTTGGTATGTTCATGTGAACTATCGCCATTCGGTCCGATATGCCTTCCAACCCAATAATTAGTTTTTTGTGTTTTGACTTTATCATGAAGCCTACCCCTCTGTGTCCGGCCACTTCACCTTTGTAGAACATAACATAATTATTCCTCTCTTCAATTCCTTCACCCACTCTCCGCATCTCGCTTATACCTAGGATGTCCCATTTTATATTTTCGACAGCCAGCTCTAGCTCCTGTAGACTTTCTGGTGTTCTCAGTGTCCGTGTGTTCAACGTACATAAATATAGTTTATTTGCATTTCGTTGCTGTTTTGTTTCCTTTGTTGGAGGGTAACGGTCTTCTTCCCCCACGGTGACCAGTCGGCTTGGGGTGTGTTTTTCCGTTGTTGGTTTATATAAGGTTGTGGTTTGTATTTTGGTTTCATTTAGGGTGCCGGTGGTCGTCACAAGTTTTTTTGAGAGTCCGACAAAGATGACGTTTTGCCTCGTGCAACATAGTTTAGGATATTAGGTTTTACAGTTTCCTTTAAAGTTCCCTTGGTATATAAAAACCTATTTAGAGGCTAAAAATTTCACCCATGCCGGGATTCGAACCCGCAACCTCTGGCTATCCGTACCAGCGCTCTACCAATTGAGCCAATGGGTGACTCACGGCATCAGTGAAATTTCGAACCTCTTTACAATATTCTCTGTATTACGTACAGGCAGCGACATCTGACTTAAGCAAATTGCATTACTTACAGCCCCGACTACCTACTTTTTTTAAATTTGTTCCTTAGCACGGGTTAGTGCATTAAAAATAAAAATAGTGTTCCCTTGGTAGTTTGGGGTGGCTGGGTGTCTTTACTAAAAATTTTTTTCTGAGTGGACGAGTTGGGTGAGCCTGACTCCTCCCTAGTGATAAGGCCGCCGTCTGTACTCTTAGGTTAAGAAATATCTGTGTAATTTCCATTTTTATGTACAATAAAGTGTTCTCTCTCTCTCTCTCTCTCTCTCTCTCTCTCTCCTTTTTCTCTTGTCCCTGGATTTATCTGCTGACTTTTTCACTATTATTTTATCATATTTTAGATAGGCTACATTACCCTTTTTCTTTTCTTCTGTAACTTGGGTTTGAAGTTGTTTTCTCTTTTCAAGAATTTCTTTAGGGAAATCTTCTTTTACAAATATACCTGGTGGAAATCCTCTCTTGTTCTTTATTATGGTATTTCTTTTCCACATGGATGTAATAGACACTATAACGGGCCGATTTTTGTTGGTTTCTTTCTTGCCAATTCTATATATGTTACTGATTTCTTGGCTATCAAGGTGTGTTCCTGTCCCTATTACTGTTTCTTTGATGTAGTCTATCAGCTCTGTTTCTGATTTTCCAATTTCTTCTAATCCAAAGAACACTAGGTTGTATTTCCGTTTCTCCTTGTCCATTACGCTGATTTTCTGTTCGAGTGAAGATATTTTCGCTTTAAGTTGAGTATTTTCTTCTTTTATTGTTTGGAGTCTTTCGTCTAACGCTTCCATAACGCATTTCGTCACTGTTAAAGTGATTATGTTTGTTTGCTGTTCTAATTTTTCGTCTAGTTTTGACAGTAATAACTCCATGCTCTTATCCATTTCTCACAACTCTGTTTTATGCGTATAGTCTGTAGCTGTCAACGCCAAAATGACGTTGCAGTGACAGTTGACGCTTTGCTGGTTAGGTTGGCACTCAGCTAACTGATATGAATTGCACTTTTAGGTTATGTTTTTACGACAAATGAATACGTTTTGCACTGTGATCACTTTGCTATCGCGGTTCCCGATGGCTTATCTCGTGGATCTCGTGGCGTAAGACTTTTATGAAGCACTTTTTACACTGTTTTGGTTGATATTTTACGGAGCACGGTTACGTATGTGTTCACGCTATGATCGCCGGAACCGGAACTTATATATATATACATATATATATATATATATATATATATATATATATATATATATGTATATATATATAAGTTCCGGTATATATATATATATATATATATATGTATATATATATAAGTTCCGGTTCCGGCGATCATAGCGTGAACACATACGTAACCGTGCTCCGTAAAATATCAACCAAAACAGTGTAAAAAGTGCTTCATAAAAGTCTTACGCCACGAGATCCACGAGATAAGCCATCGGGAACCGCGATAGCAAAGTGATCACAGTGCAAAACGTATTCATTTGTCGTAAAAACATAACCTAAAAGTGCAATTCATATCAGTTAGCTGAGTGCCAACCTAACCAGCAAAGCGTCAACTGTCACTGCAACGTCATTTTGGCGTTGACAGCTACAGACTATACGCATAAAACAGAGTTGTGAGAAATGGATAAGAGCATGGAGTTATTACTGTCAAAACTAGACGAAAAATTAGAACAGCAAACAAACATAATCACTTTAACAGTGACGAAATGCGTTATGGAAGCGTTAGACGAAAGACTCCAAACAATAAAAGAAGAAAATACTCAACTTAAAGCGAAAATATCTTCACTCGAACAGAAAATCAGCGTAATGGACAAGGAGAAACGGAAATACAACCTAGTGTTCTTTGGATTAGAAGAAATTGGAAAATCAGAAACAGAGCTGATAGACTACATCAAAGAAACAGTAATAGGGACAGGAACACACCTTGATAGCCAAGAAATCAGTAACATATATAGAATTGGCAAGAAAGAAACCAACAAAAATCGGCCCGTTATAGTGTCTATTACATCCATGTGGAAAAGAAATACCATAATAAAGAACAAGAGAGGATTTCCACCAGGTATATTTGTAAAAGAAGATTTCCCTAAAGAAATTCTTGAAAAGAGAAAACAACTTCAAACCCAAGTTACAGAAGAAAAGAAAAAGGGTAATGTAGCCTATCTAAAATATGATAAAATAATAGTGAAAAAGTCAGCAGATAAATCCAGGGACAAGAGAAAAAGGGAGAGAGAGAGAGAGAGAGAGAGAGAGAGAGAACACTTTATTGTACATAAAAATGGAAATTACACAGATATTTCTTAACCTAAGAGTACAGACGGCGGCCTTATCACTAGGGAGGAGTCAGGCTCACCCAACTCGTCCACTCAGAAAAAAATTTTTAGTAAAGACACCCAGCCACCCCAAACTACCAAGGGAACACTATTTTTATTTTTAATGCACTAACCCGTGCTAAGGAACAAATTTAAAAAAAGTAGGTAGTCGGGGCTGTAAGTAATGCAATTTGCTTAAGTCAGATGTCGCTGCCTGTACGTAATACAGAGAATATTGTAAAGAGGTTCGAAATTTCACTGATGCCGTGAGTCACCCATTGGCTCAATTGGTAGAGCGCTGGTACGGATAGCCAGAGGTTGCGGGTTCGAATCCCGGCATGGGTGAAATTTTTAGCCTCTAAATAGGTTTTTATATACCAAGGGAACTTTAAAGGAAACTGTAAAACCTAATATCCTAAACTATGTTGCACGAGGCAAAACGTCATCTTTGTCGGACTCTCAAAAAAACTTGTGACGACCACCGGCACCCTAAATGAAACCAAAATACAAACCACAACCTTATATAAACCAACAACGGAAAAACACACCCCAAGCCGACTGGTCACCGTGGGGGAAGAAGACCGTTACCCTCCAACAAAGGAAACAAAACAGCAACAAAATGCAAATAAACTATATTTATGTACGTTGAACACACGGACACTGAGAACACCAGAAAGTCTACAGGAGCTAGAGCTGGCTGTCGAAAATATAAAATGGGACATCCTAGGTATAAGCGAGATGCGGAGAGTGGGTGAAGGAATTGAAGAGAGGAATAATTATGTTATGTTCTACAAAGGTGAAGTGGCCGGACACAGAGGGGTAGGCTTCATGATAAAGTCAAAACACAAAAAACTAATTATTGGGTTGGAAGGCATATCGGACCGAATGGCGATAGTTCACATGAACATACCAAACTATACAAAACAGTGGACTATTATTCAAGTTTATTCACCAACGGAACAAGCTGCTGTAACAGATATAGAAATGTTTTACAACAGTCTCAGAGAAGTTGCTGAAAAATATTTGGACAATATTATAGTAATCATGGGAGATTTTAATGCTCAAGTAGGTGCTCAAACTCCTGGAGAAGAACATGTTATAGGAAAATTCGGAAGTGGCAAACGAAGTAACAATGGTGAAAAACTGGTGGAGTTCCTGCTCGAACATAACTTAACGCTGCTAAACTCAGTTTTCCGAAAAAAAAACAAATCCAAATGGACTTGGATATCTCCAGATGGCAAATTTAGAAATGAGATAGACTACATATTGTCTAACAAAGCGAGACTGTTTAGCGACACAAGTGTAATACAATGCCTGAACTTTAATACTAACCATCGTATGGTACGATGTTGTCTTTTAGCGCAGACTCCAAAAAAACCTAGGCCGAAAATACTTCGAACTTACCGCCCACAAACGCTCAGTAAGGAGAAGGTTTCAAAAGAATCTACGGAGGATCTGATGGAAATTGTTACTTCCAACAAGAAACTAAATGAAAAATATGCCAGAATTGAAAGCAAGCTCCAAGAACAGATAAAAACAAAAACAGATAAGAACCGGGAATCCCATCTGAGCCAAGAAACTCTGAAATAAATTGAAGACAGAAGGAATTTAATAGCAACAAATAAGAAGGAAAACATTAAAGATATTTCGCACTTAAGCAAATGCATTCGTGTAAATATGAGGAAAGACAGGAAAAATAGAAGAATCATAACCCTAGAAAACCAGATTATCAAAACGGGAGGCACACGCAAAGCTCTCAAGAAACTCCGAGAAAAGGGAAAAGAATGGATACCAAAACTAAGAGACAAAGATAGACACACCACTACACGCAGTACGATTCTAAACATTGCAACAGACTACTATCGCCGGTTATATTCTATTCAGCCAATTACAGAGTCACCCAATAAAGAACCTAGACTGGAAAACGCAATAAGAAATACCGGAGAAGTACCAAAAATACTAAAATCAGAAGTAGTAAAGGCTATAAATAGCCAAAAGTTGGAAAAATCTCCTGGCCCTGATAGAATTCCAAATGAACTGATGCGAGGTACAGTCGATGAATTGAGTCCGATGCTAACAAAAGTGTTCAATGAGATACTATTTACTGGCAAAATCCCAAACCAATGGGCAGATTCACACATTATACTTCTCTATAAGAAAGGTCCAAAGGATGATATTGGAAATTACAGACCCATATCCCTTATCTCAAATGTATATAAGGTTTTTGCGAAAGTGATACTGAACAGAATATCAAATACTCTTGATGAAAACCAACCCGTGGAACAAGCAGGGTTCAGGAAAAACTTTAGCACAATCGACCATATACACACCATCAAACAACTTCTACAAAAATATAACGAGTACAACAAACCTATCTATCTGGCCTTCATAGATTATTCAAAAGCCTTCGACAGCCTTAAACATGGGTGTGTATGGCAAAGTCTTGTAGAGCAGGGAGTAGAATATGCTTACGTAAACAACATCAAAAAAATCTACAGAGAGAGTAAAGCTAGCATCAAGTTGGAATCTCTGGGTGATACTTTTCCAGTTGATAGGGGAGTCAGGCAAGGTGACCCTCTCTCACCAAAGTTGTTTTCAGCAGTACTAGAACAAATGTTTAGAAAATTGGATTGGAAGCATCTAGGCCTTAACATAAACGGATCGCGACTAAACCACTTAAGATTCGCTGATGACCTGGTCATATTGGAGGAGAACCCAAGACTACTGGAATCCATGGTACAAACGCTAGCAGACAAAAGCCAAGATGTGGGCTTGGAAATTAACTCAAGCAAAACAAAAATGATGACGAACGCAACAGCTGTAGATATAATTGTCAATGGACAAAAACTTGAATATGTTGAGGAATATGTATATCTAGGTCAGATCATATCTCCAAGCGACCAAATGTCCAAAGAAATAGATAAAAGAATCGCTACGGGGTGGAAAAAATATTGGGCTTTGAAAGAAATAATGAAAAGCAAGGAACTCGGCATAAAGATAAAGAAAAAAACCTTTGATACATGCATTCTTCCCTGCATCACATATGGATGCGAAACTTGGGCTTTGACAAAAAATCAAAGAGAAAAACTTGCAAAATGCCAACGAGCCATGGAAAGGAGCATGCTGGGGTTGAAACTAAAAGATAGAGTCAGCAATATAGATATCAGGCGCAAAACCAAACTAACAGATATCCTAACACATATTGACCAACTAAAATGGAGATAGACAGGGCATATGCTCCGCTGCAAGCATGAAAAATGGAGCAAGCTGGTAACACTCTGGTATCCAAGAGATGGGTCAAGGAGCAGGGGCCGCCAAGTGACAAGATGGGAAGATGATCTGAAACTGACTCTAGGTCCGCTTTGGCTAAGAATTGCAACAGACAGGAAACAGTGGAAGACGTTGGAGGAGGCCTATGCCGTAAGGCACACCGAACTTAGAGATTTAATGTGATTAGTGTACTGGAACTATTTGTAGAAAGGAAACTGTAAAAAATTCGGAATAAAAAGGCTTTATTATTATTATTATTATATAAACAAGTTATTGGTGGCTAGTTAGTAGCACCCCAAAGCACCTTAAAGGGATCTCGTTGGCAGCTCGTTATCAACCCTTGTGTGTCCCCACTGCTGGGGCATGGGTCCCTTCCAGCATCGCAGGAAGGCTGGCCCATACTCCACCACGGGGGCCAAGTCCGGGTTGGTGAAGGATTGTAAGACAATGGCGGGCCTTACCGTCAGAAGTTATCAAGCCGCCCAAAGGCCTCTGACATGGCTTAACGACTGCCATTATATAATAGGCGGCACCAACGGCTTAACGTGCCTTGCGAACCACGAAAGCGCTCGGAAAAAATGCCACTAGCGGTAGTCACGGGACGCTCACCCATCCTGTACCTGACCGCGCGTGTTGTTGCTGAACTGGATCGATTCCAATCACTCGGTTCGCCTAGGCCACCAGCGCTTCGTTCGCCTAGGCCACGAGCTCTTCACTTTTAACATTAAGTGACGGTAATTTTAGTACAAAACCATAACTATAACAAAACATAACCTCACGCCTGAATCCCAGAGAGGTAGGCAGAGACCTGGTCTCTGCCTGACTGCCACTTAACATTATCCTGACAGATCACCTTTGCTTTATCACCCTTCCTATAAGTCGTGGCATGCAACGACCGGTTCCAGGTACTTTTAATCCCAAATCGTTCTCATGAGAAATTAATACTTAAATAAATACCCCTTCCCCTTTCATTTCGTCACTGTTAAAGTGATTATGTTTGTTTGCTGTTCTAATTTTTCGTCTAGTTTTGACAGTAATAACTCCATGCTCTTATCCATTTCTCACAACTCTGTTTTATGCGTATAGTCTGTAGCTGTCAACGCCAAAATGACGTTGCAGTGACAGTTGACGCTTTGCTGGTTAGGTTGGCACTCAGCTAACTGATATGAATTGCACTTTTAGGTTATGTTTTTACGACAAATGAATACGTTTTGCACTGTGATCACTTTGCTATCGCGGTTCCCGATGGCTCATCTCGTGGATCTCGTGGCGTAAGACTTTTATGAAGCACTTTTTACACTGTTTTGGTTGATATTTTACGGAGCACGGTTACGTATGTGTTCACGCTATGATCGCTGGAACCGGAACTTATATATATATACATATATATATATATATATATATATATATATATATATATATATATATATATATATATATATATATATATATATATATATATATATATATATATATATATATATATATATATATATATATATATATATATATATATATATATATATATATATATATATATATATGTGGCGTAGTGGTAGCGCATTTGCCTACCACACTACAGGTTCCAGATTCGAACCCTGGCTGCGGACAAAAAAACCCATGTCTTGGATGTTTACATTTTTGTGATGTCGTTGTTTCTGCTTCCTACGACACAGGGTATCCTAGTGTGGGGCCAGAAGCAATGTATGTGCCTATATGTAAATGTTATGTTATGTTCTAAGATAATTAATTATAGGTAAGATTATTATTATAGAAATAAATTTATAACACGGTTTTTAACTTCCCGTCACTGTTTTACAATCCTCTACCAACCCGATTTAGCCCCCTTGATGGAGTATGGCCTAACCTTCCTGCGATGCAGGAAGAGACCCGTGTCCCAGAAGTGGGGACATACAGGGGTTGATATCGACATGTTAGAAGTTTGACTAAATATTCAAATTTAACTTGACTGAACCCTGGCCTTTCAAACATCGGAGTTTCCATTTTCAGTCCCGAAACGAAGCAACTTTTCAATTGCGATGGAAAAAGTGCCCCCGAAGCAGCGCCAAGCCAAATTGCACCTAGAATATTTATAAACTCGGAGACTGGCGGGTCAGAAGTTATTCAGTGACAACAATGGTTTAACAAGAAAAGTTTTAATGGGTCGGTCGGTGGCGAATAGCGTAGTGGAGAACGTCAACTCAGCGAGCTTTCATGTTTCATGTTTGAATGATTTGAAAGCCATAGCCATTAGCCGACTAGTCTGAAATTCACACTTTATGTATAATTTATTAAACAAAATAGAAATTAGTCTACGTTAGCCGTTAGAGTTTTAGTTTACGATTAACTATACAATCACATTCCAATAATGTGAAGTCAATAGCAGACCACCGTACGTGACCATGCAATTTTAACGAGTTGTGAAGTCAATAGCTGGTTGAAGATAGCTTGTCGGTAAGTTACTTGAGTGCATTTATGTGAAGGTTGAAGTGCTGGTAAGTCTCAAAGTACAGTTATCTCCACGCCTTTATGACTTCATTGGACTTTTCACGATTCTTACGAATGATATTACATATTTGTTAAAAATATCACGATTTTTCAAGGAGTTATGACATAGAATCGGGCAAACTTACATACGTACGAGCCTTCTCCCAGTCTTCTTCTTCAGGCTATATTAGCCCACTGCTGGACATAGCCTTCCCCTAATAAGCGCCAAAGCGCCCTGTCTTCAGCTTGCTGCATCCAGCCTCAGCCTGCAGTTTTTCGTAGATCGTCATCCTACCTAGTCGGAGGGCTCCCTACACTACTTTTGCCGAGTCGCGGTCTCCACTCAAGAACAAGTTCACTCCAACAGTTGTCGGTGCTTCGTGACATATGGCCAGCCCACTACCACTTCAGCTCGCTAATTCTCTGAGCTATGTCGATAACTTTGGTTCTCTGTCGGATGCATTCGTAACGAATCCTATCCTTTAGACGATTTTATTTTACCCGCAGTCGGGTAAAACAACGAAGTAGACCTTCTGTTATGTATTTATCACAAGCTAGCTAGACTAGGTGTAACTTGAGCCCTCGGACCCTCTCATTATGCGTAGACAATTTCTAAAAGGTGTTTGCAAAGGCGCTACAAAACGAACGCATCTATCTACAGGGGGATAAAAAAGGTTCTGGAGAATTTAATGGGGATATCCTATCCAACAATACATTTTTTATATTCTTTTTAATGCACTAACCCGTGCTAAGGACAATTTTACTGTACGTAATACCATAGACCAAAATTTGGTCTATGGTAATACAGAGAGTATTGTAAAGAGGTTCGAAATTTCACAGATGCCGGTGAGTCGCCCAATAGCTCAATTGGAAGAGCGCTGGCACGGATAGCCAGAGGTCGCGGGTTCAAATCCCGGCATGGGTGTAATTTTTAGCCTCTAAACAAGTTTTTTTAAATTGTCCTTAGCACGGGTTAGTGCATTAAAAACAATATAACCCTTGTATGTCCCCACTGCTGGGGCACGAATATCTTCCTGCACCGCAGGAAGGTTAGGCTACTCCACCACGTGGGCTAAGTCCGGGTTGGTGGAGAATTGTACAGTGGCGGGCCTTACTGTCAGAACTACAAGCCGCCCATAAGGCCGCTGACAGCGACAGAATCGCTCGTGGCCTAGTCGAACCGAGTGATTGGAATCATTCACTTGAGTTAAACAACAACAACGTGCTGTGGGGTGTCGGCTTAGAGAATAGCACCAACCCAAATTCTTCCCGCGGGTGTCGTAAAAGGCGACGAAGGAACACAAACCGAGGGGCGGGCAGCAGCGCCCCCTGCAGTACAATTCCACCAAACTGCGATCCCCAAGCCGCATGCCCAGCGTGGGGATTATGGGATTTACCCCCAAATGATGGCACAACCTTGCGCTATGGCGCTTATTAGGGGAGGGCTATGTCCAGCAGTGGACTAATATAGACTGAAGAAGAAGAAGAAATAATGGGAGGCCGTCCCGTGACTACCCTTAGAGGCATTTTTCCGAGCGATTCTTCGCAAGGCACCATAAGTCGTTGGTGCCGGCTGTCTTGTCAATCTTGACAGTCAATAAGCCATGTCAGAAACGTACTATATAGCCTCTAAATAGGTTTTTAAGTACTATACAGAGTGTATAAATATAGAATGTTCTATTCTATTCCTCAACTTTTTCTATTGGGGTATTTGAAATGGCGTCAAATTTATCATCTAATCCATGCAAAAGTATCTTGCACTTCTTAATAATCCATGCACCTTCTTTCGATATCTGCGAAACTAACAACAATACCAGCCTTGTGTTCGGATTCTTGTAGCATTTTGCACTTCGCCGCTTCGCTGCGCTCCACAGCTGCATAGCAGTAGAAGATACAAGATAACATCCCGCCAGGTACCCCACAGAAATGTATTCAGGGCACAAATATTGGGGGGTATGTAATTTTATGCAACCTTCCGACCAAATCTTAGACAGTATTTCTTAATGACTCGGGATGCTGGCATAGTTACATCAAATAATAAGAATATTAAATAACAATATCAACAGTGAGGATAACAACACATGTACAGTGAGAAAGCGGTACAAATGGCAAGGAAATTTAATAATTGTCTTTGCTTTATGGCACAGAAAAAGACAATACTATTGCTGTTCGAGCATAATATGGTGTGATGTCACCTGTCTTAAAAATATCCTGTACGTACTGAGAACGCGGCGCCAAGATTTTAGTTAGTTTTAGATTTGAAGTAACAGAACGCAAAACTTTGTCCATCCAGTTATCCCCCGATCCTCCCAAGATAAGTTCTTTTCATTCTAAATACTATTAAAGGGTTTATCGTGTAACCTGCTGAGCAACTTCTACTAGTTCTTTTAATCGTTTGGTCGAGCATAATGTCCAGTTTGTCTTCGTATCGGTTGTATGCTGTCATGAAATTAAATTAAATGAAAAATGCTAACTGAGCAGAATAAAACATAACAGTGTATAAAGTACCTCTGAACCCCAAATTAAATTAAATTTTATCTTGGGGCACAGTTCTCCGTTCGGGGTGAACTTAAATTAAATATATCAAAACATAGTAATTGTTCTGTAATAAAATTAACCTGCATACAGCATAATGTTCAAAAAAACCTATTTAGAGGCTAAAAATTTCACCCATGCCGGGATTCGAACCCGCAACCTCTGGCTATCCGTGCCAGCGCTCTACCAATTGAGCCAATGGGCGACTCACCGGCATCAGTTAAATTTCGAACCTCTTTACACTATTCTCTGTATTACGTACATAATGTTCCTTTTTGCTTCCTCATCCTACTTCTTATAATAAGTAGGTCATCTTGAACACCCTACGTACGGCTCTGCATTTGCTTTGGACAAATTCTCAGAAGCTACAACTTGGGCGCCACGCTGCGACGTTGCCGCTCCGGGCACACCGCCGGAAAACTACGCCACGTTGCCAATTTGGTCGTCCCCTCAGATTCTTACCGGGTTGTGCAGGAAAAGGTGGAAACGAGATGTCTTTCTTTTTCACTAAGTGTCAATAAAAAAAAAATAAAAAAACTCGACGGCCTCGGTGGCGCAGCGGTTTGGCGCGCTGACTGTAAAACCGAAGGTCTCGGGTTCGATTCCCGGCCGGGTAAAACTAAGAAACGAAATTTTCTAGTTCGTCTCGGAGCTTGGATTTTATCTATGTATTTATTGTATTAAATCTATCGTCGAGGTAGCACCTGTAACACAAGTCAATTAGTTGCACTTAGTATGGGGCTAACGAGATCCGCGTGATATGTCCATGAATATTTATTTATTATTATAACTTTCTCTTAAAGAAACATGTTATTATTATTAAAATTCTTTATTGCATAAAAATTTTGCACATAGGCGAGCTTAATGCTACTTAGCATTATCTACCAGCTAACCTAAGTTTTGGAGACAAGATTAGCAGGTAGGTAGTGCAATATTAAACAATATAAAAACTGTGCAAGTATGTGACTTGTCGCCCGAGGGTTCCGTACAAATTTGTAAAAAACTGGATATCTAAACAATTTTTAATGGAAGTATAATTATATTAAAAATTGTTCAGATAACAAGTTTTTTCGAGCTTCTTTCCCAAACTTTAAACACTGTTTTTTTGTGATTGCAAAACATTGTGTATCCTGAGGCCTGAAAAGGCTTTATTCCGTGATGCTTTATTCAATGCTCCCGAGTGTATTTTGCAGTGACACGAATGTGACCCAGTGACTTAGTAACAGCAAGTCTGTCTGTTTGTGCACCCTGTCTGTCTATACCTCAAATTCCTTGTCTAGGTAAACGGAACTTGAAGTAAGATAGGGGTTATTTATAGCGTTTAATGAAACAGTAAAGCAGCTAGATCGCTTTGTTTCAGTGCGAAAAGGATTCGTTGGAGGGTTCTGCAGTGATTTGTTTTTGTTTTACTTTGAAATATTGGGGTCGACTACGTTTGGTTATTTTTACCCGAATGCGACGGGAGGAAGGTCATGTTTTTTGAGTGTAGGTATGTATAATAATAATAAGTAACACTAATTTTATTTAGTTGACCTAAATCTGCAGGAAGGGACCCATGCCCCAGCAGTGGGGACATACAAGGGTTGATAACAACCTAAATCTATATGTATGATTGTGTGTGTATTTATACATCACGGTATAGTTGTATATGTATATAACAAATATAAATATTATATTTATATTCGTTTTTTCTCTTAACCACCTGCATGTAAACACACATATTTGACAAATAAAGGCATTGTATTGTAAAAAAAAGAAGACGTGCCTCTTCTTTTTTTACAATACAATGCCTCTATTGCCCCCCAGTGCCCCAGCAGTGAAGACATACAAAGGGTTGATATCGAACTCGAGTAATTTGAGTGGGGTTACCATCTAGCAAACTTGAGTTAAAAATTCCATCAACCGAGTTGACTCGGCAGGTATGCGCGAGCGACCTTACGAGTATGTAAATATTTTACAGGTACAATATGCAACTTAGTTATATTTAACGACTTTTATCGCGATTATTTGTTAAGTAAAACGTTATAAGTTAAATTACCTACCTTAATTCCCGACGTTTCGGTAGCGATACAGTTGTCCATTTTCTGAGTAAGATTCTCTGAGAGACGCATTTTTTATAAATAAGACTTCTAATGTAACGTTATTTTCGTTCTCGTTGTCGTGGTAGTTTACTTTTTTTGGCGCCCTACTGTACATCATTCCATCAAAACTTTGCTCCCCGCTCATATATTTCAGGCAACAATTTTCGTACGAATTCGAAATTTTTCTAACTCACTTCAACGAATAATTTTCAGCACTAAAACCAGTCAAAGGGTTTGAAAATAATCCGGAAAGCAATCAAAGCTGGTGCAGAGAGAAAAACACATGAATACTTTTAAAGACTAATTTGTGCAGTGCTTATTCAATGAAAACTACGTTTAAAATTGTAAAATAAAGTAATTTTAGGTACTCCGAAACGCGTCAAAAAAATCCGTAGGCCGTCGTCGCTCTTGGAAAAAACAGAACATTGAACAATTTTGAGCAACCATAGTACAGTGCTACACAAGAAATAAGTCTCGCGGATGTACCTGCGCAGATGACCAAATTTTGCATGTTCGGCAAGTTGATCAGTTGATCATAGTTTCATTTTATGGCAGGCCGCGTGCCTTTGTTGATATTGATTAATTCAACGTCATCGATGCAGGTGACTATTAGTTTGGCAATATTAGCGTGAGCGAAATAGGTAGCGCTACTGCGGCAATCAATTCTGCACCTAAACCGTATCGGTTAAAGATCATGTTGAATGTATTTATCGCTTCGGTTACTTTCGTTACACTTCTTCCTAGTCTGCGCGAACGTAGATTCCCGAAGGGACTTTGATGATGTGTAGTACTGTATTTCTTAATGATGACTTTCAATGCTCACACATAGTTATACGTATATTATATTAAACGGGTCTAATTGCGATTATTTACTAGGTAAAATTTAATTAAGGCACGACCATTAAAATAGAAAACCTCGCCATATTGCGAAAGCAACATATTTTTTTTCTTTTTGCTCACATACCAACTTTCTTCTACCATCTGCGGTTGACTGGTAGAAAGTGCTTATGGCATTATGCTCGCCGCATAGTACGATTTTATTTTTAAAATCTGAGTGCAATAAAAGTATCTACAATATTTGTAATAAAAAATCCCTGGAACTAATTTATTTTCTGGCAACAATAACTATCAACCTCATTTATAAATATTGATTATCCGTGAAAACTATATGTCTATATGTATGTGTCGTGTCGTGTCATGTCGTGTCGTGTCGTGTCGTGTCACGTCACGTCACGACACATCACGTCATGTCATGTTATGTTATGTTACGTTATGTTAAAAAAATATATTTGATCATATCATCTAATATGCCAATACACTAACGGGTTTGTTTTATGCCGCATACATTCCAACCCGCTAGAGTGTAATGAGAACTAGCGTGGCAGGCGAGGCTTGGGAAGATGTCTGTATTGTGTTGCGATGTTAGAGCAGCTTGATACATTACTGTGCTATTGTCCTAATGCTTATGGCTCTACGTCGTATTTAACTGCGACAAGGTGCATTATATGTACGAGTGGGATTAAAATGTACTGCGAAGTGGTATTTCGTAGGACTATGTGGAAATAATAATAATATATATTTTCATGTAGCTTATAAACGTAGCTGCAACGCGGTAACAAAAATATGTAAAGTACACTTTGTGCCAAAACGGCTACTGTAACATAAAAGGACTATTTAGATGACAATGATGTCTGGAATTAAAATTTATCCTGTTTTTTGCAGAAATTACCTTTTTTTTATTTAAATCGGTTAAACCCTTAAATCGGTTTAAAATCTCATAGTTGATACAAATGTAATAATATACTTGTAACATTTTTCACATTGTCAAATAGCCCATTGTAGTTTTTTTAAAACTCGGCCCAGGGAGCAAATTCTCCCTTCATTAGCAAATAAGTCGTATACGACTCTAAGCCCCTGTATCACAATGTTCAAATAGAGTTCCAGATAAGCTTTCCGCAACCAGGGCAGCCGGTTGTTCTAAATTTAAATAATTTTTCGTATATTGCGTGTGTTCGTTTATGGCTTCAAATTTAGAACAAACAGTTGCGGATAGCGTATCCGGAACTTTATCTGCAGATTGTGAAACAAACCCTAAGGCTTACGACTTGGTATGCTACGTAAAGTACGACAGACAGCCAAAATCTGTATTCTGAATACCGTGCTAGATTGGATACGAATGAGAAAATAAATGCCTAATGACTCTGTCGAGTTATCTTATCCTACTTTTATAGGAAAAATGTCTAAGCCTTCGAACATTTTGGGTCTACGCTTTCAATTTGCATGGGCGAGAATCAGCCCTCTGGTCTGCTGCGCCCTTTACAAAAACGAAACTTTTCTGTGATAAAACAAATAAGAACAAATGATGCAAAACTCAGTCTGATCCCTAAGAAAATATCTGCCGTAACGTTGTTATTACACGAAAAAAAGCCTTTTCCGTTCAAATGAAAAGCCTCTAAAGTAATAGACCATGCGTGTGATAACGAGCGATTTAAAATACCTTACACAGCTACTTTATTTAATTTACAAAACTAGTTTTTGCCGTGACTACGTCCGCGTGGACTTTAGTAGCTACAAAATGTTTCAACCCCGTTCACTCTCTGAAGGGTTAAATCTAAAAAAAACGTCGAAACACGTGTTCAATCATTTGTGTTGAAGAGTATTTATTTTAAGTTTCAAGAAAATTAGACAATATTCTTTATACCTCCCATACAAATTTTGGGAACCCTTTTCGCCCCCTTAGAGGTTGAATTTCAAAAAAATCCGGTCTTTTCCTTGCTTACATTATATATAGACCCTCTGTGAAAAACGGCTTGGGCTGAGCGTTGATGAGTGAGTCAGTCAGTCAGCCAGGACTTGGAGTTTTATTTATATAGATATTGTAGCAATTTCTATTCTACATTTTCATCAACCCATTATCTCCCCACCGAGGGTCACGGGTCTCTTTTCTAAGGAAGCTATATGCCATACTTGACCACGGGGGCCAAGTCCGGATAGGTGGAGGCTTGCGAGACTGGTGGCTGGTCTTTTCTTGGTCTTTCAGAAGTTTGTAAGCCGCTCTAAGGCCTCTGACTTAGCTTTACGGCTGCTATCTATCGACGGCAGCCTACACCAACTCCTTAACGTGCCGGAACCGTTCAGAAAAATACCACTAGCGTTAGCCATAGACGGCCCATCCACCCAAGCACTGAACGAGCCCTATGTTGCTTAACCTTCGTGATCGTTTAAGATCACTCAGGTAGCTGGGGCTGCGAGCGAAACTAGGTTACAGTCTGTTAGCTTTTAGAATATACCTCGGCCACTATCGGATGGAATAGGATATGTTCGTGTAATAGAAATAATGACACATTTATACAGAGCAGGAAGTAGTATTATAATATTTTTTTATTTTTAATGCACTAACCCGTGCTAAGGACAAATTTAAAAAACCTATTTAGAGGCTAAAAATTTCACCCATGCCGGTATTCGAACCCGCAACCTCTGGCACGGGTAGCCAGAGGTTGCGAGTTCACCTCATGCGGTTGGAAATGCTTAAGGCATTAATTTAATTTGTTGAAGTACTAATGACATGTCATGACATGTCGTGTCATGTCGTGTCATGTCGTGTCGTGTCGTGTTGTGTCGTGTCACGTCACGTTACCACACGTCACGTCATGTCAAGTTATGTTACGTTATGTTAAAAAAAGATATTTGATCAAATTATCTAATATGCTAATTAACGGGTCTGTTTTATGCCGCATACATTCCAACCCGCTAGAGTGTAATGAGAACTAGTGTGGCAGGCGAGGCTTGGGAAGATGTCTGTATTGTGTTGCGATGTTAGAGCAGCTTGATACATTACTGTGCTATTGTCCTAATGCTTATGGCTCTACGTCGTATTTAACTGCGACAAGGTGCATTATATGTACGAGTGGGATTAAAATGTACTGCGAAGTGGTATTTCGTAGGACTATGTGGAAATAATAATAATATATATTTTTATGTAGCTTATAAACGTAGCTGCAACGCGGTAACAAAAATATGTAAAGTACACTTTGTGCCAAAACGGCTACTGTAACATAAAAGGATTATTTAGATGACAATGATGTCTGGAATTAAAATTTATCCTGTTTTTTGCAGAAATTACCTTTTTTTTATTTAAATCGGTTAAACCCTTAAATCGGTTGTAAATCTCATAGTTGATACAAATGTAATATACTTGATACATTTTTCAAATTGTCAAATAGCCCATTGTAGTTTTTTTAAAACTCGGCCCAGGGAGCAAATTCTCCCTTCATTAGCAAATAAGTCGTATACGACTCTAAGCCCCTGTATCACAATGTTCAAATAGAGTTCCAGATAAGCTTTCCGCAACCAGGGCAGCCGGTTGTTCTAAATTTAAATAATTTTTCGTATATTGCGTGTGTTCGTTTATGGCTTCAAATTTAGAACAAACAGTTGCGGATAGCGTATCCGGAACTTTATCTGCAGATTGTGAAACAAACCCTAAGGCTTACGACTTGGTATGCTACGTAAAGTACGACAGACAGCCAAAATCTGTATTCTGAATACCGTGCTAGATTGGATACGAATGAGAAAATAAATGCCTAATGACTCTGTCGAGTTATCTTATCCTATTTTTATAGGACAAATGTCTAAGCCTTCGAACATTTTGGGTCTACGCTTTCAATTTGCATGGGCGAGAATCAGCCCTCTGGTCTGCTGCGCCCTTTACAAAAACGAAACTTTTCTGTGATAAAACAAACAAGAGCAAATGATGCAAAACTCAGTCTGATCCCTAAGAAAATATCTGCCGTAACGTTGTTATTACACGAAAAAAAGCCTTTTCCGTTCAAATGAAAAGCCCCTAAAGTAATAGACCATGCGTGTGGTAACGAGCGATTTAAAATACCTTACACAGCTACTTTATTTAATTTACAAAATTAGTTTTTGCCGTGACTACGTCCGCGTGGACTTTAGTAGCTACAAAATGTTTCAACCCCGTTCACTCTCTGAAGGGTTAAATATAAAAAAAACGTCGAAACACGTGTTCAATCAATTGTGTTGAAGAGTATTTATTTTAAGTTTCAAGAAAATTAGACAATATTCTTTATACCTCCCATACAAATTTTGGGAACCCTTTTCGCCCCCTTAGAGGTTGAATTTCAAAAAAATCCGGTCTTTTCCTTGCTTACATTATATATAGACCCTCTGTGAAAAACGGCTTGGGCTGAGCGTTGATGAGTGAGTCAGTCAGTCAGCCAGGACTTGGAGTTTTATTTATATAGATATTGTAGCAATTTCTATTCTACATTTTCATCAACCCATTATCTCCCCACCGAGGGTCACGGGTCTCTTCTCTAAGGAAGGTATATGCCATACTCCACCACGGGGGCCAAGTCCGGATAGGTGGAGGCTTGCGAGACTGGTGGCTGGTCTTTTCTTGGTCTTTCAGAAGTTTGTAAGCCGCTTTAAGGCCTCTGACTTAGCTTTACGACTGCTATCTATCGACGGCAGCCTACACCAACTCCTTAACGTGCCGGAACCGTTCAGAAAAATGCCACTAGCGTTAGCCATAGACGGCCCATCCACCCAAGCACTGAACGAGCCCTATGTTGCTTAACCTTCGTGATCGTTTAAGATCACTCAGGTAGCTGGGGCTGCGAGCGAAACTAGGTTACAGTCTGTTAGCTTTTAGAATATACCTCGGCCACTATCGGATGGAATAGGATATGTTCGTGTAATAGAAATAATGACACATTTATACAGAGCAGGAAGTAGTATTATAATATTTTTTTATTTTTAATGCACTAACCCGTGCTAAGGACAAATTTAAAAAACCTATTTAGAGGCTAAAAATTTCACCCATGCCGGTATTCGAACCCGCAACCTCTGGCACGGGTAGCCAGAGGTTGCGAGTTCACCTCATGCGGTTGGAAATGCTTAAGGCATTAATTTAATTTGTTGAAGTACTAATGACATGTCATGACATGTCGTGTCATGTCGTGTCATGTCGTGTCGTGTCGTGTTGTGTCGTGTCACGTCACGTTACCACACGTCACGTCATGTCAAGTTATGTTACGTTATGTTAAAAAAAGATATTTGATCAAATTATCTAATATGCTAATTAACGGGTCTGTTTTATGCCTCATACATTCCAACCCGCTAGAGTGTAATGAGAACTAGTGTGGCAGGCGAGGCTTGGGAAGATGTCTGTATTGTGTTGCGATGTTAGAGCAGCTTGATACATTACTGTGCTATTGTCCTAATGCTTATGGCTCTACGTCGTATTTAACTGCGACAAGGTGCATTATATGTACGAGTGGGATTAAAATGTACTGCGAAGTGGTATTTCGTAGGACTATGTGGAAATAATAATAATATATATTTTTATATAGCTTATAAACGTAGCTGCAACGCGGTAACAAAAATATGTAAAGTACACTTTGTGCCAAAACGGCTACTGTAACATAAAAGGATTATTTAGATGACAATGATGTCTGGAATTAAAATTTATCCTGTTTTTTGCAGAAATTACCTTTTTTTTATTTAAATCGGTTAAACCCTTAAATCGGTTGTAAATCTCATAGTTGATACAAATGTAATATACTTGATACATTTTTCAAATTGTCAAATAGCCCATTGTAGTTTTTTTAAAACTCGGCCCAGGGAGCAAATTCTCCCTTCATTAATAATTCGTATACGACTCTAAGCCCCTGTATCACAATGTTCAAATAAAGTTCCAGATAAGCTTTCCGCAACCAGGGCAGCCGGTTGTTCTAAATTTAAATAATTTTTCCTATATTGCGTGTGTTCGTTTATGGCTTCAAATTTAGAACAAACGGTAGGGTTGCGGATAGCGTATCCGGAACTTTATCTGCAGATTGTGAAACAAACCCTAAGGCTTACGACTTGGTATGCTACGTAAAGTACGACAGACAGCCAAAATCTGTATTCTGAATACCGTGCTAGATTGGATACGAATGAGAAAATAAATGCCTAATGACTCTGTCGAGTTATCTTATCCTATTTTTATAGGACAAATGTCTAAGCCTTCGAACATTTTGGGTCTACGCTTTCAATTTGCATGGGCGAGAATCAGCCCTCTGGTCTGCTGCGCCCTTTACAAAAACGAAACTTTTCTGTGATAAAACAAACAAGAGCAAATGATGCAAAACTCAGTCTGATCCCTAAGAAAATATCTGCCGTAACGTTGTTATTACACGAAAAAAAGCCTTTTCCGTTCAAATGAAAAGCCCCTAAAGTAATAGACCATGCGTGTGGTAACGAGCGATTTAAAATACCTTACACAGATACTTTATTTAATTTACAAAATTAGTTTTTGCCGTGACTACGTCCGCGTGGACTTTAGTAGCTACAAAATGTTTCAACCCCGTTCACTCTCTGAAGGGTTAAATATAAAAAAAACGTCGAAACACGTGTTCAATCAATTGTGTTGAAGAGTATTTATTTTAAGTTTCAAGAAAATTAGACAATATTCTTTATACCTCCCATACAAATTTTGGGAACCCTTTTCGCCCCCTTAGAGGTTGAATTTCAAAAAAATCCGGTCTTTTCCTTGCTTACATTATATATAGACCCTCTGTGAAAAACGGCTTGGGCTGAGCGTTGATGAGTGAGTCAGTCAGTCAGCCAGGACTTGGAGTTTTATTTATATAGATATTGTAGCAATTTCTATTCTACATTTTCATCAACCCATTATCTCCCCACCGAGGGTCACGGGTCTCTTCTCTAAGGAAGGTATATGCCATACTCCACCACGGGGGCCAAGTCCGGATAGGTGGAGGCTTGCGAGACTGGTGGCTGGTCTTTTCTTGGTCTTTCAGAAGTTTGTAAGCCGCTTTAAGGCCTCTGACTTAGCTTTACGACTGCTATCTATCGACGGCAGCCTACACCAACTCCTTAACGTGCCGGAACCGTTCAGAAAAATGCCACTAGCGTTAGCCATAGACGGCCCATCCACCCAAGCACTGAACGAGCCCTATGTTGCTTAACCTTCGTGATCGTTTAAGATCACTCGGGTAGCCGGGGCTGCGAGCGAAACTAGGTTACAGTGTGTTAGCTTTTAGAATATACCTCGGGCACTATCGGATGGAATCGGATATGTTCGTGTAATAGAAATAATGACACATTTATACAGAGCAGGAAGTAGTATTACACTCGTGTGCTTTCGGCGAAGACCTACTCTAGAGCCCGAGGTATATTCTGAAAGCTAACAGACTTTACACTACATTTAAGCTTCTATTGCAGCGTAAGCCATTGGTTTCCCGAATAAACTTAAAATAGAATAAAAACAAACAATCCATCTACTTACGACTGTAAGGGGACCTCCCCCGAGTGTAGCAAAGTTAATCCGACGGCGAAACAACTGGCGGATAATGCGCCGTGACATCGCGCACGAATTGAATAACACTCGGGTATTCCTTTTTATATACTCCCACGCTGATCCTGCCATAAACTGTAATACCTAGTTGTTCAATAAAAATATATAGATCCGATATCAACCACTGTATGTCCCCTGTATGTATGAAGTGCTCGTGGCTTAGTCGAACCGGGTGATTGGAATCAATCACTTGAGTTGAGCAACAACAGACGCGGTCAGGTGCAGGATGGATGACCGCCCCGTGACTACCGCTAGTGGCATTTTTCCGATCGCTTTCGTGCTTCGCAAGGCACGTTAAGCCGTTGGTGCCGGCTGTCATGTAATGGCAGTCGTTAAGCCATGTTAGGGGACTCATGGGCGGCTTGATAAATTCTGACAGTAAGGCCAGCCACTTCCTTACAATCCTCCACCAACCCGGACTTGGCCCTCGTGGTGGAGTACGGCCTCACCTTGCTGCGATGCAGGAAGAGACCCGTGCCCCAGCAGTGGGGACATACAAGGGTCGATATCGATGTCCCCTGGGGCGTGGGTTTCTTCCTGCATCGCAGGAAGGTTAGGCCAAACTCCACCACGGGGTCCAAGTCCGGATTGGTGGAGGATTGTATCATTGTAAGACAGTGGCGGGCCTTACTGTCAGAAGTTATCAAGCCACCTATATGGCTTAACGACTGCCATTACATGAAAGCCGGCACCAACGGCTGAACGTGCCTTGTGAAGCACGGATACATATATACATAATTTCATTTGTTTGGAACAATCAGATTCTTATTTGGTTAATACATTAAAATTTATCTTCGTAAAATTTATACCTAGGGCAATGAACATACATACATTCTTATTTATGTACATATAGTACATCAAGCCTGTGGTTGATGTATGCGGAGTATATGACGCCGCCAACTCATTACGGGTTGGACCTCACCTGGCTGAACGGAAACTTTGTTCCGCCTGTGCTACCACGTGCTGCAGTATGCTGCCGCATGCGAACGCGCACTGTTGCATTCCGCGGACAAAAAAGGCGATCGCACGCGTCAGCATGCTGCAGCATGGGGTGGCATACTGCCGCGTTCTTTCATGATCAGTTTAGTTTCAAGCGCGAGCATTCTCTTTACGGTGTTGGTCACTGTGTTCCGCCGACTCCATGTCATAGAGACAAGGATATTTCTGCACTAAAACTATCAAATTTTCGTCAGTCATTGTTATTTCCATCCGTACGGCATGAATGAACAGAGTGCACTGAGCTGACGAGCGGCCTAGTGCGCCATTGTACGATAGAGTGAGACAGCATGCGATAGCAAGTGATCAGCGGTGAAAGGATGCGTAATGCGTTAGCATGCTATCGCGCGCTTCAGGGTTCCGGAGTCTCCCTGCCGACCACTGCATTTTGTCCGTGATGCCGATCGCCTCGAGGATTCCACCGCGTGCTATCGCATTATGCTTTCTGTCTCTGTCTAGCAAATGGCAGTTCTAAGCGACAGTAAGAGAAAGGGCGACGGAAAAAGGCGATTCCGTGCTACCAGATGTGGTTCAACCCTAAATCGACCTTTCGATTTAACCCCTATAAAGGATTAGGATTAGAAATATACTTTTGCACACGAAACATTAAACAGGACGTTACATAAGATATAACATGTACAAAGGCGAGCTTATATCTGTAAGAGATTTCAGCAAACCTTGGAAAGTCGGAGCAGCAGTAAAAAACGGATTATCTCGAACTCTGGACAATAACCTAAGCAGAAATATTACACTACATAGACTAAATACCTGTAAATATAAATAAAATACATACATACATAGCCTCATGCCTATATCCCAGAGGGGTAGGCTAAGACCAGGGACTGCCACGATCCTGACAGATCACCTTCGCTTCATCGACGTTAATAAGTCGTTGCATGCACGCACGCCGGTTCCGGGTACTTTTTATCTTCTCCTTTGCTAATACATCGCCTATTTGGTCGATGTATGTCCACCTGGGACGTCCCTTACTAGCCCTTCCACTCACATTTGCAGTATAAATTTGTTTCGTCAATATTTTTTCCTTCATCCTCTCCACATGTCCAAACCAACGCAACATTCCTTTCTCAATTGTAGTCACTACATCCTCATAAATAAAATACATAGTAAATATTAAATAAATACATAGCTCAAATATATGATACATAGATAGAGAACACTTTATTGTACATAAAAATAGAAATCACACAGATATGACGTAGATAATACATGAGTTTATTAGACGTAACGTCTAATAAACTCATCCCAATAACGTCTTGTCATCCGTGGCAACACAAAATGGCATCATTCCATTGCTATATTCACCGTTTGCTAACTGTGCCAATGTCTTCTGCTAATTACAACAAGGAACTAAATACCATCTATAAAATAGCAGTTGCAAACGGATATAGCAGGCGAATGATTCATAGGCTGGTGGTCAGGAAGCGGAACGGTATGGTTAGTAGACTTTTATACGCAGTGCCACCTGAAAGGCCTCAAAAAATGAAGTCAAGTATTACCTATGTAGGTCCAATTTCTGAAAAAATCCACCGGACGTTAAAAAGATCTGGGATACGGGTTGCGTTCAGGACGAGCAACTCTTTGGCTAGAAATCTGTGCAATCAAAAAGAGAGGGTGGATAGATTCCAGCGGTCTGGGGTGTATAGAGTTGCTTGTCCGGAATGTAACGGAGTGTATATTGGCCAGACCGGTAGGAGTTTTATAACTCGGTATAGGGAGCATGTGGCAGCTTTCCGAAACAATCATCCGGATAAATCTCATTTTGCCAAACACCTTTTGGATACGGGTCATGTACTTAATAATAACCATAATTTGGAAATTTTACACACCTGCACTAAGGGGTTGAGATTGTCTATACTTGAACAGCTGGAAATTTCCAAATTATCTAGGGATAGGTTGTTTACAATGCTGAATGAACAGGTGGACAGCTCCTCTATTTCCCCATTAATCGATATATTTGCACAAAACAACAATAGCCCATAGGCGGTTGAAACGGTTTAACGGTCACCAGTTTAACGGTTACATTGCGTCATCGGGGGGAGGGGCGGCCTAGCCTATAAATACGGAGCGTTTTTGCGGAGATGGTCACTTGCATTTGGGAGCCTGAGGATGCCTCGTGTTAGAGGCGAAACGCGTCGCGTGTTTTCTCACACAAGTATTGGTGTTGGTGGTGGTGTGTTCGTGTCTTGCTTCTGCTTGAAAAAGTGGGAGGGAGGGCGGTGCATTAGCTAGCCGCATGGTGCTTGTGGGATTTTTGGCGGAATTCAGCAAAGTAATTTTAACTTTTTAATGCTATTATGGATTTCCGCAAAAAAACGCCTGATTCTATACAACATAAGTATAAGTACTAAGCACATACACTGCTTCTTGCCCCACACTAGGATACCCTGTGTCGTGGGAACCGGAAACAACGATGTCACAAACATGTAAAAATCCAAGACCTGGGGTTTTTTTTTCTTGTTCCCAGCCGGGATTCGAACCCGTGTCCTCCGGAGGGTGCCCTTTATAGGGTTAAAAAAAAGCGCGGTTTGCCCATAGCACTTTATAATTAGCAGCAGTCAGGCGCGTTTATCGGAGCTCTCTAGCGCGGAAAATCCGCTACTTGACTCTCTTATCAAGTAAGTCTTAAATGGTAAAATATCTCTTCCATTAGACCAAAAATATTTGAGTACATTTTTGAGGATCTAAAGGCAACAAAAAAAATTAATTTGAAACTCTGCTTTGCAAAACAGCCAAAAACGCAGTCAACCATTTTTTTCTATGGTTTGAAGACCAGCCCTCCTATTACGTAGCACTCCACTCTATCGAGTGCAGCATTTAGACGACTCCTATGTGTCAAAAAATGTATGCATTTGTCAGCCGGAGTAGCTTAGAAAAAAGTAACGCAAATCAACGTCACGCAACTCAGACGGAGACTTACGTACCTAATAATGCCCCTGAAGGCTTGTTGAATGTCAAAACAAATTTTGACATTCAACATCTGTGAGTGATCTGTGAGCATAGTGAAACGCAACCATGATTTCATCGGGCTTACATGCGAAATATAGCAATTATCATTATTGCATTGTTCGAGAATGCGAATGCATGTCAATAAAGACCCCAGGAAGTTGTGGATTCGTGTACCCAGTGATATAAACATACGAAAAAATTAGCTCAAACTTGCCAAAAGAGACCCCGATACTTTATCGACTGAAACTCAGGTGAATTTATGTGAAGATCACTTTGATGTAAGTCCTTTAATAATCAATGTCCACTGGCTCTGGCTGACAGATGTTTGTTTACAAACCGAAGTTGCTTCCAAGATGGCGGATAGCGTTTTCACCGTTCCGAATTTAAGGCGGAATATATTTTTTTAATTTGTAAATTTTGCAGCCATCCTACTTACATACTTACTTAGCAAATTCAATATATTTCAGTTTCTTACGTTAAATACTACAGAGTGCTTAGTGCGAGTTTGACAGATCCAATCGAATAACTTTACTACCGCGTTAATCGAGCATTGAGTAGTGAGTATGAGTAAGTTAACCGTTCGTACTGGCAAAACGCTGTTACAGTACAACTCGCACTCGCGTTTATACGTGGTTTGGCTGGTAAACGTGTTCACTTCTCAACGCAAACCATTACAACTCGCACTCAGTAATTTTAATTTCCATACTTGTCGCTATACCTGAGCCAAATTCGATAACGAATGGCGATAAACAAACCGTTGCTAGGCAACGACTTGTTTACACCTAAAAGGCAGATGTTAACAACCTTTTCTAGAAATCGTTTTCATACAAATAATAGCCGTTCCTCCTACTAATGTAAAATGCTTATTTATGTTTATATGTTTATGATTTTATAGTGAAAAGCTTAACCGATTTGAATATAACATATGACAACACTGAAATATGAAATATGAAACACAGATTTAACAAACATCTACGCTTGCCATGCCGCATGATTTTCCTAATAGAATTAAGCGCGTTTAAGCAAAAAACATACAAACTCTTCAACTTTATAATATTAATAAGTACCTATAGTTGCTACTATGAAAATGAGTAGATTAGGACCTACTGCAAATATTGCAATAAAAGAAAATTCTTTGTATATATTTTTATTCATATGTTCACACTAATCATCACTGTCACTGGCCAAAGAGGAGAATAAATTTGTGTCTCCGGAGACTTGAATTATAAATTCATCAATGACATCCATTACACCATCAAATTCGGCGTTTTCTTCTCTTCTTTAATTACGTGTTCAACACAACGTTGCCATGCTGCTGGAGTAATTTTACTTATTGCCTCATCTAACAGGACCTTTATTTAGTTCAGCCGTTTAAAAAGTTTTATTTTTGGCAGCAACATGGCCTTTTACTTGCCTCCATAAGATTTCTATCGGATTTAATTCACAATGATATGGGGGCAATCCATATTTTTGTCTTGTGCCATTTTGTCACACATATATGCTATATACACTTATGCCATATACACGTATTGACAAACGACTAAACTTCACTTGTTGTTTAAACTAAATTTCCCAAAATGTTTGTCACACCTGAATTTCATCCATGTTTCTTTTTCTGTAGGGCTGTCGCGTAAAATTAATGTCGAATTTTATATAGTTTTTCGAAATAACAAGGTAATATGCATGTTATTTGAGTGATTCTAGTTAAATATACTGCAGTAGGAATTGTTAATAAATAGTTAGCAAGTAAAAGGCTATAATCATGTAAACAATAGAAGATTTGTAAAACTTGAGTTGTGATAACCCTAAATTGGTTTGTTTACCTCTATTCTTTATCGAGTTTGGCAGAACTGTAGGTGGGGCTTCCTCGATGCCATAGAAATATGAGTTCACGTTAACGCGATCGAGTAGTTAAAAAACTCGCACTAAGCTCTCAGGAAATATTCATCTATCGTGTCAAATTTGATACGAGGCAAATAGCGAATGACCACATTATCACATTACGACATCACATCACACGAATATTATAAAGGCGAAAGTTTGTAAGTGTGTGAGTGTTTGTTAATTCTTAACATCTAACGGCTTAAGGGATTTTAATAAAATTTGGTATGGAGTTAGCTGAAACCTTGGATTAACACATCGGCTACGTTTCGCTGCAGGAGAATATCTTTTATTTTTAATTCACAACTTATTTTTCTTAATAATAATAGAAAAATAAGCTTACGCTTAAGTTTACTTACGTATCGTACTAAATAACACTAAAAGAGGCGTTCTAAAATATCAAAGTAAATTTATGTATTTATGGATTGTGTATTTACGTATAATTATTATATCTATTTAATAATTTATCCATGTATTATCATTTGTGTAGGTTTATCGTAATGTTTTTTACTCAGCCCCTTTCCCCTGTAGGTCTAAGTTAATGTATCACCCTATGTTTATGTAAGTTTGTTATTGTATTTCATATTTTTTCCTGCACTACCCTTTGCCAGGCTGAAGAGCCTAGACCGAAGGTTTGCTGGAAGAGAATTCTTCATCCACTAAGCACGCCCTTGTACATTTACTCATATAATTAGTGCAATGAAGAATTAAAATAATAATAATGTACAGTACTACGCATCATAAAAGTCCCTTCGGGAATCTACGTTCGCGCAGACTAGGAAGAAGTGTAACGAAAGTACCCGAAGCTATAAGTACATTCAACGTGATCCCTACCCGATACGGTTAAGGTGCAGAATTGATTGCCGCAGTAGCGCTACCTATTTCGCTCACGCTAATATTGCCAAACTAATAGTCACCTGCATCGATGACGTTGAATCAACCAATAGCAACAAAGGCGCGCGGCCTGCCATAAAATGAAACTATCTGATTGGTCGATCAACTTGCCGCACATCCAAAATTTGGTCAACTGCGCAGGTACATCCGCGAGACTTATTTCTTGTGCAGCACTGTACGTATGTCTTAAGGGTTCCGTTTCTTCCTTTTGAAGTACGTGACCCTAAAAATGGAAATATTTTTCAGCTTGAGTGCGCATGGCATGTCCTGCTACAGCCGTGATACAAAGACGAGATTAACTTTGTTACACCGAGTGTAACAAAGTTAATCCGACGGCGAAACAACTGGCGGATAATGCGCTGTGACATCGCGCACGAATTGAATAACACTCGGGTATTCCTTTTTATATACTCCCACGCTGATCCTGCCATAAACTCTAATACCTAGTTGTTCAATAAAAATATATAGATTCGATATCAACCACTATATGTCCCCTGTATGTATGAAGTGCTCGTGGCTTAGTCGAACCGGGTGATTGGAATCAATCACTTGAGTTGAGCAACAACAGACGCGGTCAGGTGCAGGATGGATGACCGCCCCGTGACTACCGCTAGTGGCATTTTTCCGATCGCTTTCGTGCTTCGCAAGGCACGTTAAGCCGTTGGTGCCGGCTGTCATGTAATGGCAGTCGTTAAGCCATGTTAGGGGACTCATGGGCGGCTTGATAAATTCTGACAGTAAGGCCAGCCACTTCCTTACAATCCTCCACCAACCCGGACTTGGCCCTCGTGGTGGAGTACGGCCTAACCTTGCTGCGATGCAGGAAGAGACCCGTGCCCCAGCAGTGGGGACATACAAGGGTCGATATCGATGTCCCCTGGGGCGTGGGTTTCTTCCTACATCGCAGGAAGGTAAGGCCAAACTTCATGTCCAAGTCCGGATTGGTGGAGGATTGTAACATTGTAAGACAGTGGCGGGCCTTACTGTCAGAAGTTATCAAGCCACCTATAAGGCCACTGACATGGCTTAACGACTGCCATAACATGACAGCCGGCACCAACGGCTGAACGTGCCTTGTGAAGCACGGATACATTATATACATAATTTCATTTGTTTGGAACAATCAGATTCTTATTTGGTTAAAACATTAAAATTTATCTTCGTAAAATTTATACCTAGGGCAATGATACATATAGTACATCAAGCCTGTGGTTGATGTATGCGGAGTATATGACGCCGCCAACTCATTAAATCGGTTTCTTCCACTTTGGTAACCATGGTTTTGTAACCAGTTACCAAAGAAAAATTTATTTTCGCTGTTTTGTAACCTGTTATAAAATAAGAAGTAATTTTCCACTTTTGTAACTATTTGTTATACTATTTTTATTTTAATGCACTAACCCGTGCTAAGGAACAAATTTAAAAACCTATTTAGAAGCTAAAAATTTTTTTATTTGTTCCTTAGCACGGGTTAGTGCATTAAAATAAAAATAGTACAATCATGTAGGTACAGTGATATCGTTCCGGTGTTAAACCTAACTGTAAAGTAGGTAGTTGGGGCTGTAAGTGATGCAATTTGCTTAAGCCAGATGTCGCTGCCTGTACGTAATACAGAGAATAGTGTAAAGAGGTTCGAAATTTCACTGATGCCGTGAGTCGCCCATTGGCTCAATTGGTAGAGCGCTGGCACGGATAGCCAGAGGTTGCGGGTTCGAATCCCGGCATGGGTGAAATTTTTAGCCTCTAAATAGGTTTTTAAACTATTTGTTAGTTACGAATGTGGACGAGTAGCCGGGACCTACAGTTTATCCTCCTTTAGCCTGGCTTGGCCAGACCATCAAATTCAACCCCTATAAAGGATTAGGATTAGGAATGTACTTTAATGCACACGAAACATTAAACAGGACGTTACATAAGATATAACATGTACAAAGGCGAGCTTATATCTGTAAGAGATTTCAGCGAACCTTGGAAAGTCGGAGCAGCAGTAAGAAACGGATTCTCTCGAACTCTTGACAATAACCTAAGCAGAAATATTACACTACATAGACTAAATACCTGTAAATATAATACATACATACATACATAGCCTCATGCCTGTATCCCAGAGGGGTAGGCTAAGACCAGGGACTGCCACCTGCCACGATCCTGACAGATCTGTCAGGATCGTGGCAGGTGGCAGTCCCTGGTTCGCTTCATCGACGTTAATAAGTCGTTGCATGCACGCACGCCGGTTCCGGGTACTTTTTATCTTCTCCTTTGCTAATACATCGCCTATTTGGTCGATGTATGTCCACCTGGGACGTCCCTTACTAGCCCTTCCACTTACATTTGCAGTATAAATTTGTTTCGTCAATATTTTTTCCTTCATCCTCTCCACATGTCCAAACCAACGCAACATTCCTTTCTCAAATGTAGTCACTACATCCTCTTAAATAAAATACATAGTAAATATTAAATAAATACATAGCTCAAATATATGATACATAGATAGAGAACACTTTATTGTACATAAAAATAGAAATCACACAGATATGACGTAGATAATACATGAGTTTATTAGACGGCGGCATTTGATTCCATGACTAGCCTTTTAGTTATTATAATAAAGCATTTGGCTGACCAAAAACTAGCCTCTTAACTAAAAGGCCGAACCAAAAGCCGCCTTTTAGTGAAAATTTTGATTATTCAGGATGGCGTCAACGCAACAGCTGATTTACTACACCTATAGTACATCTGCTCTGGTAAAAAGGTCGACAAAACAGTCCGCGATGGTATATGTTTATCACTGGATAACCCACAATATTCATTCTTATCCCTTACATTTTACGGGATAAATGGCTTATTTACGAAGTTATTTTAAGCAATACAGCGATAATCCTTATCCAACTAAGTATAAGTACTAAGTATAAGTAATAAGCACATACATTGCTTATTGCCCCACACTAGGATACCCTGTGTCGTGGGAACCGGAAACAACGATGTCACAAACATGTAAACATCCAAGACCTGGGGTTTTTTTTTCTTGTTCCCAGCCGGGATTCGAACCCGGGACCTCTTGCATGATAGGTAGCTGCGCTCCCGCAACGCCACAGAGGTCGTCCTAGAGTATGTACCTTAAATACATTGTTCATTTAATGTAGGTAGATCAGTATCATATTTCCGATGATATTAGAGATTTCAAATGCAGGGGCATAGCGGTGCGGTACGGTACCGGCCCGACCGGGCGGTACGTGCCTATAAATTGCGCATCGAAAGCCGCGGGGTCGCTCCCGATGTGGGTTTAGGGGTCCTTAGGACCAAAACCAGTCCGAAGGTGGTGTTTAGTGGGTAGGCGCACTTCTTGTGAGTCCCACAATGGCAGCACGGCCGGGTCCGTGCTGTTATGCATGAGCATTCACCACCTCCCTCCCCCGTGTCCTCCGGAGGGTGCCCTTTATAGGGTTAAAAAAAAGCGCGGTTTGCCCATAGCACTTTATAATTAGCAGCAGTCAGACGCGTTTATCGGAGCTCTCTAGCGTGGAAAATCCGCTACTTGACTCTCTTTTCAAGTAAGTCTTAAATGGTAAAATATCTCTTCCATTAGACCAAAAATATTTTAGTACATTTTTAAGGACCTAAAAGCAACAAAAAAAATTAATTTAAAACTCTGCTTTGCAAAACAGCCAAAAACGCGGTCAACCATTTTTGTCTATGGTTTGAAGACCAGCACTCCACTCTATCGAGTGAAGCATTTAGACGACTCCTAAGTGTCAAAAAATGTATGCATTTGTCAGCCGGAGTAGCTTAGAAAAAAGTAACGCAAATCAACGTCACGCAACTCAGTGGAGACTTACGTACCTAATAATGCCCCTGAAGGCTTGTAAACAAATTTTGACATTCAACATCTGTGAGTGATCTGTGAGCATAGTGAAACGCAACCATGATTTCATAGGGTTTACATGCGAAATATAGCAATTATCATTATTGCATTGTTCGAGAATGCGAATGCATGTCAATAAAGACCCCCAGGAAGTTGTGGATTCGTGTACCCAGTGATATAAACATACGAAGAAATTAGCTCAAACTTGCCAAAAGAGACCCCGATACTTTATCGACTGAAACTCAGGTGAATTTATGTGAAGATCACTTTGATGTAAGTCCTTTAATAATCAATGTCCACTGGCTCTGGGTGACAGATGTTTGTTTACAAACCAAAGTTGCTTCCAAGATGGCGGATAGCGTTTTCACCGTTCCGAATTAAAAGCGGAAAATATTTTTTTTATTTGTAAATTTTGCAGCCATCCTACATACTTACTTAGCAAATTCAATATAATTCAGTTTCTTACGTTAAATTTATAATTTTTTTTCTACTCAGAGTGCTTAGTGCGAGTTTGACAGATCCAATCGAATAACTTTACTATCGCGTTAATCGAGCATTGAGTAGTGAGTATGAGTAAGTTAACCGTTCGTACTGGCAAAACGCTGTCACAGTACAACTCGCACTCGCGTTTATTCGTGGTTTGGCTGGTAAACGTGTTCACTTCTCAGCGTCAACCATTACAACTCGCACTCAGCAATTTTAATTTCCATACTTGTCGCTAGGTGGCGCTTCCTCGATGCCATAGAAATATGAGTTTGCGTTAACGCGATCGAGTAGTTAAAAAACTCGCACTAAGCTCTTGGGAAATATTTATCTATCGTGTCAAATTTGATACGAGGAAAATAGCGAATGATCACATTATCACACTATGACATTATCACACGAATATTATAAAGGCGAAAGTTTGTAAGTGTGTGTGTTTGTTACTCCTTAACGTCTAACGGCTTTAGGGATTTTAATAAAATTTGGCATGGAGTTAGCTGAAACCTTGGATTAACACATCGGCTACGTTTCGCTGCAGGAAAATATCTTTTATTTTTAATTCACAACTTATTTTTACTAAAATTAATAGAAAAATAAGCTTAAGCTTAAGTTTACTTACGGTTCGTACTAAATAACACTAAATTAGGCGTTCTAAAATATCAAAGTAAATTTATGTATGTATGGATTGTGTATTTACGTATAATTATTATATCTATTTAACAATTTATCCATGTACTATCGTTTGTGTAGGTTTATCGTAATGTTTATTACTCAGCCCCGTTCCCCTGTAGGTCTAAGTTATTGTATCACCCTATGTTTATGTAAGTTTGTTATTGTATTTCATCTTTTTTCCTGCACTACCCTTTGCCAGGCTGAAGAGCCTACACCAAAAGGTTTGCTGGAAGAGAATTCTTCATCCACTAAGCACGCCCTTGTACATTTACTCATATAATTAGTGCAATGAAGAACTAAAATAATAATATGTACAGTACTACACATCATAAAAGTCCTTTCGGAAATCTACGTTCGCGCAGATTAAGAAGAAGTGTAACGAAAGTATCCGAAGCTATAAGTACATTCAACATGATCCTTACCCGATACGGTTAAGGTGCAGAATTGATTGCCGCAGTAGCGCTACCTATTTCGCTCACGCTAATATTGCCAAACTAATAGTCACCTGCATCGATGACGTTGAATCAACCAATAGCAACAAAGGCGCGCGGCCTGCCATAAAATGAAACTATCTGATTGGTCGATCAACTTGCCGCACATCCAAAATTTGGTCATCTGCGCAGGTACATCCGCGAGACTTATTTCTTGTGCACCACTGTACGTATATATGTATGTCTTAAGGGTTCCGTTTCTTCCTTTTGAAGTACGTGACCCAAAATATGGAAATATTTTTCAGCTTGAGTGCGCATGGCATGTCCTGCTACAGCCGTGATACAATGGCAGCAGAGTATTCACAAATACGGTTCTCTTCACAGTGTTACAAGGTTGACACTTCACTTTGGAATATGAATGAATGAATAAAATTCTTTATTGCACTTAAACAGATTTGTACAAAGGCGAGCTTAATACTAGATAGTATTTTCTTCCAGCTAACCCACGATAATGTCTTATTGAATAGAGTGTCTCCGCCAAATTATAAAACATTTGCATAGAAAAAAACTAACATTATGATATTAAAATATTAATTTATAAACAATTTTTGGTTCGCATTTGAAAAATATCGTACAATATATAAATTGTAGCCTATGTGTTATTCTGATGAATAAGTCTCTCGACTCGAGTACACTCCAAATACTAACGGTAATACTAACTCAAGGAAATGCCTCTTCCTCTCCTCGACTCCACCTCCGTTGAGTATTGAGTCGAGGAGACTTTGAGGAACGTCTTGGAATACGGGTTGCGCCATTGTACGTAGCAGGGCTGTAAAGTCACTTCAGCAAACCAATCGCTTTCCAAGGGGCCAGCAGTACACCAACGTTACCGCTGGCTTCCCAAAGTAATCCCAGGTTACCCATCGTCGATGTCCGTTGCACATCCACGCTCTCACAGTAAATGGTCACGTGGGCGGGTGTTTCATCTTCACATTTTCGTCGTCGTCGTCAGGCTATACGAGTCCACTGCTGGACATAGCCCTCCCCTAAAGACCGCCACGTTATGCTACCATAGGGGGTAATGCCCATAATCCCCACGCTGGGCATGCGGGTTGGGGATCGCAGTTCGGTGGAATTGTACTGCAGGTGGCGCTGGTGCCCACCCCCCGGTTTGAGTCCCTTAGTCGCCTTTTACGACACGCGCGAAAAGAATTGGGTTGGTGCTATTCTCTAGGCCGACACCACACCGCATCTTCCCACTTGCCACCGTATTAATATTAGTATTATGAATCATCGGAAGAGAAACCCCTTTTTCCCTCACAGAGGAACAGCGGAGGCACTCAACCTGACACTGAAGGTCGGAGTGTACGCGACACGAGATGAAGAGGAGAATAAATTATTCAACCTCTCACAAAACTACAGGGTGAAAACAACGGATTTAAAAAAATAGATTTTAAAACAAGTGTGACCATTTTATTAAAAACAAGATTTTTTTTCGTACTCTCATGGCATAGTGGAACCGAGTGATTGCAATCACTTAGGTTAAGCAACGACAGGGGCGGTCAGGTGCAGGCTGGGTGACCGTCCCGTGACTACCTCTAGTGGCATTTTTCCCACCGCTTCCGTCCTTCGCAAGGCACGTTAAGCCGTTGGTGCCAGCCGTCACGTAATGGCAGTCGTTAAGCCATGTCAGAGGTCTTATGGGTGACTTGATTACTTCTGCAAGGTAAGACCCACCACCGTCTTACAATTCTCCACCAATTCAGACTTGTCCCCAGTGATCTAAGCTTCCTGCGATGCAGGAAGAGACCCTTGCCCCAGCAGTGGGGATACACAAGGGTAGACATATATATTTTTTTCAAATCTGGTTTTTGTTGAGTACAAATTGTTCCACAGCATTTTTCCCCACAACAACAATACCCGAATGTAACGGTTAACATTGTACATTGACATTCAAAGAGCGGAGTGTAAATTCTTTTCGCATCCACGGGATTCCTGCCGACCCGACTTAATCTTCCGACCATCAGGCAGCCGGTCTACTCACGAGAGAGAGACCGCGAAGAATGGTGAGATGGGAAAAGGACCCAGCAGTGGGCAGAGGTGGGCTACTGATGATGATGATTTTGATGATTAAATTTTTTTCATCGAAATTTTTTGATATTGGTCTTTTAGATGAACGAAAAACATAACAGTCATCTTATATGCACATTTATTACATCAAGCTTTGTTTGTTTTAAAACTTTATTTTCCTAAACAGCCAAAAATGCGGTCAGCCATTTTTGTCTATGGTTTGAAGTCCAAAAAATTTAAAAACCTATTTAGAGGCTAAAAATTTTTTTTCACCCATGCCGGGATTCGAACCCGCAACCTCTGGGTATCCGTGCCAGCGGTTGCGGGTTCGAATCCCGGCATGGGTGAAAAAAATTTTTAGCCTCTAAATAGGTTTTTAAATTTGTTCCTTAGCACGGGTTAGTGCATTAAAAATAAAAATAGTATTGTGTCCAAAAAATTGTAAACAAAGTTTGACATTAAATTTTCTGTAAGTGATCTCTGACTATAGTGAAATAACAACAAAGCAACCATGATTTCATCGAATTTACATCCAAAATATACCAATTATCATTATTTTTCATTGTTTGAGAATAAAAAAACACATCAATAAGGACCCCCGGGAAGTTGTGGAGTCGTGTACCCAGTGAAATTAACATTTGAAAAACTTGGCTCAAACTTGCTAAAAGAGACCCCGACTCTTTATCAATTGAAACTCGGGTGTATATATGTGAAGATCACTTTGATGTAAGTCCTTTAATAATCAATGTCCACTGGCTCTGGCTGAAAGATGTTTGTTTACATCCTTTAGATGGTTTCAAGATGGCGGATAGCGTCTTGAATTTTTTTTTTTTAATTTAAAATTTTGCAGCCATCCTGCATATCTACTTACTTAGCAAAATCAATATATTTCGGTTTCTTTCGTTAAATACTATAGGAAATATTCATTTATCGCGTGAAATTTGATACGTGTCAAATAGCGGATTAAGCTCATACTTTCTCATTTTTCATTGCCCATTTTTTCTCTGAGAGAAAACTCGTATCCTCCAGGGCAGGGCACACCCTGCAGTGGTTATAGGATACGTAAAAAATAGTTGCTAATAACAGTTTCAAGTTGGTACAAGCGCTTAAAAGCTTTGGTTGATTAAATAAACACACATAGCCTGAAAATATTACATTTACTCCTTTTTTGTTTGGGCTGTGTGTAAAAATGTTGCCGGGTGGAAACTGGAAATCTGCTGACGCTGCTTCGAAGGCACGAGCCGGTCCTTGAATGTAATTCACAAATAGTTTTTCAATCTTATAAGTTTGACTTCGTACCGCTCGTAGCCACGGCTGCCTGTGTGATCCTAAACGATCACGAAGGTTAAGCAACATAGGGCGCGTTCAGTGCATGGATGGGTGACCATCTATTACTAATGCTAGTGGTATTTCTCCGAGCGGTTCGGTGCATCGCAAGGCACGTTAAGCAGTTGGTGCCGGCTGCCGTCGATAGATGGCAGTCGTTAAGCCAAGTCAGAGGATTTAGGGGGGCTTGAAAACTTCTGACAGTAAGACCAGCCACTAGTCTTGCAAGCCGAACCAATCCGGACTTGGCCCCCATGGTGGAGTATGGCCTATACCTTCCTAAGGGAAGAGACCCGTGCCCCTCGGTGGGGACATAATAAGTTGATGATGATGATGATAAGTTTGACAGTAGTTGTTATATATGCTCTATTTGGTGGTCTACTAAGCCGTAGCAGTAAAATTCCATTCCCATGGTACAACCCGCACAAATTAAATAGCCATCTGTCGCGAAGAAGATCTAAGTCTACAGTCCAGTTATGCGAATGCGATTAGTTAGACTAGCAATAAAGTCAATGTAAGAAAAACTGCGTACAGTGCTACAAAAGCAATAATTGTCGCGAATGTACCTGCGCAGATGACCAAATTTTGGATATGCGGCAAGTTGATCGACCAAACAGATAGTTTCATTTTATGGCAGGCCGCGCGCCTTTGTAGCTATTGGTTGATTCAACGTCATCGATGCAGGTGACTATTACTTTGGCAATAGTAGCGTGAGCGAAATAGGTAGCGCTACTGCGGCAATCAATTCTGCACCTTAACGGTATCGGTTAAAGATCATGTTCAATGTACTTAATTAATTATAGTAATTATAAGCCATAATTATAGTAATTAATTATAGCTTCGGGTACTTTCGTTACACTTCTTCCTAGTCTGCGCGAACGTAGATTCCCGAAGGGACTTTTATGATGTGTAGTACTGTACTAATATTCCCGTAGGAGTTCCCCAAGGTCGTTACTAGCACTGCTACTATTTATAATTGTTGTTAACATTTCCAATCATAATGGTAAAATAATTTCCAACTCCTGTTTTTTGCTGATGATATTGTGATACTTAGAACTGTTAACGATGCCAATGACTCAGCATTGCTACACGACGACCTGCTCCAATTTGATAATTAATTAAACTTAAGGTACTTAATAACAATTATTCATTGAAATTAAAAACAAATCATTCCTAGTCCTAGTCTCGCCGTAGACTATCATTATGTAAGTATTCAAACCTTTAGACTCGGTTCACTCGATCACTCGGTTTGACTAGGCCACGAGCGCTTCCAGTGACTTCGACATGACATTAATCCCTAATCGTTCGTTTATCGATTCTTATAATGTATTTTTATTGTTACAGATTTTCGACAGAAGACACCAGCCTACACCCGTTTACAGGTAACGAACTTCATTTTTTTACGTAACCTATAAATGTCCCATAGCATGACATAAGCCTTCTCTCAGAGAGAGGGTAAAGACTTCATTACCACGCGTGCCTACCGTGTATTGGCGATTTCAAGTGCAAGTGTTTCAATTTAAAGATTTTTAAATCCGCTTTCATAATATGGGGACAAATTGTTTTTTTTTATCTCATATTTTAACAAATGTTTTGTTTCTTTCGTTTTTTAATCGATCTTTATTAGTGGTTAGTTACCTAATTGATACAGCCCTCTTTACATTACTCCCGTACAACATCTTAGGGAGAAGGCAGTGGCTGAAAACCAGCGCTGTCCGAAGCTGACCCGGGTCAGCACCAGCTGAGCCACTGCCTTATTTTATAATATCTAGTTTTAAGTCTTACTTTGTTTAAGTTGTTTTTGATGAGGCAATAAAATTATTTTTATTCTTATTCTTTAATTTATTATTAACAAAAAAGTACATATATGTCAGTTACAAACAAAGGTTTAGCGAAGGTTAGAGCCATTTTTCTAAAAATATTTTAAATCTGTCGGAAAATAGCTCGCAGTGTCATGGCGTCGAATCTGACTTCACGCCCAGGTAAACAAACATCGTAATCTCTGGTAGTCACAACAAAGCACTGGTAACGTTTACCAATGTTAACCTAAGCGTGACGTCACGCCGAGTGATTGGTGTTTGAGTCAAAATGGCTGCAAGCAGTATCTTTTATTTTATTGAAAATTTTGGTAATCTCTTTTTTTTTTAAACTAAATCTGTGTTTTTAATTCATTTAACTTGTACTTTCCCCTAATATCATCAAATCTTTCATTATTTTATACTGACGTCACCCTATTCAGCACATGCTGAATACTATTATATACTAATTAATAATTATACACCTTTAAATATTATACGTACGTATAGCAACTACATATAAACATAAAGTTACATCGATATCAACCCAGCAGTGGGTGGGCACACATACAAATGTGCCCACCCACTGCTGGGGCCCGGGTCTCTTCCTGCATCGCAGGAAGGTTGGGTCACACTCCACCATGGGGGCCAAGTCCGAATTGGTGAAGGATTGTAAGTCATTGTAGTCACGGGACGGTTACCTATCCCGCATCTGACCGCGCCTGTTGTTGCTTCGTTATCAACCCTTGTATGTCCCCACTGCTGGGGCACGGGTCTCTTCCTGCATCGCAGGAAGGTTAGGCCATACTCCACCACGGGGGCCAAGTCCGGGTTGGTGGAGGATTGTAAGACAGTGGCGGGCCTTACTGTCAGATGTTGTCAAGCCGCCCTCTTGGCCTATAAGGCCTCTGACATGGCTTAACGACTGCCATTATATGACAGCCGGCACCAACGGCTTTACGTGCCTTGCGAAGCACGGAAGCGCTCGGAAAAATGCCACTAGCGGTAGTCACGGGACTCTCACCCATCCCGTACCTGACCGCGCCTGTTGTTGCTTAACCAAGTGATTGATTCCAATCACTCGGTTCGCCTAGGCCACGAGCGCTGTTGTTGCTTAACTCGAGTGATTGATTCATTTCAGTAGGCCACGAGCGCTTCATTGTACCTGTATGGTAACTAAGGTTATATAAAGTTACAGTAACAATAATGTTCTACAAAATGTATTGAAACATGTTTGAAAAATTGAGAATTTAGTTATCTTGCCAGATATGGAATTTCATATTGTGTGGAAAGTTACTAGTAATAGGGGTAGATTAGGATTCTTGGAAGCGCTTAGAGTATCACTAATGGCGCCGCAAAATGTTTTCCTCCAGTATAAATAACGCAACTTGAAACGGTAGCGACAGTCAAAAGTAGACGTGGACATTATTAAACATAAATATAGGTCTATTTCTTTATGGGACAATTGTTAATTTAAAAACCTATTTAGAGGCTAAAAATTTTCACCCATGCCGGGCCATTCGAACCGGCAACTTCTGGCTATCCGCGCCAGCGCTCTACCAATTGAGCCAATGAGCGACTCACCGGCATCAGTGAAATTTCGAACCTCTTTACACTATTCTCTGTATTACGTACAGGCAGCGACATCTGGCTTAAGTAAATTGCATCACTTACAGCCCCGACTACCTACTTTGCAGTTAGGTTTTACATCGTAATGATAGCACTGTACCCACATGATTATACTATTTTTTTTCTTAATGGACTAACCCGTGCTAAGGACAATTTTAAAAAACCTATTTTCTACCTCTAAATAGGTTTTTTAAAATTGTTTTATAATGTTTTTATATAAAAGTGAACATGAGAAATGTTAACAACTGTGATGACTATCTTCAAGGTTTCTTCTGCTTCTTCTTCAGGCTATATTATGTAGTCCACTGCTGGACATAGCCCTCCCCTAATGAGCGCCATAGCTCTCCAAGGTTTGCTGGAAGAAATCTCTTACAGAGATAAGCTCGCCTTTGTACATGCTATTTCTTATGTAATGTCCTATTTAAGGTTTCGTGTGCAATAAGTATAATAATAATAATAACTATTTTTAGAATCTACAGTCTAGAACTTTGAATCGACAGCCAAGGTCTTTAATCTTTTTGCGCCAAAAACGGGCGTTTTTTGAGAAATCGACTAAAGTTCTAGGGTACTGAAAAATAATTTGGGTCTGAGTGGTCATGCCACAGAGTATCCTGAGATACTGCCACTGGAAGAATGCCCGACTACAGAAAGAAATGTCGTCCAGGCATGACAGCCTGCATGTTAGTTGCAGTTAAAAGAATTAGGGAACTAACTGACGTCGCAACTGCTAGGCTTGTTTATTTTAGTTACTTCTATAGTGTTATGTCCTATGGCATACTACTGTGGGGATGGGCTGCAGATATTGAGACCATCTTTGTCTTGCAGAAGAGAGCGATCAGATTCATATATAAGCTAGGCAGTAGAGATTCGTTAAGAGATTTCTTTAAAGAAACTAACATCCTGACAGTTGCCAGTCAGTATATCTATGAAAATATTATGCACGTCAGGCCAAATATCATAAACTTTAAAACTGTAGGTAACTAACACAATGTAAATACTAGAAATAAACATAAACTTTGGTTCTCAATATTACGGCTGGCAAAGGTTAATACATTGTTACTTCATGGAGCATTGTAAACGTTTCTATAATAAAATCCTTGAAGACATATTAAGCTTAAAGTAAGCAAAGCAAAGCTTTATTGGATTGTAACCGCATAAACTTACTAGAATTTTTATCGGAATCATGTTCGTGTAGTACTTAGTTAGTTAGTTAGTTAGACCTGAGATTTCCGCACTTAGCCTCATGATTGGGCCATTGTAGTACTTACGAAAGCTTTAGTTCAATACAAAGCTTGCCTGAAAGGCGGTTCAAAACTATTTAAAATACACTTTATGCCAAAAGGGCTACTATGAATGTCCCCACTGCTGGGAAACGGGTCTCCAACACCACGGTGGCCAAGTCCGGGTTGGTGGAGGATTGCAAGACAGTGGCGGGCCTTACTGTCAGAAGTTTTCAAGCCGCCTATAAGGCCTCCGACATGGCTTAACGACTGTCATTACATGACAGCCGGCACCAACGACGGCTTAACGTGCCTTGCGAAGCACGGAAGCGCTCGGAAAAATGTCACTAGCGGTAGTCACGGTTCGGTCACTCATCCTGCACCTGACCGCGCCTGTTTTTGCTTAACTCAAGTGATTGATTCCAAACATTCGGTTCAGCTAGGCCACGAGCGCTTATCTTGATTAACCCTTTCGCGGACGCGTGGATGCTATAGCATACATAACAATTAAAAAGAACAATAGATTTTAAAAACGTCCGCGAAAGTGTTAATGAAGACTTCTAATTTGGCCGGTCCACGTCATAGGCGCTTTACCGCGACCCCACTGTACGCATAAGTAAATCCGGCTCGATGCCGCCCTCCATTCGGCGGTGGCAAATAAATAACGGCAATAAATAATCTGCCGGTGACACGCGCGGAGAGGCTTTAGTTAGCGTCCTTTCAGCTGTCCCAGTGTGTAGTGGCCTTAACGGTGCGAGTGGGTTTTTTCGGTGTATTTGTCCGGGATTTCGGTGCATTACGAGTACGGGGTCTTTTCAGTTTCCCGGGAAAGCGCCCGCCTCGCTTATTTAGGTTTGTGCTGCGTTAAGTGCGCCTATTTTGCTATTCCGTTGATTGAATACAATCATTACTTTAGAGACATGCGTCACTTAAACTTGTAATGTTGTATAACTTTTATAAATAATAAAAACTGGAACGACTTCAACTGTTGCTTTATTTGTAGATAGGTACTATTATTTTATAATAAAACAGAAAAAAAACTGAATAATAAACTAAATATAACAGCGCCATCTAGTGGCTCCTAGCTGTACTTTAACGAAGCTTCTTAACGAATTTTATTTTTCGTCACGGTTCTGATCGCATAATTATGATTTTATATAGCCTATGACACCCGCGCAAGGATGCCGAATCGAATGACCCCTTGTTTAACAAAATCTGACTATTGGTTAAGGAGTTATGAGGGAACATAGAATCGGACATACTTACATACATACATACGCACTAAACACATTACCCTCCTTTTGGGCTTCGCTGCAGTCGGGTAAAAACGAATAAGCAGATAAAATAGTCAGATCTTGTCAACGTGTGTGGTGGTGATGACTGAAAATGAGGGAAATTTCGAAATGTGTGACACTATTTCTCCATTGGATTCTATTACGTGCCAGATGTATGGCTGCTTGCAGGGCCCATCCCGAAGCTTTGGTTATTATATCGGACCATATCTGACGGTGGTCGTCCTCTGCTTCGTTTCCCGTTCGCTCGACCGGTGATGATAACATACTCCAGGTTATCTGGCCCACTGGTGGCGGAATCTGCCCATAGTCACGTCCCTCAGCCATGAGGAAAGAGACATTATTTAAATATTTGAAAATAATAGACATAAAAAGAAAGATAAAAACGGTGTAAAGAGGTTTGCACCGTTACAAACTCAGTCCTGTATCCCGTAGGCGTAGGCAGCGGCCTGGGAGCCAATTCTCACTTCATTAGCAAATAATTCGTGTACGACTCTAAGGCGTATGAATTAAACTCTACATACTAAGCACTCAGCTCTCTTGGCGCTGCATGCCGCTCACACCTTTTTTTTTTTCGGCTGGCAACTCCAGACCGAACAGCTGCTTTCAAAAGCGGCTCAGTAGATTTTGTTTAATTAATTAGTGTTATTAGTGTATTTCGAGTCAAATTAAACGTAAATTCATTAAACAATACATAGTAGTGACATGCAAATAAAAGTTACTGGTGAAAAATCAAACAAATACAAATTATTGTACTGAAAAATTACAACGGGCGGCCGAACTGTCAAACGGTTCAAATTGCAACGACTTATCCGGGGAAGTATTGTTTTAATCCTGTAATTTTCGCTTCATCCTACAGTTTTCCTACATAAACAAACTGTACATAATCTCATGTACATGAGACACGTCCCATACAAACATTCCGGCTCAGTTCTGGCTCTCTTTACTTGACGCGTAGTGGAAGCAAAGTTGAGACAAAACAACTAGCCTCAGTCAACATAACACGCTCACTCAACATCTATAACGTACCACCAACTCTTTATCAGCCAATAACATTTTAAGTGGTCACACACTGACACCGATTCCCGGTTATTTTCCAGGTGACACCAGTATGTTCACCCGAAGCAAGGTGACTGTGCGAGACATGGAGCTGAAACTGAAAGCCACGCTGCTTGAGCTCAAAAAGACCAAAGAGTTGTGCGACACACTTCTACAAGAACGAGAGGAAAGTGAAGAGGAGATTCATAAACAGAATAAAACCAACTCAGCGCTTAAAGCAGAGCTCAGTGAATTGGACATACAATGCCAAGATCTAAGTGCCCAACGGGATGAGCTGCAACAGCAAGTCAACTCGTTCAACCAGTGCCATGATGTCCATGGTGTAGCACTGCAACGAATACGCTCGCTTGAACACCAGCTTGCTGAGGCGCACCAGGAGCTTCAGCAAATCAGTGAACAAGAACAACAAAAAGATAGCGCTAGAACCATGGATTTGTATAGTGAAGTGATGAGTGAAGCCGGAATACTAACAGTCGACCTAACCACAGCCAGCGATAAGTCCTGCGCTATGGGGAATACCAGTAGTATCAAAATGAACAGCGTGAAAACCATAAAGAAGTATATTAAAACAAATAAATACATTCAGAAGGTACAGAAATTGATAAAACGAAACAGAAAAAGTATAGAAAGTGTACCAATTCTTCGTCAAAAACTACAGTTAGAAACGGAAATGGCCGAATGCCAGAAAGAATTATTTGCTAGTAATGTGGACCATGAGCTAGCGATGGCTGAACTGCAATTACAAGTGGAAGATTTGCAGTTTCAATTACTAGACATCACCTGCAAGTACTCGGCTATGCAAACTCAGTACAATGACTGCATTTCAACTGTGAATGGGTTGATTTCTCTTGGCAAAAGCAACCTGGAACGTGTTGAGTCCACCTTCATCCATGAATCAGAAGACTCAGAAGACAAACCAAGCTGGTTACCCCTGCAGCCACCGAATAATGTGCTTGAAGACCCAGCCCTTCCACAGCTGAACTCAACAGGCAGTCAGAAGCCATGCTTGTCACCGCCGTGCAGCTTGCCCAACACACCAGCCCCTTTACCGCTGGATCGGGCACAACAGCATGAAGGCGAGCCAAACAGACAGCCTGCACCATCAAATGCGATAGCGGAGACCAGTGCGCCATCGACCCGGAATGCAGTACTGGACAGACAACCGACAACCAGGCCAACGAGCAGTTCAGTTCCATTCAATGGTGCCCCTTACAAGACAATAATTTTCTCAGACAAAATAGGTGTAGGTCTAGGAACCAGGCTGCAGATCCATTTAAAACAGCATGTAGAAAACATATGTATGCCAAATGCCTCTTACATGCAATTAATCAACGCTCTGCTCAGCAAACAGTATGATAGAAATACTACTATTGTATTATTAATGGGGAACAGCACAGGGATTCAAGAAAGTGAATTGATAAATTACTATGAGTCCATAATAGCTTTAAATGTAAGGAAAATCATTATCTGTGCTTTTCCCTATTCAAAAACATTGTCAGAGACACAGAATGCACGGATAGGTAAACTTAACCGTCTGTTATATAACATGACATTTGGTCATAGAGATCAAGTTTTTTATTTTGATACGAATAACTTTATTCGAAATTTTATATTGACTAGGGACACAATGTATGTGCCCCTTCGTTCAAAACGACAGATTGCCAAATTGTTGGCATTCAATATTTATGACCCTATTATTGTTACGACAATAAAACAGGTACCATTAGTAAATAAAAACTGTAGAAAAAGTTCTACTAGTAAACCTCTGTACTCAGAGGCTTTAAAAAAACCTAACATAAATAAGTTAAGCTTGACTGCTGATTTAAACTGTCAGCGCAGACCACAGAAAAGCCCCTCTTAAAAAAAATCACTTTAGCTAATCAGAACATACAGGGTGGTTTTTCTGGAAAGCTACTAGAGTTAGAATTGTTCTTAGAGCAACATGAGATTGACATACTTTGTGTTACGGAGCACTGGCTATTAGAATCTCATATGAATTTTTCTGTACATAATTATCAGTTAGCCAGTTGCTACAATAGAAAGTTAGCATTGCATGGGGGATCTTTAATACTAGTAAAGGATGGTTTAAAATTTAAAGAAAGGAAAGATATTTGCAGGCTTTCTGTTGAAAAAATAATTGAACTATCTTGTGTTGAATTATCGTCACACATTGTAGTAAGCGTATACAGGCCCCCCACCAGTGATTACAGTGTATTCGAATCTGTATTAGAGGATGTATTAAAAGTAGCCTGCAGTAATAATAAGAAGGTTATAGTCTGTGGTGATTTTAATGTAAACCTGCTTGTAGATTCCCCTTCGAGTGCTAAATTAAAACTTATTTTTAAGTCTTTTAATTTGATGAATATTTTCTTAGAGCCCACCAGGATTACCGAAACCACCGCCACCTGCCTTGACAACGTATACTGTGACTGTGAATTTTCCCATTATTCTACAGTGAATTGTCTTAAATCAGACCACAGTGGTCAAATTGTACATTTTAAAGCAGATTTAAAAAAAATAGAGCAAGATGTACTCTGCAGGGTGATAACAAATAAAAAACTAGAATTGTTTAAACTTGACTTAAAAAAAAGATTACCTATTCAAAAAAATAAAACTCAAGATGCTAATGTTCTCTATCGAGATTTCTTCAAGGCTGTTTCAGATAGTTTTGAAAAAGTTTTTAAATTAAAACAGATATCCTGCAAACAAAATAAATTACAATTTAGTGAATGGGCCACTGCCGGCATCCGAAAAAGTAGGGACACACTTTATTCACTGTATGAGAAAAAAACATATACATACAACCCCAGTTTTATACAGTATGTAAAACTATATTCAAAATTATTTAAGGCCGTCTGCCACAAAGCAAAATGCGAGTATATAAAATCAAAAATCCTTCAATCTTCTAATAAATCTAAAACAATTTGGGCTATTATAAATAAGGAAACTGGTAAATCCAAATTGGGAGATCGCGAATTTGCACTTAAAATAAATAATAAATTAATAACCTCAAATGAAGACATTGCTGCGGCTTTTGAACAGTTCTTTACAAATGTTCCAATTATAACGACAGCTCCTTTAGACTCTTCTCCAGCTCTTGCAGAAACTATTTTGAAAGACAATGTCCCCCTATGCGATCACGATTTTTCGTTTGATTATATTGAAGCTCATACCGTGATTAAATCGTTTAAAAAGCTAAAGCTTAAAAAAACTGAAGATTTGTGGGGTATGTCAGTAACAGTAGTTAGCTCAGTAATCGACACCCTAGCACCCTATTTAGCCAGAATCTTTAACAAATGTCTAGATGAGGGTATATTCCCAGATCTAATGAAATATAGTAGGCTCGTTCCTTTATTTAAAAGTGGTGATAAGCAAGATCCTTCAAATTTCAGACCAGTCTCGGTTCTACCCGTTTTGAGTAAAATATTCGAGAAGATAGTTCTAGGTCAACTGCTTACACACTTCAATGACTATCAACTTCTCCATGGTCAGCAATTCGGCTTTACGCAAGGGCGCTCTACAACGGACGCCGGCGTCATGTTAGTTAAACATATATTTAGTGCATGGGAAGATCGCAAGGATGCTATAGGCGTATTCTGTGACTTGTCAAAAGCATTTGATTGCGTTGACCATAAAACACTTCTTTTAAAATTAAAGCACTATGGTATAAACGGGAATAGCCTAAAACTTATGACATCATATTTAGAAGGAAGAATTCAAAGAGCTGATATAAATAGAACTAAATCTTCAGGGTCAGAGGTCAGGATAGGAGTACCACAGGGATCGATTTTGGGGCCGTTCCTCTTCCTCGTATATGTAAATGATTTGCCGTTCATGGTTCAAAATATGTCAGAGATAGTACTATTTGCAGATGACACGTCACTTATTTTCAAAATTAAGAGACAAGAAGATGACCTTGACAATACTAATGCTGCTCTCTCTCAGGTACTAAACTGGTTTACGTCTAATAACTTATTGTTAAATTCAAAAAAGACAAAATGTATAAAGTTCACTCTACCAAATGTCAAAGTAGTTGACAGCAAAGTTATATTGGGAAGGGACAAACTAGACCTTGTCGAAGAAACTGTATTTTTAGGTATCACAATTGATGCAAAGCTTCAATGGGGTCCTCATATAGAAAAATTGGCAAATAGGCTTAGCTCTGCAGCATATGCTGTTAAAAGAATTAGGGAACTAACTGACGTCGCAACTGCCAGGCTCGTTTATTTTAGTTACTTCCATAGTATCATGTCCTACGGCATACTACTGTGGGGACGGGCAGCGGACATTGAGACCATCTTCGTCTTGCAGAAAAGAGCGATCAGATTCATCTATAAGCTAGGCAGTAGAGACTCGTTAAGAGAATTCTTTAAAGAAACAAACATCCTGACAGTTGCCAGTCAGTATATCTATGAAAATATTATGTATGTCAGGAAAAATATTAGCAACTTTAAAACTGCAGGTAGCCAACATAATGTAAATACTAGAAATAAACATAAACTTTTGATCCCAAGATTTAGGCTGGCAAAAGTTAATACATCCTTCATGGGGCATTGTATACGCTTCTACAATAAAATCCCTGAAGATATATTAAGTTTGACTGAAGCGCGGTTCAAAAAATGTGTAAAGTACACTTTGTGCCAAAAGAGCTACTATAATATTAAGGATTATTTAGATGACAATGATGTCTGGAATTCAAGCATGTAAAATTCACGAGTTTTGTAGTATCTGTGTAAATTCTGTTAATTAAGGAATTTGAAAAGACTAAGTTTGGAGTTTTTTTGTCCATTTTTTCTCCAAAATGATCCAGATTTTGAAATGGACACCTAGTTTAACTTGTAACGTTCATTAAGCCGCAGTATCTGCGCTACTTTGAATAAAACCTTTTCATTTCATTTCATTTCATTTCATTTCATTTCATTTCATTTCATTTCATTTCATAAAAAGTCGAGCGACAGCCAAAATCTGTATTTTGTACGCCATTGAGAAGTATCTATGGTGTTACTTTGAATGACAGGATACGCAATAGTCAGATCCGTTGTGGACTGAAAGAGGATGTAGTGACTAAAATTGAGAAAGGAATGTTGCGTTGGTTTGGGCATGTGGAGAGGATAAAGAGAAAGATTGACAAACAAATAATATATTGCGAATGTGAGTGGAAGGGTTGGTAAGGGTCGTCCCAGGCGGACATACACCGACCAGATAGGGGATGTATTAGCAAAGAGAAAGATAAAAAGTACCCGGAACCGGCGTGCGTGCATGCAACGACTTATGAACGTTGATGAAGTGAAGGTGATCTGTCAGGATCGTGGCAACTGGCAGTCTGGTCTCTGCCTACCCCTCTGGGATACAGGCGTGAGGTTATGTATGTGTATGTATGCTACATTGAATTCCAATGACACTAATATATATGTATATATGTATGTATATATATAATAGGTTAGATACACATATATATATATATATATATATATATATATATATATATATATATATATATATATATATATATATATATGTATGTATCTAAGCATTTAAGTAGACCCTTTTACTTTTTTATTTGTGTACCTATCCTATACATATATCCTATAAATGCACCACGACACGCACCTCGTAGGACCATTCAGTTACCTCGGGCACTGACTGGAAATCAGCGCTGAGGGCTCAGTCCCTCAGCACAACGCTGAGTCAGCTGCCTTTTGTGGCAATTTAGACGCACCACAGGCGAAAGCTGTGTGTTTTTTGTTTCTTTCATCTGTATATTTGGTTTATTTCTGTTTTGCTCATGTTGTGTTAATTGTCTGGTTTTTTGTTGCTGTGACGTATCTTGTTGCTATAATAAATGTATTTCTTTCTTTCTAATATTATAAATGAGTGAGTGTCCATGTTTGTTGCTTCTTCACCTCTAGACGGCTGGAGCGATAATAATAATAATTTGGTACGTGTAAACTGACACCTTGGATTAACACATAAGCTCGTTTTACCATACAAATACAAAAATACAAAATATTTATTCATACAACCAAAATTATTCTTACATACACTTTTGCTGGGATTCCCTTGTAAGTATAAAACACCTGTGCCAGGGAAACCCGCTCTTCCACAACTTATAAAGATTGAACAACTAAAATTAACTATTGAATCTTATTTTTATAAAGCTGGTTAAGTTATAGAAATGTGGTGTGTCTGTGTGTGAGAGTGTACGTGTGTTTGTTTGTTTGTTTGTTTGTTTGTTTGTGTGTGTTAGGGTGTATGTGTGTGTGTTTTATATTTATTCATGTTTATTACACTAATTACATTTTATTGCGGGAAAATATATTTTACTGTTAATATACAATTTATCACACTATTATAAAGGCGAAAGTTTGTGAGTGTGTATGTTTGTAACTTCTTCGCGTCTAAACGGCTGGAGCGATTTTAATAGTATTTGGTAGGGAGTTAGCTGACACCCTGGATTATATAGGCTACGTTTTACTTCGGGGAAATGTGTAATTCCCATGGGAAAATCGATATCCACGGGTAATACCGCGAGGCACAGCTAGTATTTAAGAACACACACCTTAAAAAAACAAAACCTGTACTATACACACGCTTTTAGTACTTTTTATTACATTTTACTGGATTGTCAAAATTTATTTTTTTATTTCGCCTAGCATAGTCAGACATAGTTTTAAAACACCTTATCGACATCGATATCAACACTTGTATGTCCCCACTGCCGGGGTACGGGTCTCTTCCTGCAGCGCAGGAATGTTAGGCCATACTCCACCACGGGAGCCAAGTCCCGGTTGGTGGAGGATTGTAAGACAGTAGCAGGCTTCACTGTCAGAAGTTATCAAGCCGCCCTTAAGGCCTCTGTCATGGCTTAACGACTGCCATTACATGACAGCCGGCACCAACGGCTTAACGTGCCTTGCGAAGCGCGGAAGCGGTCGGAAAAATGCCACTAGCGGCAGTCACGGGACGGTCACCAATCGGCACCAGACCGCGCTTGTTGTTGCTTAACTCAAGTGATTGGTTCCTATACCCGGTTCGACTAAGCCACAAGGGCTTCAAAAATACACCTTACGATGTAACATAATTTACCTTCATAAATAATTTTATACACTGTATGTATGTACCAATGACTTTCATTTTTATGAACATTTGTAAAATTTTAGTAGCAATAGCTGGGTGGTGTCGGCCTAAAGAATAGCACGGCGTAAAAGGCGACTAAGGGACACGAACCGGGGGGTAGGTGGTGAACTGCGATCCCCAACCCGCATGCTACGGGCATTACCCCTATGATAGCATAACGTGGCGCTCTTTAGGGGAGGGCTATGTCCAGCAGTGGACTAGTATAGCCTGACGAAGACGACGACAACCGTATGTATGTACCAATGACAGTTATAGTAGCAATAGCATTCGTTAACCGTGAAGGCAAACATGGTGTCTAAGGTGTTCAACTACCTTTTCTTCTTCTTCAGGCTATATTAGTCCACTGCTGGACATAGCCCTCCCCTAATGAGCGCCATAGCGTATTTCAAGCGCTAACTACCTCAGCGTTAGAAATTGAAATTGCCAATTCGCGGAAGGCAAGCGTTGTAATATTAAGCCCATACTCTCTGTCTGTCTCTCTCTCTCTCTCTTCTCTCTCTCTCTCTCTCTCTCGGAGAGAAGGTCTTTGTACTGCTGTGGAATGTATATAGGCTACGTAAAAAAATCTATGTAACTTTACTTTATATATTTTTTTAAAATGAAACTTTTGTGTTACATAACGAAGCCGACTTTGATTTAAATTTGGAAGTCAACTACCGCAACCGACCAAATGCTCCCACCGCAAATACTAATTAGACATGCCTGACCAAACCACCGACCACGTCATAAAATAATAATTAAAAAACTATCAATACTGTGTTACACTTATATATTCCTATACACTCACACTCCCTCTGACACGTGCATACTCACACATAACACATACTTATACACAATACATACTCATTTACACAAACACATACGCACTGATGCATACGAGTACTTACCTACAATTAAAATGAAATAGTTACATATTAAACGGGTTTATTAGGTAAAAAATATACACGCACACACTCACGCCTATATCCCAGAGGGGTGGACCGATACTAAGGTCTGCCACACCTTAACTTTTCGACAAATTTATTAAATTATCGATATTAGACCAATTTAATATTAGAACAGAGGAAAAAAAGACTAATACATATAATACCTTGTAATTCAGATAGTTGGCAGACTTTGATTTTAATTTGTCACCGACCATATCGTACGAATAACTATTGATACTGTATTAAATCAAGCTGTGTTCCACTCATATAATGCGACATACCTATTCATTCACACTCCGTCTCATACATGCATACTTACACACATTAATGTCTTATTCACATTGCATACTCATTCACACAAACACAGATATACACACATATACACTTATTCACAATTAAATTATATGGTTATATATGAAACCTTCGTGACCTAGTGATTGGAATTAATAACTTGAGTTAAGCAACAACAGGCGCTATCAGGTGCAAGATGGGTGACCGTCCCGTGACTGCCCTAGTGGCATTTTTTCAGAGCGCTTCCGTGCTTCGCTAGGCATGATGGAAGATTGCACTAGCCCGGACTTGGCTCTCGTGGTGGATGGCTAATCTTCCTGCGATGCAGGAAACGACCCGTGCCCCAACAGTGGGGACATACAAAGGATTGATAGCGATGTGAAACGAGTACACCTAATCACGATTATTTATTAGGTAAAATGTACAAACACATACTCACGCTTATGTCCCTGAGGGGTAGGCAGACAAAGATTATTAAATTTGAATGAAACAAATACTTAAAGCGGCCTCGTATAATCCTTAAATAAATGAAGTACTTACTTACACTATTTTTTTTATTTTAATGCACTAACCCGTGCTAATGACAATTTTAAAAACCTATTTAGAGGCTAAAAATTCCACCCATGCCGGGATTCGAACCCGCGACCTCTGGCTATCCGTGCCAGCGCTCTTTCCAACTGAGCTGAGGTTTGAAATTTCACTGATGCCGGTGAGTCGGCCAGTTTTTAAAGTACTTACTTTTTAAAACCTTCTAAAGCACCCTGTATAGTTCAGCTGATACCTAGATAATTTGAAGCGAGCTCCGTTGCACCTAATATTATATTAGGGGTCAACCAAATTCCATCTCGATGCCATCAGCGCAGCCCATTTGGCGGCAGATTGCAATATGGCGCAGTTAATTTCATTGCACTTGGAGATTGCCGTCGTAGCTAGTCTTGTATAGGTGTGAGCATGTGCTTAAATATACGATGAAATCTGGTCGGTGTGAAAGCCTGTGAAGGTCAACAGCGTGAGGAAACCTGAGTGTCTGAGCTGTTTAAATAGTTTTTAAAAAAGTTATAAGTAGACGAAACAACATTCTTATTAAAGTGATGCCTACCACACAACACAGCGTCCATGGGGAAGAGTTTCTTTGGAATGGTCACAATTTTTTTTAACAAATTGCCAAAAACTATCCAAGATAAAAAATAAATAAATATCCATGGACATATTACACAGATCTCGTTAGCCCTATATTAAGTACAACTAAATGACTTGTGTTATAGGTGCTAACTCGACGATAGATTTAATACAATAAATACATAGATAACATCCAAGACCCGAGATGAACTAGAAAAGTTCGTTTCCTAGTTTGATCCGGCGGGGATCGAATCCGAGACCTTCGGTTTTACAGTCAGCGTGCGAAACCGCTGCGCCACCGAGGCCGTCAATCGAGATATCGGCAGCATGCTTGCTTTAGGCGCAAATGACTTGTGGCAAAAAACTATTATAAGGTAGCAGAATTCCTGAATGAACATACATTTTGAGGTCCGATTACTTGGAGGTACATATAATATTATATTGATTTTTGATGTATTCTGCAAACATAATCACTGACCCATTTTTGCCACGCCTAACCGGTAAAATTGCATTGTAACTTATTGTATTATAATAACACCACTGTACACACACGTAATATATGACAATAAATATATTGAAGCGCTCGTGGCCTAGGCGAACCGAGTGATTGCAATCAATTACTTGAGTTAAGCAACAACAGGCGCGGTAACGTGCAGGATGGGTGACCGTCCCGTGATTACCGCTAGTGGCGTTTTTCCGAACGCTTCCGTGCTTCGCAAGGCACGTTAAGCAGTTGGTGCCGTCTGTCATCTAATGGCAGTCGTTAAGCCACGTCAGAGTCGGCTCGATAACTTCTGACAGTAAGGCCCGCCACAGTCTTACAATCCTCCACCAACACTGACTAGACCACCGTGGTGGAGTACGGCCTAACCTTCCTGCGATGCAGGAAGAGACCCGTGCCCCAGCAGTGGGGACATACAAGGGTTGAAAACGAAACAAAATATATTGATTGTCCTGGGCGCCTTAAATTGCTAATCCGCGGTGGGCACGCGTGGTAATTAACTCTCTCACACTCCCATACTCTCTCTCTCTCTCTGAGAGAAGGCATGTACAGTGGTGGGACGTTAGTAGGCTACATAAAAAAAAATAGTGACGTCAGTCGTCAAAATTCTATTAGCTTCTCCCCCAACTATTTGCTCCCGCAGCTCCATAACTCCAACAGATATCGTGTGCTTGGAGAATCGTGTCACCTCTCTCTTACAGAGTGCCTGTGCCCTGCAGTGGGATTTTTATAGGCTACATAAGTTGAAGTAACGTTATTCATCATCATAAGATAAGAATATTTTTTATTGTATACCGGAGAAATAGTTACAGAAACGGCAGACACAAAAGATCAAATACAATTGGCGGCCTTATTGACGGCCTCGGTAGCGCAGCGGTTTGGCACGCTGATTGTAAGACCGAAGGTATCGGGTTCGATCCCCAGCCGGGTCAAACTAGGAAACGAACTTGTCTAGTTTGTCTCGGGTCTTGGATGTTATCTATGTATTTATTGTATTAAAATCTATCGTCGAGTTGGCACCTATAACTATAACACAAGTCATTTAGTTGTACTTAGTATAGGGATTTGTGTAATATGTCTGAATGAATATTTGATTATTTATTATTAATTTATTTATTATAATAGCAATTTCATCATCGTATTATGTTAGTCCACTGCTGGACATAGGCCTCCTCCAAGACACACCACTGATCCCGATCTTTGGCTCTCCTCTTCCAGTCACTGCCCACCGCTTTGCGAATGTCGTCGCTTCACCAGGTCACAGGGCGTCCTACGCTACGTCTCTGCTAATTTGCGGTCTCTCGACTCAAGAACCAGCCTACCCCAAAGGTTATCAGTCCTGCAGGAGATATGACCCGCCCACTGCCACTCCAGTTCGCTAATCCGTTGACCTATGTCGATAATTATATTATTTTTAATGCACTAACCCGTGCTAAGGACAATCTTAAAAACCTATTTAGAGGCTAAAAATTCCACCCACGCCGGGACTCGAACTCGAGACCGCTGGCTAACCGTGCCAGCGCTGTCCCAACTGAGCTAATGGGCGACTCAGTGAAATTTCAAACCTCTTTACAATACTCTCTGTATTACGTACAGGCAGCAAAATCCGGCTGAAGTAATTTGCATCACTATGTTGATCAAGTTTCGACTCGGATTCGATCCCACAGAGAAACACCAAGCATAGCTCTCTCCCTAGGTTACGATATTAGAAATCATCTAATAAAATTCCTTCGCGAGGCCCAGAGAAATGTCGCGAACCCAGCAAATATCACGGAGTACTTTCCCAACTAATAAGGTGCAGTTACACCTTTGATTGGCGGCAAATTATTGGTTCCATTCCGAGCATCAATTAGGTAGCTACCTTCCTCCCACTAGCTACCTACGTAACTAGTGAGAGGGTCGCGTATAAGTTGTAGAAGTTATACTCTGGAAGTGGACATGATTGCCTATTCGACGCTTCGAAGAGCCACTTCTACTTACTGTGTGAAGTACGTAAGTGCAGTTGCACTGCCCGATAGATAAATGTACTTTGGAGAGAGTAGATAGAGAGGGAGAGTACAGTTTATCTACAATTTTTATATGTAACTAGCTGACCCAGCGAACTTCGTACCGCCTAACAGGCGATTCTTTATTATTTTTTCTACCCGTAAGAACTATCCTCGTACTTCAAGGAATATTCTAAAAAAAGATTTAGCGAAATCGGTTCAGCTGCTCTCGTGATTTGCGCTTACTAACGCATTCAGCGATTCATTTGTATAGGTATTTTATAGACTAGCTGACCCAGCGAACTTCGTACCGCCTAACACTTGATTCTTTAATTTTTTTAAATTTTCTCTCAGTAAGAACCATCCTCGTACTTCAAGGAATATTCTAAAACAAGAATTAGCGAAATCGCTTCAGCTGCTAACACATTCAGCGATTCATTTTTATATTATAGACTAGCTACCCAGCGAACTTCGTACCGCCTAACAGTTGATTCTTAATTGTTTTTTTTATTTTCTCTCCATAAGAACCATCCTCGTACTTCAAGGAATATTCTAAAACAAGAATTAGCGAAATCGCTTCAGCTGCTAACACATTCAGCGATTCATTTTTATATTATAGACTAGCTGACCCAGCGAACTTCGTACCGCCTAACAGTTGATTCTTAATTGTTTTTTTTATTTTCTCCATAAGAACCATCCTCGTACTTCAAGGAATATTCTAAAAAAAGAATTAGCGAAATCGCTTCAGCTGCTCTCGAGATTTGCGCTTACTAACACATTCAGCGATTCATTTTTATATTATAGACTAGCTGACCCAGCGAACTCGTACCGCCTAACAGTCGATTCTTTATTTTTTTCAATCCGTAAGAACCATCCTCGTGCTTCAAGGAACATTCTAAAAAAAAAATTGCGAAATCGGTTCAGCTACTCTCGAGATTTTCGCTTACGATTATTTTATGAAGGGTTCTCAACATTCACCCAAAACATCAATCCATTCATCCACCGTCCGTCCGTCCGTAGCGACGGAGTCGAAGGGCTGATATAAAATAAAACTACTTCTTCGTCTCATTATTTTCTTTTCGTTCTTTACATACGTAAAGAATGTGAGCTATATTGTCTTCTTTATCGTACTCCTCATAGGCATATTTCTCACACAGTCAACTGTTGGTCAAAGACGTTTGTAAGCGGATCACAAAGTTAAAGTGGAGATGGGCGGGACACTTGGCTAGAAGGGAAGACGGCCGGTGGACCAGGGCAGTATCGGAGTGGTGGCCAAGGGAGGGAAGAAGGTTGGTGGGCAGACCACTGACACGATGGTCGGACGACATCGTGAGGGCTGCGGGTCAGAAATGGATCAGATTAGCACAGGACTCAGGAATGGTGCAGTAAAAAGGAGGCCTATGCCCAGCGGGTTAATGTGGGCTGATTATAGATAGCTAGTCAACTGTTGAGAAATTATTTTAAAAACAACTAATTTTGGTACAGTCAACACCGCAGCTGACACCTCATCCCGAGGCTGAAAACTTGAATTTTTATTTGCCCCCTATACCTGAACAATAATAATGTTAAAACCGCTCCTACTCCACTTTTTGTAGTTTGGGTTCTGAATTAATAATTTCTCTCTAGTAAATATTTAACTAAGTTCTGTCACGCTCTTTTCTCAGAAATTCGAAGAGACAGCACTACAGTTAACTTTCACATCTATAATATTAGTACGATAGTAAAAGAAACAGCGATGGCAAGAAATGACAAGGTGGAATGTATTTGCGTGATTTGAGTTTATCAGGGGGCACGGCAGAGCCCCCGCCAAGTCGAGCGCGAAGCAAACACTGCCGTACTATATTTACTGGAACCATTTTGCCGCATTTTCTTCATTCTGCCCCTGTTTGAGAACCTTTGTATGAGACCAGAACGCAGAAATTTTTATACTATTTTTATTTTTAATGCACTAACCCGTGCTAAGGACAAATTTAAAAAACCTATTTAGAGGGTAAAAATTTCACCCATGCCGGGATTCGAACCCGCAACCTCTGGCTATCCGTGTCAGCGCTCTACCAATTGAGCCAATGGGCGACTCACCGGCATCAGTGAAATTTCGAACCTCTTTACACTATTCTCTATATTACGTACAGGCAGCGACATCTGGCTTAAGCAAATTGCATCACTGACAGCCCCGACTACCCACTTTGCAGTCAGGTTCTACATCGGAACGATATCACTGTACCCACATGATTATACTATTTTTATTTTTAATGCAGAAATTTTTATCAAGCCTACAATTGACTGGTTATTCAATCAGCGTTTTCCAAGTGGCAATTTTCCATCGTCAATGGGTAGCGGTTCTGGCGACAGATTGGTGCAATGGTGTCATGGAGCACCTGGTTTTGTACCCTTTAACTGCCAAGTCACACAATATTACCTATAATTTAAAAACCTATTTAGAGGCTAAACATTTCACCCATGCCGGGATTCGAACCCGCAACCTCTGGCTATCCGTGCCAGCGCTCTACCAATTGAGCCTTGCCTCAATTTTTAGCCTCTAAATAGGTTTTTAAATTTGTCCTTAGCACGGGTTAGTGCATTAAAAATAGTATAATTAACTATAATATTAAAGAATTCACAGTAAGGTACCTTAGGCTTGGCACGACTTTGTCTAGATTTCATTACTTTTCAGAGATAAACGAGCAGCTCCATCGAGACTTGGCTAGATTATACAGAATGTTTTTGGTGGGTCGAGTTTACAAGCTAAATGAAGTCGTAAACTCCAGTTATTTATACGGATTGAGAGCTTGATAACGGCCGGTGGAAATTAGCTTGACCCATCGGTCGTTTATGTTTATTTTATGAGAGGTATAGTTATTATTCGTGCTATAGTAGCTGAGAGTAGCCAGTGCCTTCAACCCTATAGGGCCCATTCCTGAATTAAGAATTTCATTAATAGGCCAAGCAAACTAAATTGAAAAAAAGCGTTTTGAGGAATTAATTTCCAGAAAGCTGGATATCATTTTAATACCTTTATTTGGTCTTAAATGCGTTTAATCTGATTTTGCACAGAAGGTGAGCTCAACTTTTGGGGAACAAAAAACCGCGAAATTTTTGCACCTTTTTCAGTTTTGTGCTTGTAGCTCGGAAACGGTACGTTGGACTGAAAATATCGTTATTGCAATATTAAAGAGCGTTTAATTTTGCGTCGAATTTTTATCTAAAACTTCAAATTAGGTTTAATGGTATAGCTGAAATCAAAAGTTGTGAACCGGGTAATTTTTTTATTTAAGAAAATATAAGAAAATGCCAACTTGAATACTGACTTATCTTGTGCTGCATATCTACATATTTTATCAATGTCATGTCCATTTAATTTCTGGATTTTTTTAATTTCTTTAATCTATAAGTAAATACTTCAGTAACGTTCTGTCACGCTCTTCTCTGGAAAATTCCGAGAGACAGCAAGTTATCTATTTACTTAGCGAAATTCTCGATTCGGAAACTGACTTTTAGTCGTAGAAGCGTATAAAATACGCCGTATGCTGACAAAGGCCCTAAAGAAACTCTACACACACACTCTCTGTTACAGCCCTGGACAGAAGAAAAAGAGCGGGTCGCAGTTTATCTGACGGCAGAGTGGTCATTACCCAGCACTTCACTGAGAGGACTGTCACACCCGGCGGTGATGTAAGTTTTCCTTAACATTGAAATCCATTCAAAGTACTTTTATTCACAAATTATCAGGAACATGTAGTCGATTTTATTCTTTTTAATGCACTACCCCATGCGAAGGACAATTTTAAAAACCTATTAAGAGGCTTAAAATTCCACCCATGCCGGGGCTCGAACCCGCGACCTCTGGCTAACCGTGCCAGCCGCTCACCCAACTGAGCTAATGGGCGACTACCGACATCAATGAAATTTTGAACTCTCTGTATTACGTACAGGCAGAAATGTAAGTCGACCCAAGTATGTAATCTAACAGCGCAGGTTATTGGTTTTGACACTGACTAACCATATCCTTATAATTTTTATCTCCACCCAAGCCAATACGAGTATGTGGCCATCAGCTGGTACGAGTATTACGAGTAATCTCATGCCGGGATTCGAACCCGCGACCTCTGGCTATCCGTGCCAGAGGTCGCGGGTTCGAATCCCGGCATGGGTGGAATTTTTAGCCTCTAAATAGGTTTTTAAAATTGTCCTTAGCACGGGTTAGTGCATTAAAAATAAAAAAAGATATAACGAGTATTGTATATCACTATAGCAAAGTTAATGGTATTATTCCGCCAAAACGGATTCATTACACCATCCCCTGATGCGTGAAGTATGTTTGATTGGCCTCTTTGAAGGAAATTGTCATGTTTTCCTTTCGATTGGCATAGTATTTTGTTAAGACGTAATATCCTTTGGTCATGTTCATCAATATTGCCATTGTCTATCAATCTATATTTACATTTTGTTACTTTTAAAGTTTTATTCCAATAATTATAATTATTGAATACTAGCACAAGTATTTTATATAAGCTGTGCAGACCTAGAGCCTGCAGTTACAGTTTATATCGAGTATCGACATTACAGTACATCAAGTTTTTCATTATACATTGGCCTATGCATCTACGTAATGAGATAATTTATACAGCGTCCAGTGGCATCTTCACTCACACTATATGGGTGAAGGGACCACTCGGATACTGTAGTGGGACATAGTTTTAGATGGCTTGCCCAGCACCTATACCATCCTGACAGCTTAGTCGGTTTGGCCCACTGTCAACACGTGCGGAGCCAACCAAGTCGCGGATTTCCTCAGGCTGTTTTCCTTCACCATTAGCCTACGTAGGTACGTCCTAACGTACTTACATAATATTCTCATAAATATACTGACTAGTCGAATTTGTAGTCGCAATACCACATTGCGACTACAAAGGATGATGGGCACAAATGTATGGAACCTGGTCCTGGCACCAATCGGAATGAGTAATACGTCGTTGGAAAGGTATTTTTTTGTAGAATAAGAATAATTGAAGCGCTAGTCCCGATTTTCTGTCCAATTTGAGTAATCATACGTTAAAAGTTTTTTTTTATTTAATTTTTTTTCTGTTGTTTTAATTCTTTTTGATATTTTTTCGACATTGTATATCGATTTTAATTACAAATGATCAGCATTGATTATTATATTATCATTGTTTGTTTATTATCGAAGTAAATAAAACAAGTTCAGAGTAAGTTTTATCGTTTAATGTGTTTCATCCATGATAATGTTATTTAAAAATAGTGCTGGTTCAGTAAAGCCTTCATGTCTAGCATATCCTAAATACCACACAATAGATATAATATGCGCACAGGAACCTATCGTGCGGCGTCCTGTCAAACATGTGCAATAATGTTGTAATATGTTTCTACTATTTCTGTATGCGTGCACGCAACAGCCACGCATCTTCGTGGATCCCATATTCATGGATATCCTCCAAAGCAGCTTCTCTATAAGTTTCTATAAGATATAAGCCGTTGTTGAGGTGCTCGCTGCAATATGATTTTGCCAGTTTTAACTGATATGTCCCCAATGACAGCAAAATCACGTCCTGTTCCCTCAATCGTGGAAAGTCTTGAATGTCATTTGCTTCCAATCTCTGGAAATTGGCTCTTCTGTTGTTTAATCTTTTTGCTTTTACATAATCATATAACACGTTTGGGGTTTGCCTTCTTTCAACAATTTTTTGTAAAAAAGCTTCTGCGTGTTGGCTATCGACAATAGGCCTGTGGAAGTGATTTGTAATTGCTGCTGCAATCATAAAATCCCCGAACATATTAGGCATTGTGTTATAAAAATATTTTTGGCGCAACAGCTTGAAATCTCTTTTGAAACGCCCGTTAACCACTTCCACTACCCATCGGCACATTGTCACCAGCCGGGAATCATTTGCTTGAGAAGTCGTGAGCTGCGACTCTTCCCGGTTCTTCGTCGGGGGGACGTGAAATTCGTAGCCACATGCTTCTATATGCTGCAGACTATCCCTGAACCCGCGGTCCAAAATAAATACGTCATTCGGCTGAAGCAATATATGAAGGGGATTTTCCTCGTCAGTCATTAAGTCGCTCATTATCTGCGCATCAGTTTTTGTTGCAGCGTATGGTCCTTTAACATCTATAATGTATCCGTCAGTGGTTACGATTAAAAATGGTTTCAACAAGTTTTGGAACTTGTGTAAACTGTAGGATTGCCTCTGAAACAAAAAGTTTGAACTCTTGTATATATAAATATACGTACCATCGCAAATAATAATGGCTTTATTGTTGTCTTCATTTCCATACAGTGCTTTTGGAATCCTCAAGTTTCTCTCCAATATATCTTCTCTATTCATGTGATCCACTCCCAAGTATCGCACAACGTAGTCAGTGCTAAGACACTCTCGTGCGATGGCCAACTGGCGTTCGAGTTTTCTCCGAGACATGTTAAACAACGTCGCAAGTCTCGCGTTGGGTTCTCCTGTGCGTAGTTTCGTTAGTAAAATGCCCAAAGTGGTTCTGGGATCTGCACTTCTATTTCTTAATAATGGATTTTGCTCTAAGATGGCATTAAATTCATCATTAGTACGTCCAGTCCAAAAGTGCATTTCTTCTTCATTCATGCCTCGGTCGCTAAAACGTAATCTGGGTGAGTTTAAGGCATTTCGCATTAGGTCACAAACATCCCTGAAGTGGGCAGCCGTAAAGTCATGGGAAATGTTGCAATGTTGGGGCAAATCATCCCAATCATTTCCATTAAGGTGATCGTGACATACTCTGGCACTGTCGGGGATATACAATTTATGTTGAGAAAATACGTGGATTTTAACAACATTTGGAATTCGATGGCGGGTTTCATTAGCGCAGCCATGAAAGATACAATGCGTCGCGGTATTAGGTGCTCTCATATATTCAGGAATATGAAGCATTTCTTCTAATTGCGGTTGTAGTTGTTCTTGCGGTTGTAGTTGTTCTTGCGGTTCTGCTTGTTCTTGCGGCTCCGGCTCGGGTTGAGGGTTTGCATGACCTCTAGTCACATTTTCGGCTCTTTGCCAGCATCGATAACATACTCTTCGGGTGTTGTCAAACACGACCTGAAAATGATATATGAAAATGTAAGGAAAAGAAAAACAACTTTGGTTTCCGAAAAATACCTAACAAAATAACGCATTGGGGGTCATTTGTAGGAGGGATTTGTTTTTCTGTCAGAAGGTGTGCGAATCGTCAAATATATGCCACAGATTCACAGATTTCTCAGAGATCTGGTTGCGGTTTTCTGTATTTGTGTGTACGAAAACAAGGCATACACACAACCACACAAAACCGCAACCACAGTAATTGGTTGTGGTTTTGTGTAGGCCTTGTTTTGGTGGTAAATACATCGTGGAAGACGTAAAAGTGAAAAAGGAATCACTTGAATGTTCTTTAAGCGACCAGAATCACTTATCAATCGGTTTTCACTTTTACGTCTTCGTTACCTCATTTACTACTAGAATAGATCTGGGATGCAGTTGCACATGATTTCAATTGGTTTCCTTTTATATCGAAGGTTCAGTGAGGATCGAGTGGAAAAAAAAGTGCAATAGGTACAAACCTCCAGAGCAGCGTTTTCTCGTATAAATGTTACTAGCTCCACGTGTGTTCTTGTCAAGGCTTCCGACAGAACGCGTACTTGATATCTGCCTCGGTATAGCCCTCTTCGGCACATTACACAGTTACGGTAACGTTCCATTGCAACGAAACAATCCAATCGTTAAGCACCCAAGTCCAATATAAAGCCACGGTCAACAAATAAAACGGGTAACAGAGTCCAAAATGATGCCAAGGTCAAAGTCGATGTGAACAATGAGGAGCGTAATAACGTAGCACTTAACACAATATCAGCAAACGACTGACTACCTGCGCAAGCGGCCAAGCGTTCCTCACCCTAACATACCTGCCCCCGCGCCGTGTCCCGGAGCGCGAGAGGGGTCAAAACCGAATTCCAGCGTTACCCGTGACCGTGAGTGGGAGAGAGAGCGCAATGTCGCTGTCTCGCTCTAATGATTTATGACAGAGTATGCATAGATGTGATTTTCGTAAAAATCATGAGCATCGGTTGAGTTAAACCAGAGATATGAATTTTTCTAATTTCTATTTAGAGCAAAAAATGGTACTTTCCGACGAGCATATTTCAAAATGGACAATTCATACGGATTCGTCTTCATAGAATTTATTTTTTCACTTGAAAAGAGCTATCCAACGACATATGACTCATCTTGATTGGACATAAGGACCAAAACGCCCATCATCCTTTGACTAGTCAGTATATTTATGAGAATATTATTTAGGTAGGTACGTTAGGATACTGACTAGTCGAATTTGTAGTCGCAATGTGGTATTGCGACTACAAATATTAAGCGATATTAAGCAATATTAAGCGAGCCTATTGTACAATATATTTAACATACATACATACATACATACATACATACATACATACATACATACATACATACATACATACATACATACATACATACATACATACATACATACATACATACATACATACATACATACATACATACATACATACATACATACATACATACATACATACATACATACATACATACATACATACATACATACGGATTTTCGAATTTGCAGATTAGCATGCAATGCGGAGCCACGGGTGACAGACCGCCTCAGTTCGTGTGGGAAAGAGACGGAGTTACAGTGTCATCTAATACTGATCCTAGGTAAGTATGCAAGTATACGTTTCAAACAAAAAATAAAACGTAAACAAATTCGAAGGAAACCATCGTGAGAAAACCTAGAGGGCTGAGTTGCTCACATAAATAATACTATGAAATTTCCAGTAATATCGCTTTGCAAGATGTGGGGGCGGTAAATGTTTCACACATCATCGCACCAACCCCAAAAGAAAGTCAAATAAACCGCAATTTTTTACAGGCAAGTTCCCTTCCCCACTAATGTTTTAGGATCGCAGCATGTAACTATCTGCGCCAGTAATATCACTTTAAGGCGCTACGCGCTGCTATCCAACGCAAATAACCAATAGAAAAAAACATATCTTCTTTAATTACGCTTCGTTGGAAAAAGTGAACATAAATATTAATAAACATAGTAGGTATTTTTAGAACCTAGGTACTGAGAAGAACTTAGGTCCATCTGGGAATATGGAACTTTAAAGCATTTTTGGCAATACTGACCGTTTTTAGCGGAAATCGAATACAGATATTGATCCTAGGTTATAGATCGTAGGTTCTAAACATATTTATTAAGTACAGTTGTAGGAATTTACAATGCTCTCTTTTTGAAAAAAAAACGTAAATTAAAACAAGGTTAGATTTTTTTCTTTTGATGGCGCCAGTTAGGCCTAAGTTTAGGACAAAGTCAAAGTACAAAAAAATTTTCACTAGAAAAGAAAATGTTTACTTAATAATCGTCAAAGCTCTTAGTTTCACAATTAATAGATTGGGTCTATATCAATTATTTGATATTTGATAAGCGGTATTTGATACTTTTCGCAGATAGTTTTCTTTTATTTCTTTTTTTTTACATTCCAGGTACGCTCTTGGACAGCTGATGACGTCAGACAATTCAGTGGTGACTCAGCTGAATATATCGCGAGTGAGAGTCGAAGATGGCGGTCTCTATGCGTGCATTGCCAAAGAGGGGGAGTTTGTTGCTACGCACGAGAACAGACTTGACGTTTATGGTAAGACTAGCTGTACCCCGCGGTGTTACCCGCGGTTTATCGATTTTCCCATAGGAATAAAATATTTTCCCTCAATATAATGTCATATATGTGTGTCAGCTAACTCCATACCAAATGTTATTAAAATCGCTCCAGCCGTTTAGACGTGAAGATGTAACGAACATACACACTCACATACTTACCCTTTAAAATATTTGTGTGATGATTAGTTTGATAAATATTACTAAACACCTTTTTAGTAGTATGTACTAAACTCATTTTAAGCATTGATTGTTTTTCTATATATCTATTCCTTTTCCTTTGAGATTTCATATTCATAACTTTAACAACTCTATTTGCCAGATTGTGAATTGATAATTCCGCTGAGTAAATAGTTATTTGTAGTGCTGTCTCTTCGAATTACTCAGAAAAGAGTGTGACAGAACGTTGAATATTTCACTGAGATACTTAAGTATCTTTAGGGCTGATTTTCAATAGTCAGATAACTTTTATCTGAGGAATAAAAATGGCGGTTTGACAGCTTGTATATGAAAATTATGTCAAACCGCCATTTTTATTCCCCATATAAAAGTTATCTGACTATTTAAAAATCAGCCTTAAGTACTCAATTCAGAAACCAGCCCTATAGGGTTGAAAGCAGGGCTTACTCTCAGCTACGAGTATTAACTATCCCTGTCGTAAACACAACATGATAAAATAGACATAAACGACCGGTGGGTAAAGCAAAGTTTCACCGGCCGTTATCAAGCTCTCAATCCGTACAAATGACTGGATTTTACGACTTCATTTAGACTGTTTTTGAGAAAAACTCCATAAACTCAAATGTCACAAATACATTCCACCTTGGCTTCTCTTTCGCTCTATCTTTCATTACATCGTACGGCCCGAAGGCAGCGGCTTTCTCTTTCACTTTCATGTTACATTGTACTTTGACATTCAGCAAACAGAATGTAAATTCTTTACGTTGAAATAAATTGAATTGAATTAAATTGAATTATCCTACAACACTATTATCAATTTTTGAAGCTTGTATGTTTGTTACCGAAAAGGTTTTATTCAAAGTATAGCTCAGAAACTGCGGCTTTATGAACGTTTCAATTCAAACTAGGTGTCCGTTTAAAAATCTAGATAATTGGAAATTAGATAAAATCTAGAAAAACAGTTAAAGATAGACAAAGATCAGCCCCTTGATTATGTAACTTTTAACAACGCATAGATCTGTGTGAAAAATTGAGTGAAATATTTAACGGACTTTACCGTACAATTATGTGGCTCAATATGACTGTGATGACTCAGATATCCACTAAAATGCAGTTTCTACTATGTGCGATACATATTACGCCTCATATCTATGGGGCGGAGCTAAGTTATATAAGTTATAACATTATATAGATTGTATAACCTTTTTCATAGCGTTACCGAACCAGTCGACAATTATTTTAGAAAGTTTATTCTGGTCTCTGCGATACAGACTTAAAGTCTAGTGCAGATACCGCAAGTATTGTAAACATGCAACATCTTTTTAGCAAATAAAATATCTTATCTTATCTTAAGTAAACTTAGCGCTTTCCCACACAAATATAAACGTTAAGAGTTACATAATCAAAGCGCTGAATAGAGATAAAGGATACTTGATGTCCCGGTAATGTGTTCCTGTGGTAAACATTTATTTTTACCGTAAGTAATCGTTTTTCAAGCCAAACTCTAAGATATCTATTAATTGACAACATTTCATATTGTATAACGCGTTCAACGTTCAACGCGTACAAAATTTTATATTGTACAACGAAAACTAAAAATACTGTTTAATTTTGCTCTCTTGATTACGAAATAAAAATATTTAGAATTTTTATTACTTAAAATAAATAAAAACCAAAAATTGTGTGATGACGTCACACATACGGTGGAATGAGGAGGTACCGTTGCCAATTAAAAATGATAATGACAGGTGTCATTTTCAATTTCATTCACAAGTCACGTCGGAGAAATTACTTTTCCTTTCCTTAATTCCGCAATGGTTTTTAAAAAGGCGGCAAGGGTGTTAGTATTATTAAGCCGTATGTGTGTCGTCATTTGGCGGTTACGTCCTTTTAGAATAAGACGAACAGAAAATTATGAATGAAAGTCATCGAATTTTCGAAAATAAAAAAATATGCGTCGTTTTAATTCGTATCTTTTCCTTTTCGTATCCGTTTCCTTTAAGACAGTAAAATACGTATGCTAAAAAATTGAAATGTTGTCAATTGCTCTGCGATGATAACAAGAGGCGTATAAACGGATTCTATGGTCGTATCGCCGGGACCGCTAGTTAAATAATAGCAGATCTAAGGGGCCAGTTTTTGAATTCAGAATTTCGCTAAGCAAATAATGAAATGAAAAGGTTTTATTCAAAGTAGCGCAGACTCTGCTGCTTAATGAACGTTACAATTTTAGGTGTCGATTTCAAAATCTAGATCATTTTGGAGAAAAAATTTACATTAAAACTCCAAACTTAGCCATTTCAAAGTCCCTAATTAACAGAGTTTACATAATTATTTTAAAACATAGAATTCATGCATTGTACTGGCTTCAATTAATTCCAGACATTGTCATCTAAATAATCCTTTATGCTAAAGTAGCCCTGTTGGCACAAAGTTTTCTTTACAATACTTAACTGTAGAAATTCAAAGCTTTTTCTTTAAATTTCTCAGTAAAGAGCGAGACAGGACGTTACTTAAGACTTTGCTGAGTGAAATTCTCAATTCAGAAATCGGCCTTAGGACTACGACCCTAAAGATTACCCTAAGTATAAACATCTGATTCCAGGCCCGCCCTACATAAGGTTGCTGCCGCCCATCAAGGTTCAGACGGGCGAATCGGTGAATTTACGATGCCCGTTTTACGGGTATCCCATTAGGTGAGTGAGCTCGTCGAGATTTATGTCCACGGATGCATTGGGATGAATTTTTATTTATTTATTAGACACACATAATAGTATTACAGACATAAATTACAAGTATGAAATGATATAAAAACGCTCAATTCAATCCGTAACAATATCTAGTTTATGTAATAAATCACTCCTATATTAAATTGTTTACTGGCACTACCCCTTCCTCTGTCCGCATCATCGTGGGTTAGCTGGAAGAAAATACTATCTTTTATTAAGCTCGCCTTTTTTAGTGCAATTATGTTTTTAATGCCATAAAGAATTTTTATTCACTAATACGAAATAACACCAATACGAAGGAAAGCCTCGGTGGCGCAGCGGTTTGGCACGCCTACTGTAAAACCGAAGTTGTCGGATTCGTTCCCGGCCGAGTCAAACTAGGATACCAACTTTAGACAAAAATCTGGTTTTTCTGGGTTCTTGGCTATGTTACCTATGTATTTATTGTATTAAATCCATCGTCGAGTTAGCACCTGTACCACAAGTCATTTAGTTGTACTTAGCATGGGGCTAGCGAGAGCTCTGTAATATGTCCGTGAATATTTATTATATTTATTAAATATAATAAATATTATGTAGGGCGTCCTACACTACGTTTGCCGATTCGCGGTCTCCACTCAAGAGCACGTTTACTTCAACGGTTGTCGGTTCTTCGCGAGATTTGGCCAGCTTTATGTTTAGTGCTCTCGAAAGTTTCACATGACACGTTTCTCTTCCACAGCAAAATCGACTGGGAACATCAGGGAAAAACCATTACCTCCCATCCGTTCCAGACACGGTACAGGCGCTTCGTCCGCACCCACAGAAAGTCTAGGCGAAACGCCCCAACAGTAAATCAGAACGGGGTGCTTACCATACCAGACATCACTAAAGAACTGAATGGCCAAGTCTACACATGTGTAGTCACTTCACCCTCTGGAGAAATGGCCAGGCGAGCGTTTGAAATGCAAGTTCTGGAAGCGCCTGTCATGGAAGATTTGCTGCTCGGTGCCAACCTGCAAGAAGGACAGATAGTAAATATTTATTGCAACGTAAGGAGCGGTGACCTGCCGATACACTTTGAGTGGCTGAAGGATGGCAAAAGGATTCCCAGTAGTTTGAAGGTCAGTTAGTTTTATTTTAGAAAGTGGGAAAATGTAGTTTTCGGCCTCGGTGGCGCAGCGGTTTGGCACGCCGACTGTATAACTGAAGGTCACGGGTTCGATCCCCGGCTGGGAATCGATCTTTTCTAGTTTCGGGTCTTGGATGTTATCTGTGTATTTATTGTATTAAATATATCGTCTAGTTAGCATCTGTGACCCAAGTAATTTAGTTGTACTTAGTTTAGGGCTAACGAGATCTGTGTAATAATATGACCATGAATATTTTTTTTATTACTTTAAAATATACCTCGGGCTCTAAAGTAGGCTTCGGTTTTCGCCGAAAGCACACGAGAGTAATACTACTTCCTGCTCTTTAAAAAACTTTTCTTTACCATTTTGAAAAGCCATGATAAATTAAGTGTCTTATTAGTTTCGATATTTCTATTACATGAATATATCCGATTTTATCCAATACTAGCCGAGGTATATTCTAAAAGCTAACAGACTGTATGTTGGTATATGGTGGTTAATAATCCACCATTGTTAAACATTAATATTTGCTAAAACACTTATTTCAGACACTTTCACGCTCGTCCCACCCCCCGCCATACTTTTCAGCAAACATATACGTAGCCGGTAATTATACCGTAATATAAATAAATTACCGTAAAATATCCGTATTTTACCAGCTTTTTCAGTAAAATTACGTAATTTTGCAACCCTACAACTGACTACATAAATTTTCCTTTACCTGCTTGTACTGTTTTTTATCCAGTTTTCTGTTTATATTTTAACGAAATAAATAAAACACGATCTGCTAAAAACTGCCGGCAGGTGCTGGATGCGGCAAGTTGAAGACAGGGCGCTATGGCGCTCATTAGGGGAGGGCTATGTCCAGCAGTGGACTACATAATATAGCCTGAAGAAGAAGAAGAAGAAGTTCCACAACTATAAAACATTATTGTCCACCAGGTTATCGAACGCAACGCAGAGCTCTTCAGTGCTCTCATCATCAAGAAGGTATCCCTGGAACATTGTGGGAGCTACACGTGCGTCGCTGCCAATCATGTCGCCAAAGTCAACCGAACTACTGAACTTTATATCAAAGGTATGTCAATTTACTAGAGTTAGGTAGTATTAGTAATATTCAAGTTTAATTTCAAGTAACATGTTATTCTTGTAGCATTAACGTCTAAATCTGTGCTCTGATTTTTTGTCTGTATCTATAAGGGTGACATAGTCATTTTTTGTACAAAACCCTTTCAAATAAAGTTTATAAAAAAAACGTACGTCAAAATCGAAAGAGACAGCTTACAAGATTATGCGTTTATCAATATGTGTGCGAAAAGGACGAAATTCGATCACTAGTAAAAAATGCACGTAAACTGAAACAATCAATAAATAGGTAAGTCTTATGTAATGTAAGCCACTACTTATGTGCAGTTAACGAAAGAGACGAAGTATATTTTTATCCAATGTTGCGCAGAAACTGGCTCGGTTAGCCAGAGGTCGCCAGTTAAATCCCGGTATGGGTGGAATTATTCGCCTCTTCATAGGTTTTTAATATAGGTTATGTTACCTATACTATTTTTATTTTTAATGCACTAACCCGTGCTAAGGAACAAATTTAAATCTCAATTGGTAGAGCGCTGGCACGGATAGCCAGAGGTTGCGGGTTCGAATCCCGGCATGGGTGAAATTTTTAGCCTCTAAATAGGTTTTTAAATTATGTTACCTATGTTATGGTTACGTTCAACAGCTGTAACGTTGCCTAAAAATAATCGCGATTAGAGCCATTTAATATATATTACTAACTATAGTTATATAACTATCAATCAATTGTCATTCAGTATATCAATATTACCTTCCTCAGGGAAGAGACCCATACCCGTGCCGTGGTGATGATATAAATAGTTGTGAAAGAAAACTCTTTGTTTTTTCCAAATTTGCTCTATACTTGATAAAGATAAAAGACCCCACGCCTTGACCAATATAAAAAAAGAAATATAAAAAAAAGGCTGGCATAAACTAAAACAAAATGTATGCTAGACTTTGTCTAGTATTGTTTTTGCACAAATTTTGGGTATTTTCCCATCGGGACAGTCGGGTAGTAATCTTTACTTTCCAATTAACTATGTCAGATTGTCAGGTTTCCACGAGATGGCTTTCTTCTTGTTAATAATCTAAGGATTCAAGGTCGCCAGGCTCGCTGAACTCTCATCAGAGGTAGAATATTACATTCGCGAATGAAGGCTATTTTCTGAGCCAGTGAGTCCTTTGATACGATATGAAATATTCGAAATCTTTTCGTACTTTGTTGTTTTCAATTAGTTAGAGGTCACTGGATGGAATTAGATTTTCTGACATCCTCTATGGAAGCGGTGGTAGCGGAGCGGTGTTGAACGCCGGTTTCTCAATCAGGAAGGCCTGGGTTCGAACCCCGGCATGTACCAATGACTGTACCAATGACTTTGTTTTCTGAGTTACGTACATTTGTGAAGTTGTAGTAGCAATACCAATCGCTGACTGTGAGGGAAACCATCGTAAGGAAACCCTAGTGTCTAATGTGTTAACGTACCTCAGCACTGGCTACGTATAATGGCCTAACTATGAGGCTAAGTGCCGAAATTGCAGGTCTAACTAACTAATAACTTAAAACCCTATTTAGATGCTAAAAATTTCACCCATGCCGGGATTCGAACCCGCAACCTCTGGCTATCCGTGCCAGCGCTCTACCAATTGAGCCAATGGGCGACTCACGGCATCAGTGAAATTTCGAACCTCTTTACACTATTCTCTGTATTACGTACAGGCAGCGACATCTGGCTTAAGCAAATTGCATCACTTACAGCCCCGACTGCCTACTTTGCAGTTAGGTTTTACATCGGAACGATATCACTGTACCCACATGATTATACTATTTTTATTTTTAATGCACTAACCCGTGCTAAGGACAAATTTAAAAACCTATTTAGAGGCTAAAAAAGGTTTTTAAATTTGTCCTTAGCACGGGTTAGTGCATTAAAAATAAAAATAGTATAATAACTAATAAGTAACAATCTACCCGAGACCACGGCAACTGTAACGCTGCCGAAACGTCGGGAAATAAAGTAATTACGTTTTAGCTAATTCGCGATTAGACCCGTTAAATATATAGGTAACTTCTGACAGTAAGGCCCGCCACTGTCTTACAATCCTCAACCAACCTTGGCCCCCGTGGTGGAATATGTCTGATTATCGCGGCAAAAAAATTACCGGTTAACTCGGTATTGTACGAATAGACAACAAAGGTTATCTTCAATAATCGCCAATACGATAAAAAACCCACCATCTCTCTCTTACGCGCCATTATATTATGTAAATGGAGCTAATACGAGTACATCGCCCGCTATCGAGGGTGACCTGTTGCGTTATGACCTAGAAAATCCAAAATGGAAACCAATGCCGATAGAATTCTATAGGAGGTTATTATTATACTTGTATCTTCGGATAATCAGGTGTTCCAAACCCTCAACCCTTGAAATTACTTAAGCTCATGCGATCTCTTTCTAAGAGAAGGCCTGCGCCCTGTAGTGAGACGTATCTAGACGACGTAAAAAATCAGACTATTCTGAACTCATTCCAGTGGCACCGAAATGGCTGGAGGAGCCTTCCAACTCCTCTTTGCTGCTCGGTCGACGTGGGTCTGTGTCATGCAGCGCCAGCGGATACCCTCAGCCCCAAGTGCATTGGATGAAGAAAGATGGTGAGTTTAGGCCTACGGTTAGCCGAAGTTCTTTTATCTACGTAGTTTCCTATACTGTAATACCGACAGCGATCTGGCTCAAGTATTTAATTGAAATTAGAAAATAGGTTTTAGGTTTAGCTTCGTTTCTATATTAATAAGTAAATATCTTTTATCAGTTTTATATTAAATTAAATCAATAAATACACTAAGAACTGTTACAAAATGCTGCGGACGGAGAAGTAACCAAAGAGAATAATGGTCCTTGAGGAAATTATTGAATGATGCTCCTTGACAAAACAAAGTAGGTACGTAGCATTCTACTGAGGGGTTTCTTATATTCCATTCAAGTCAATTTTATTTCAACGTAAAGAATTTACATTCTGTTTGCTGAATGTCCATTGTGAAATGTAAGCTGCTGGCTTCGCGCCATATTGTAATGGAGAAAAAGGCAGCGAGAAAGAAAACTCGACTCGGACCATCTTTTTCTCAAGTCATCTTAAACCAAATAAATCAATTATTATTGCGACCTATACGTACGATAAGATTCCATGATTGCCATCAATATCTTTAAATGTCAAAGCGTTCGTTAAATGTCTTACAAAAATTGGGAAAACATAAGTGTTGCCGCCAGATATACAAAGTATAACGAACATAAATACAAAAAACTTTTACTTTAGGCAAGACTTCGAAAAGGCGAGAATTTGATCCGCTGTTCCACACAACACATGTTAATTTCGTGAGTGATATGATGACTTTCGCATGATGCAGCTGATATTTTTTTTACTTTTCACTGTAGTATAATTGATCGTAATGACGAGTAGATCTCTCGTCCAGCCATCTTCGAATGATCACGCTTGACTAACAAAAGAGAGATCGTGAATTCGATTCCCACTGGATACTGCTGTACTTGATTTATGACAATGCCCTCAATCTGGCTGTTTGTGATGTCCTTGCCTGGTTACCATAACACAGTTTATCCTAGTCTGAACAAGTGATTGTGTTGTCTTGAAGTTATTTTTATTATGTTCAGATTGATATGGAGGATATGTCTACAGGCTATTTATTCTTACTTGTCCAATTTGGTAAACAAGATCTTAACCTTAAAATTGAGATTAGATGCCTAAACTAGACATTTTTCCCAAATTCATGAATTATCATAAAGTATGTTTATAAAATTGTCAGCGTGTTATCTAAAAGAGTGTTCCAAGTTACTTCATTTATGGGAATATGGCAGTTTTGGACTAAAAAGTTACAGTTTAAGGGTAGAATCTTGTTTACTAAATTGGACAAGTAAGAATAAATAGACAGTACTGTCACTGGCCTCTCTCAAAATTTAAATATGTACAAAATGTAATATGTGTTGAGAAAAAGATAGATTTCAAGCATTCCTATTTAGAAATGCCTCAAAACTCGGGTTTTCTTACGATCTGAACTCTGAAGACATGAACCCGGAAGTAGCGGATGACCGCGACAATATGAAGAGCTCTTACAGTACTACACATCATAAAAAATCTACGTTCGCGCAGACTAGGAAGAAGTGTAATGAAAGTACCCGAAGCTATAAGGACATTCAACATGATCTTTAACCGATGCGGTTAAGGTGCAGAATTGATTGCCGCAGTAGCGCTACCTATTTCGCTTACGCTAATATTGCCAAACTAATAGTCACCTGCATTGATGACGTTCAATCAACCAATAGCAACAAAGGCGCGCGGCCTACCATAAAATGAAACTATCTGATTGGTCGATCAACTTGCCGCACATCCGAAATTTGGTCATCTGCGCAGATATATACGCGAGACTTATTTCTTGTGTAGCACTGTACCTCCTTTTGTTTCTAGGTCTGCTAGGCACCTGGCAACCAGTCCTGGAGCTGGCTGGTGGTGGCATCCTGAGTCTGCCCAACGGGACCCTAATAATTGAGGAGGTATCTCTCACGGACGAGGGTCTGTACTCCTGCAATGTGGAGAATGGAGTCGGCCAGCCACTGAGCAAGACCATTTGGATGAGTGTGAATAGTAGGTTCAACATTAGGTTAGAGGTTTACTCAGTAAAATTAAACTAAATGTAACTGAAACGCGGTTCAAAAATATGTAAAGTACACTTTGTCCCAAAAGGCCTACAATAATATGAACGATTATTTAGATGACAATGATGCCTGGAATCAAAGACAGTACAATACATGAGTTCTATGTGTTGTAATAATTTTGTAAACTCTGTTAATTAAGGTCTTTGAAAAGACTTAGTATTAGTGAGTAAAGATTTAGTCAAATTCCCAATTCATAAACGATTTGACAATTTGACTAATAAATACTTAAGGAACGTTCAGTCACGCTCTCTGCTGAAAAATTCGAAGAGACAGCACTACAGAATTTACTATACTACGAGTATTTACTTAGCGAAATAATGATCTAGATTATGAAATGGACAACTTGTAACGTTCAATAAGTCTCAGTTTATGTGTAATCTTCTAGAATATAAAAATGAACCGCTGAATGTGTTGGTAAGCGTAAATCTCGAGAGCAGCTGGACCGATTACGATAATACTTTTTTTAGAATTTTTTCTTGAAGTACGACGATGGTTCTTACGGAGAGAAAAATAAAGAATCGACTGTTAAGCGGTACAAAGTTCGCTGGTTCAGCTAGTAATTATTATATTATATTAGCTGTGATTTCATTTAAACCCGAGGCTATACTCGTATTAGACCCGCACTTATTGATCTTGTCTTTTCTATAGATTAGACTAACAAAGACCAGAAGAAGCATTAATTAAGCTCCATCATCATCATCATCATTCCACTGGAACCTACAGCTGTTTCAAGTTCTTCAGGATTCAGAAACTTTTTACAGTCTTGTGCAACCACTATTTGCCAGCTACTCGGGATTTATCGTAGTTCAATCCAGCTGGTTGTCTGACCCACGGCATACTACATCTTTTTGTCCTCGGCTATGGCCCTCGTCTTAAGCTGCGTCTTCCAGCGTATTTTTTTTCATGGACTGCACTTGAGAATCTGCTACTCCATCAGCTGTCAGATTTTGGATGTCTACTCCACCGCCACTTCAAAGTCTTATTTATGGCTACGTAAATCACCTCAGTTCTTTGGCAAATTGTCTCGTTCCTGACGTGATCAATCAAGAGACTCCGAATATAGCTCGTGATCATAATATCTGTTTTTAATTTCAGAGCCAGTGCACTTTGATACACCGGCCCACAATGTCACCACGCGTTTGGGCCACCCGGTCACGTTAGAATGTCATCCGCTGGGTGACGACCCCATTAGGGTGACCTGGAGTCATGATGGGAGAAATGTCGAATACAGGAATCAAAGGTTAGTTGACCAATTTAGTAGAAGTTTAAAATGCATGCAAAGCTTAATGATTAAATAATTTGCTCGTTACTAATAATAATAATTTCCACACTATTACTAAAGGACCCCTTCATCGTCAGGCTACACTAGTCCACTGCTGGACATAGCCCTCCCCTAAAGAGCGCCACGTTGTGCTATCATAGGGGGTAATACCCATAATCCCCATGCTGGGCATGCGGGTTGGGGATCGCAGTTCGGTGGAATTGTACTGCAGGGGGCACTGCTGCCCACCCCCCGGTTTGTGTCAGTCAACTTTTACGACACCCGCGGGAAGAATTGGGTTGGTGCTATTCTCTTAACCGACACCACACAGCAGAATCCCCTACTATTATTAAATACATAATCATAACAATTACACCTGTGCTATGGTAACCCGGTAAGGATATTACAAACATGGAGTAACTTAGACACTAAGGAATCCTCAAGATGTTTTCCTTTAAAATAATCAAAGCATATTGTTACCAGATATTTAAAAATTAAAACAGTCTCAATTTCTCCTTCTTAAATCTTTCCTCTTTAAGGTTGCCTGAAAGAAATTGCTATCAGCAATAAGGTCGCCGAAGCTTGTATTTTTTTTTCTGGTGTGTAAAATGAAGAAAATTCTTATCTCATCTTATGTTAAGAGTCTTTGTGACATGCCAGGATTCAAACTTTGGCCAGTTAGCACAAAATCCCCTCAACGTTGAAAATTTATGATCGTTTAATACATTCAGGTCAAAACTCTCCGAAACGAAGACACCCACTGGTCTTGCCAGCACCATCAGCTTCCAGTACTCAGAGATCGGCGACGGTGGAGTCTACCAATGTCGAGCGAGCAACCCATACGGGGCTGCCTCTTACCATATCTACCACACCATACTGGGTAAGTATGATGAATCAGATAAGATAAGATATTGAAGAAGGAAAGGGAGACGGGAAGAAAGAAATTATACTGAAAACATGCGTTTTGGCATATAAGTCTTGCATTTGGATATTTTGTATGACAGGCTTGTACAAAATTGTTTAGCTAACATTTAAATGTATAAAAAATCTGCTTATGTTTCTTCAGTTTATTTCTTAAGTTCTATTTCGGAGATGGCGAGAGATGGTGGCCATAAACAGGAAGAATCTGGAAAGCTAAAAAGGAAGTCCAACATTGATGTCCAACATTTAGGCATAGCTTACATAAAACAAAACATACTCATTTTTAAAAAACCTTCACCCATGCCGGGATTCGAAATCGCAACCTCTGGCTATCCGTGCAAGCGCTCTACCAATTGAGCCCATGGGCGACTCACGGCATCAGTGAAATTTCGAACCTCTTTACACTATTCTCTGTATTACGTACAGGCAGCGACATCTGACTTAAGCAAATTGCATTACTTACAGCCCCGACTACCTACTTTGCAGTTAGGTTTTAACATCGCAACGATATCACTGTACCCACATGATTATTTTAAAATACCTATTTAGAGGCTAAAAATTCCACCCATGCCGGGACTTGAACCCGCGACCTCTGGCTAACCGTGCCAGCACTCTTCTAACTGAGCTAATGGGCGACTCGCATTACAGAACCACCAACACCTCCAATGGACGTTCGAATTGAAACCATCAAGAGTCGCGAAATAACGCTCACTTGGAGGGACACTATCAGAACTCACGTGCAGTATTACTCCCTGCAGTATGTGGCCAGCCAATTTACTGTTTGGGAGCAGGCTACTGTTGTCAACGTTAGTCGGTAAGTATGGTCGTACCAGGTATATTGAAATACCCAGTAAGCATAGGTCATATCATCGGTCGGAATAATTACCGGAACGTCTCCAAAAGCACCTCTTTTGAGTTAAGTATTCTGTACACGAATTATATAAGGCAAACGTTAATTGTACACAACTGTAAAATGATTTCAATTAAATGGCCTTTGCCCAACAGTGTGACACAAACACCGTTAGGTAAAAAAATAATTTTACTGTAATTTTTAAATTTTTGTAATGTTTAAATTTTACAGTTTTTCGCCAGATAACTAAAGTGATCGACGTAGATTAGCAAACTGAAGTGGCACTGGGCGGGTCATATCTGCCGCAGGACTGATATCCGTTGGGGTAGACTGGTTCCTGAGTATAAGCTAAAAATAAAAAAATCAACAAAATGAGAACTATGGACTTTTAATAGCACCATATCCATCGAATCTTGAAACCTTTTAATAGTATTTCACAGTTCAGCATCTACTTCACGTTTTGTCGTTTCCTCTAGGCAGGAAAATGAGCATCGGCAAAGCTCAGAGCTGCAGAACCTGCGACCAGCGACGGCCTACGGAGTGCGAGTTGCTTCTGGTAACCAGGTCGATTTGAGTCCCTACACCGCGCCTCTGCACTTTACAACTTTGGAGGAAGGTAAGACATTGAGGGCCAGTTTTGGAACTGAGAATTTCACTAAATTCCTTCGCAAGGTCTCTTTTTATGCGAGACACGTACCCGTTATAGTAGATTGTTAACCGAGGGTCGAAAGAATCAACTCCCGAGGTATTTGGACTGATTATTTTACCCGTGTTAAACAATATACTTTTCATTTCGAATATGAGGGAAATTAAAAATCATTTTTAATATTCAAATCTTAGCATAGTGGAACAACCCAAAGATTATTACCTATTTTTTGAATTCCGTCACTGATATACACACCACGGATGTCAAAATTGATATCCGTGATACACACTTAGAACAGATTAGTATCCCGCCAATTTATGTCGACTTTTTAAATTTTAAATATGGAACTCACCGCATAATTGTTGCGGCTTATTCCGCTCAAAGAAGTGTGCGCTAAGTTGACACTAGCTGTTTAGAAACTCACAAGGCGGCAGCATTTTTTTTTTACATGGAACTCTTCACAGCTGACAGTAGTTCTATTTTTAAAGTTCTTTCCGGCCCTTAGGTGGGAAGTAATTTGAATGAGTTTTCCCTCTCTATGCAGGTAAGCAGCATTTCCCCAACCAATAATCAGATCAAAATAACACTACTTTCTAAAAGTTTAATTTAATCACAAAAATATGTGTGGTTAAAAGGTTCAGGTTTATTTTGCTCATCTTCCTCGGTACTTTCTAAAACACCCACCCAACTAACCAGAGATTTTCGAGGAGCTGAAGTGCCGAGTAGGTAGTAAAATAGAGAAGCCTCTCACTTGCAAAATTTCATCAGCTAGGAGGCCATTTTTAATTTTTCACTATGCACTTGTAACGATGCAATCCTTTTTACAATTTTTTTTATATTTCTTTGATTCTGTCTAATATTTTCAAAAATTTTAAATTACGTCACCCATTTTTGAACTAAAACTTTCGTAAGCACAACAGAGTGCTTAGTGCGAGTTTTTAACTACTCGATCGCGTTAACGCAAACTCATATTTCTATGGCATCGAGGAAGCGCCACCTAGCGACAAGTATGGAAATTAAAATTGCTGAGTGCGAGTTGTAATGATTTACGTTAAGAAGTGAACACGTTTACCAGCCAAAACACGAATAAACGCGAGTGCGAGTTGTACTGTGACAGCGTTTTGCCAGTTCGAACGGTTAACTTACTCATACTCACTACTCAATGCTGGATTAACGCGGTAGTAAAGTTATTCGATTTGATCTGTCAAACTCGCACTAAGCACTCGGATTGTAGACTTTTACTCCGGATCTACTTACGGGTGTTGTTACATCGGAAGAGTCCGACCAGGTTTCGCTCCGATTCGCAGAGCTTAATCATGGTGATCAGAGACGGAGCTCGCGTCGTCGGTTGCTCGTCTCACCCGTAAGTATATGCGGATTTCGAAAAGTCTACAATACGTCACCCATTTTTAGCATTACTACTTCACATCTTCACTAGACCTGACTATTTTTACCTGCTTATCGTATTTTATCCGGTTTTCTGTTTATGTCATAACGAAATTAAACAATCACATTATAAATAAAGCACAAAGTTGAAGTCGTTCCAGTTTTATTATTTATCAAAAGTATTTCTTAATGATTCGCGATACTCATACATACTTAGAATCGCGATTTGACCCGTTTAATATATAACTATTTATCAAAAGTTTTACAACATCACACACTTATACGTAATTTTTCGTTTCTGAATTGAGAAGTTTGCTTAGCGTGCACCAACTGCTCAACGTGCCTTGCGAAGCACGGAACCGCTCGAAAAAATGCCACTAGGGTTAGTCAGCGGAATGCTTCAAGCAATATCTACCACCCGACCGCGTGAGGTGGAAGAAAAAATTGGTAGGCATACAAAAAAAACACACAAGGAAAAAGAAGAAATAATAATAGTAAATAAGGTTGTTTTATTATTATTTTTAATGCACTAACCCGTGCTAAGGACAATTTTAAAAACCTATTTAGAGGCTCAAAATTCCACCCATGCCGGGATTCGACCCACGACCTCTGGCTATCCATGCCAGCGCTCTTTCCGACTGAGCTAATTTTTAAAATTGTTCTCAGCACGGGTTAGTGCATTATAAATAATATAATCATGTGGGTTCAGCGATATCATTCCGATGTAAAACCTAACTGCAAAGTACTTAGGTACTCGGGGCTGCCAGTGATGCAAATTACTTCAGCCAGATGTCGCTGCCTGTACGTAATACAGTGAATATTATAAAGAGGTTCAAAATTTCACTGATGCCGGTGAGTCGCCCATTAGCTCAGTTGGAAAGAGCGCTGGCACGGATAGCCAGAGGTCGCGGGTTCGAATCCCGGCATGGGTGGAATTTGTAGTCTCTAAGTAGGTTTTTTACAATTTCTATCATTATATTTTTTATATATTTTTTTTTTATGTACTAACCCGTGCTAAGGACAATTATAAAAACCTATCAGCAATTTCTATCAGCCAGTCGCGTAAAGGTGGAAGAGAAAAAAGGTAGGCGTACAAAAAAATAACTGATAATATTAGTAAGGTTATTTTTTTCTCTTTCTATTTCTAGCTCCCTCGGCGCCTCCGACGGGCGTGCAAGTAGAGCAGACGGAAAACCCGGGCGAGTTGCGCGTGAGCTGGCTGCAACCACCGAAAGAAGCGCACAACGGGCTCATCATTGGGTACCGTGTCAAGGCCGCGCCGCAGAACGCGGGTGGTTCCGGTAAGGATCTGTCTCTTTCTGTTGACGATATATGGCTTAGCGGTAGCGCATCTGCCTTACCAGTGGAGGTGCGGAAAGCCAAATCCCTTCCCATTTTTAAGGCAATGGTAAAGGAGTTCTTTCTCGCAAGTACACTGTAACACTGTAGTAATCAGTAATATTAATCTGTTGTTGTTTGTGTTTTTTATGTCCTTTCAATATGTATATTTTGTTAGGTGTTTAGGTATTTTTATAATAATATATATTTTTTATTTTGTGTATTTATGTAAATTATTTGTATTTATCTGTTGACAACTATATGTACACTCTTGTTGAGGCATGAATCTTGTATATATGTTCATCCACTTCCTTCTCCAATATATTAGTCCAGTACATCCGAAGTTTGTCTGGAAGAGATCACCTTTAGTGATAAGGGCGCCGTCTGTACTTTTAGTACTATATATACACACTTGTTGAGGCATGTATTCATTTATACCTTTGTAATAATCTTGTATATATGTACATCTACTTCCTTCTCCAATATATTAGTCCAGTACATCCAAAGGTTGTCTGGAAGTAATAAGGGCGCCGTCTTTACTTTAAGGTTAAGAAATATCTGTGTAATTTCCATTTTTATGTACAATAAAGTGTTCTCTATATATCTATTTATGTTTAAATTCTTTCATATCTCATGTAAAAATTTATTCCCTCATTTGTTTTGGTACTCCCTTAAAGGTAATAAATATTCTTTGATGATTTCAGACGAAGCTGACACAAGAATGTTGAAGGTTACTCACCAAAATGGCAAACAAGAGACAGTACTCAGTGGCCTTCTGAAGAACGTAAGGTAATCGCTTCGTACTTATAATGGATAGTCGTACAAAGTTATTGATCGCAATCATGAAATCTTACCATTTACTATAGGTGGCAATCAATGCCAACAAACTGCACAGCAGTTTGGCGACATTTGTAAATTAACTTGTATTTGAACTCCTCAGACACTCAGGTTTCCTCACGATGTTTTCCCTCACAGTTAGCGAGTGGTATTAGATGAAACTTCACAAATGTAGCTAGACAGAGAACACTTTATTGCACAGCCAGAAAAAGAATACAACCATGACTTCTTAAATCTAAGTAATGTTTATGTACAAATCTAAATAACTTCGAAAACATATTCATCGTTACATGTTCGCTCTAGGAATCGCATCTAATCCGTCAGGAAACGTCACCCGCTTCCAACATAAATACACGTCATAAGGATAGATTGAATCTATTACAATCTAGAATAGAAATGCTAAACCAAAATCCATACTATATGGCAATAGGACTATTGAATAAACTACCAAACTCACTAGTAGCAATATGAACTTACACGACTGAAGAGTGCTTAAAGACATAGGATAATTTAACAACTTACAATAAGGAAAATTCCTAATAAAGATTAGAAAATATTTATGTTCCTACCAGCACATATTTTTATAATGAGCATGTTAGTTTTGAGTTATATTGGCGCGCCCGACAGGGTCCATAATCGGTGCTATACACTCAGTGTTATTTAAGATCTTTTTATTTTACATTATGGTGCAATAAATGTTTTATTTGATTGATTGATTGAACTCCATTGTTCTACCCACTGGTGTGGCAGCCCAGTTGCCGAGTTCTTTTACTTTTCTCGTATTTTTCTTAATATAATTCACAAAACTTAACTTGCACCTCGGGTTGCAGGTACTCTGTGTCAGTGTCAGCGTCAAACAACGCCGGTTCTGGACCATTCTCTGTCGCTGTCTATCAAGATACAAGAGAAGGAGGTAAGTATTGTTTTACAGTTCTCTTTATATTTACATGTTTTAAATCATGTACCATAAAGAATATTTTTATTTGATATTATCTCTCAGATACAATTTCTGGTGTTACCCAAGGAGCGTTCATAAGCCAGTGTTGATTTGTAGTTGATTCGGCTTACTTAATCTTTATACTATTTTTATTTTTAATGCACTAACCCGTGCTAAGGACAATTTTAAAAACCTATTTAGAGGCTAAAAATTCCACCCATGCCGGGATTCGAACCCGCGACCTCTGGCAATCCGTGGTGAATACGTGGCAGGGATAGCCAGAGGTCGCGGGTTCGAATCCCGGCATGGGTGGAATTTTTAGCCTCTAAATAGGTTTTTACTTAATCTTTGTTTTTGTTTAAACTATTTATTTCCTTTTTATCTCACAACGTTTCTCTCCCACGAGACAGGCTTTGCCCAGTGTGGGAGTCAGCAACTGTCGAAATAATGTAACTGAGTAACGGAGTAATGATCAAAATTTTTGTTTTTTTTTTATTATTATTATCTAGCTGACCCAGCGAACTTCGTACCGCCTAACAGTCGATTATTTATTTTTTTATTGATCTCTCCATAGAAGAACCATCCCTTGTACTTCAAGGAATATTCTAAAAAAATAATTAGCAAAATCGGTTCAGCTGCTCTCGAGAATTGCGCTTGCCAAAACATTCAGCGATTCATTTTTATATTATAGAAGATTAATATCGATTAGCTAAAAGCCAAGATGGACAAAAGATCTCATACAAGTGGCAGGAAGACGCTCGATGCAAGCCGGTTTCAACCGGTCTTTTTGGAAATCCATTGAGGAGGCCTATATCCAGCAGTGGACTTCTTGTGGCCTAATGATGATGATGATTATTATTAATATTTTTATCGTACTTAAACGAGTGCCCAGCGTGGGGATTATGGGCATTACCCCCCAATGATGGCACAACCTTGCGCTACGGCGCTCATTAGGGGAGGGCTATGTCCAGCCCACTGCTGGACATAGCAGTATTAATGGACATAGCCTAGTACTAATATAGCCTGAAGAAGAAAAAGAAACGAGTGTACAATAAGGCGGATTTTCTGATTGAATAATAGAAGTCACAATTCAAGTCATCGTATTGTCACATAATATGTCTATGCATGATCAATATCTTCATATTTTTTCCGTGGCAGACGTTCGCTGCCTTAAACCACTACCCGGTGAGGTACTCAATTGATTTAATATGACACTCCAATAGCCTGGAGTTTTACTTACTTCATTGTACTAGATTGTACCAGAGTTGAGTCTTATTATTAATCTAGATATAAGATCCGGCGATGCACCCATCACTTTTAGCGTGAATGGTATTAAAGGCCTCTGTGCTATTAATTTTAGTCTGATGCCTCCAAAAGACCGGGTCCCTATAGATCCGGGAATGAAATCAGTATAGTTGCATTTTAAACGGGTCAAATCGCGATTATTTATTAGGTAAAACGTAATTACCTTATTTCCCGACGTTTCGGCAGCGTTACGGTTCCGAGTACAGTCAATCATTGTGGGTAGTCACTTTTTCGCAGCTGGCCGACACACAACACTCACTACGTCAACGGACCGGTCCGATTATAAGGCGCGTTTTACCTAATACATAATCGCGATTTGACCCGTTTAACATATTACTATGTATGAGTATCGCGAATCATTATGAAATCAGTATGCAATAGAAAACTGCCAATTTGAAACTCAATATCTCTCCGTTAATTTCCTAAGCATCGTTCCCTTTGAAAATATGTAATGATGAAGTCTGTGATAAAATTTACTGACTATCGTAGCACAGGGCACATAGTTTGGACTGCAAAGTTATATTACAGATGCAGCTTAGACAGTTTAGACTCAACTTAAATTTTCAGCACCAGAACAGGCTCCGTCTTCGGTGGAGTGCAAGGCAGTGTCATCCACCTCTCTTCGCATCGGATGGCAGCCTATACCGCTGCTCGGGCAGGGGAGCTCACTCATTGGATACAACGTGCTTTATACCACTGAAGGTGAATAGTCATTGGACTGATTGACTTTTTGTCGTATTTCCTTGCAATTTCTTTAATTGTAAAGGAGGCCGATTAACCTGGTAAATCGAGCAATTGGTTGTGTGCACGAAATAAAAAAAAACGACTATTGAGGTAAGAGAAACTGTCAAAGACTACGCAAAGGCATTAGGATTGCTAATGTAACGCAGGCACCGCCCACCACGGATGTAAACCGCCCACTTACGACTTCTAGTTACTCTTTCTTTATGTTCTGTAGTTGTGTGAGGTTTTACTGTCAGTTTTTTTACCATACATCTGTACTATTTAGCGTTTTATGTACATTAAAATAAAGTGATATCTTTCTTTACGCAGGAGGAGACCCGTGCCCTAGCGGTGGGAACATACGAAGGCTTGATATCACAATTATCTTTCTTTACGTTATCAACCCTTGTATGTCCCCACTGCTGGGGCACGGGTCCCTTTCTGCATCGCAGGGAGTTTAGGCCATACTCCACCACGGGGGCCAAGTTCGGGTTGGCGGAGGATTGTAAGACGGGGGCGGGTCTTACTATCAGAAGTTATCAAGCCGCCCATAAGGCCTCTGACATGGCTTATATCTTTCTTTATCAATAAATAATTACAAGTTACTTACGTACCCCATCTTGCTCCGTTTAGCATTGCGGTGTGTTCTCCGCTTTAACTCATTTCTCTTTGTAATTTCAGAAGGTTCGTGGCAAAACACCACTTCCTTGCACACGGAGCTCTACGTGCAAAACCTCCAGAAGTACACCAACTACACAGTGAAGGTGGCTGGCTTCTCCAGCTACGGTGCCGGGCCCTACTCTTACCCTATTGTGTGCTCAACCCTAGAGGATGGTAGGTTCTTTTAGGTAGTAAGGAGTTTCTTATATTTCGTATTCATGTCCCATAAGATCAAGTTAACATTTCATTAACTTAAAATGTGAAAAACAGGACTATAATCTAAGTTAAATAGTGGCATAAACATACAACATCTCATACCAATTTCACTTATTAGATCCTTTAAAATCCTCATATTTGTACTTTTTCTTCCAGCTATTTTTTAGCTTTTGATGCTCTGCTTTTTGCTTACCATGAAAGTACTCAGGTTTCCCTACGGCATGTGTGACCAAGATTCAGCTGGCAGTTGTTTTTTTATTGTGTGTATTGCGCTTAGGCCAACTAACAGTTGGTAACAATAGACTAACAGACAGTTTACGAGACTGTTCGTTTACGAGAAACTGAGGTATAGGGTTGTATATCTGAGGGCTTAGTGCGAGTTTTTTAACTAGTCGATCGCGTTAACGTAAACTCACATTTCTTTGGCATCGAGGAAGCGCCACCTAGCGACAAGTATGGAAATTAAAATTGCTGAGTGCAAGTTGTAATGGTTTACGTTGAGAAGTGAACACGTTTACCAGCCAAAACACGAATAAACGCGAGTGCGAGTTGTACTGTGACAGCGTTTTGCCAGTTCGAACGGTTAACTTACTCATACTCACTACTCAATGCTCGATTAACGCGGTAGTAAAGTTATTCGATTGGATCTGTCAAACTCGCACTAAGCACTCTGGCTCGTATAAAGTATTTACCAAAATATCCATGTACATCCCAAATAGGAGAAGATCCAAAAGTTGAAAAGTTCGTCGTATCGAAATATATACGATGACTTTACAATACGATAACTTTTATTATAGGGAAAACTTCAAAAGTGCAAAAAATATATCTGCTGTTACATACTAAAGGGACCACCGGAAAAACCTATATATTCTCGCAATTTCCCAGAAAACAATCCCAGTGCTCTAATCGCTTTATTGTAAATTCCAGTGCCTGGACCACCAGCTGATATCAAAGTCCTGCTGATGTCCTCTTCATCCCTATTGGTCAGCTGGAAGAGACCGGAGAATCCAAATGGACAACTTCTGCAATACAACGTGTATGTGAAACCCACGTCAAGGTAAGTTCAATCTAAGTTGTGTTTTAATCTAGGGCTGATTCTGACCCCATATTAAGAGATGCGTAAAGAGAGTGCAGTGAAAATGCTACGTAAATAAAACGCGACATATCGGTAAAAAATAATTTATTGAAATAATCAGAGTACTGATAGTATCAGGTGACCTAGAGCCGAGGATCTATCTCAAGATAGAGTTTTTTGTTACCTTATTCAATCAGTGCCAGTGCCACTTCTGCCAAAGAACCCACTGTGGTTTCAACCAACTTGCAGCTGTGAAGTAAAAAACCTTTTATCTACGAACCGAAAATACTGGAAATAAGAATTTGTTCCTAGCAGCGTCGGACATCCACCAGATAGATAGCGAAGTGTAAACTAGTTTGACGATAAAAACTAAAAAAAACAAGAAAAATCTGATCACAAGATCTACTGGACAAATTTCTACAGGATAAAGCAATTTCAACATAATAACAAAGCAATATTGCCTTCAAGTTCTGTAACCTTTGACATCAACCACTGCATTCCTTAATTCAAATCTAAACTAAAAATTTATGCTTATCGTGCATGTAATTTTTGGCAATAAACATTGCCAAAGACAAGATACATCTGGTCTGAGTTGGGGGAGGCCTTTGCCCAGCAGTGGGACACAAACGAGGCTACGTAAAAAAAAAAAAACATTGCCAAAAATTATTGCCTATTCTTATTGCCTGTTCACGAGGATGGAAAGTGTGAAGGTGATATAGAGTAAAAGCGGAAAATTGTGTAAACGGTGCCTTGCACTCCATTGTGTGCAGCCGAAACATCTCCAAAAGAGCTAGATTGGCTATTCATAGTGGCGTACTGGTCCCAACACTTGTGTATGGTAGTGAGACTTGGGTGTGGCAAAAGAAGCAAGCAAGTATAATTAATGCAGTAGAAATGAGGTCCTTGAGAAGTATGTGTAGTGTTACTTTGAATGACAGGATAACGATGTGGACTGAAAGAGGATGTAGTGACTAGAATTGAGAAAGGAATGTTGCGTTCGTTTGGACATGTGGAGAGGATAAAGGAAGAAAGATTGACGAAACAAAATATATTGCGAATGTGAGTGGAAGGGCTGGTAAGGGACGTCCCAGACGGGCTTACATGGACCAAATAGGGGATGTATTAGCAAATGGAAAGATAAAAAGTACCCGGAACAGGCGTGCGTGCATGCAACGACTTATGAACGTTGATGAAGCGAAGGTGATCTGTCAGCATCGTGGCAAGTGGCAGTCCCGTATGTACACCCGTATGTATGTATGTATGTATGTATGTATGTATGTATGTATGTATGTATGTATGTATGTATGTATGTATGTATGTATGTATGTATGTATGTATGTATGTATGTATGTATGTATGTATGTATGTATGTATGTATGTATGTATGTATGTATGTATGTATGTATGTATGTATGTATTCTTATTCTAGACCAACAAGGTTGATCATTTTCAATTTAGATTTAAATAAAGGACTGCAGTGGTGGATGTTAAAGGTTACAGAACTTGAACAGAATATTGCTTTGTTCTTTTGTTAAAATGCTTTGAAAAAATCTTACAGCTCAATTAAACAATAAAATTATTCTTATCTTGTCTTAAAAAATAGGTATAACTAATTTAACAAAATCATGATTTCATTATAATCTAGTGAGACCACTTGATTGCCACTCGTGCCTTTATCGTGGATGATTATTCATATTAGTACAGAGCCTTTAGCACAGAATTGTAAGAAAATTAAATTAAATTTAACACCTACTTATTTGAGTCAGGAGATTTTATGGATCCGTTTGTAGAAGCAGATCGAGCCATAATTATCTTAGGCTGCGACCGTTCGGAGTAAGGTGTATGCGATACTTTGCGCTAAGTTGTCGCATTTGGTTGTGTGTGGATTGATGTGTTTTGGCGCTCGTCCACATTCTTACATGCTGTCATGACACGTTAAAGAATAGGTAACTAGATTATAAGCTTTTATCGTGATATTATTACATGTTATGTTATTTAATCTGTTGTGTAATGCTATAAATAAAATAAAAAATAAAAAAAAAACCTAGTTTGGGATAAGGATAAGTCGATAAGCATCACACAGGTTTTTCAGTAGCTAACTTGTCACCTAACTTCTTCTACAGCACATCCCCACCGCAAACTTACCGCGTGGAGGCAGACCAGACGGTGGGACTGCGGACCATCAGCCTGGAGGTGAAGGAACTGGTGCACGGCAGACAGTACGAGGTGTGGGTGACGGCGCAGAGTGGCGCTGGCGAGGGCGGGACCTCACGCCGAGTGTCGCACACGCCTGGCCATCGAGGTATGCTAGTCAAAGCCATTGAAATACGCCATAGATGATCATGATTGGCTTTTTTGCATCTACCTAATCAGATGATTTATACAGCGTCCAGTGGTATCCTCACTAACACTAGATTGGTGAAGGGACCACCCCGACGGTGGTAGCTCAGTGGGTAGAACCATGGACTGGCAAGCGAGACCCCAGGTTCGATCCCGAGTGCGGGCATGTACGCCATAGATAGTCATTGAGTTAACCTGACTAACGATAAACGAAGGAGGGCGTTACAGTCAAACAGGATTCACCTAGTTTCGTTGCTATTCTAACGTGATGAAATATAACGTATACTTAATATCTAAGTCAACCTATAATTAGCGCAACTTTACATGTATACTGACGTTTCTTGCTCGATAGATATTTATATATTTATTTATTGACCAACAAACATCGGTTTATCTTAAAAAAAAATCCATGATAAAAATAGTCGTTGATCTATGCCAGAATCAGCTACCTAAGTATGATCAATCGATATATCCAAGTATGCCAGAGACACTATACCTCCCAAAATGATTGGCGCATAAGAGATCCTGTATAAGGTCTAGATATCGGCATAGAGCTACGTATGGCATACGCCTAGTCATCTATTAAAAAATAACTCATATCTGAAATAGACATCAAGGCATACTAGATACTCATCGAGCTGTGCCAGTTCCAACAAAGGTATCCTAGAGATGGAAACTGAGGCAAGATAAAGACCGAAATTTTCCAGAGATGGCCATAAAAATAAGTTACAGCGAAGAAAGAGTGGAGCGCTCCAAGTTTGTAACTTTCAAAAGATTAAATTTTACTCAAGAAGTAATCGCGATTAGACCCGTTTTAGTAGATAACTATGTATGAGTATCGCGAATCTTTAAAAAATACTAGTGATTAAATAGACCCTCAACTGGGTACTTACCCTTAACCTCCTAAGCCCTAGCGTCCTACAAATAGGATATCACGAATAACTTAATTCACACCTAATGATTAAGAAAGAAGTCCGTAAAACTTACTGTCCCCGGTTCAATATTTTCCTCATCATTTTTCGGACAAGAAGAACAAAAAGTTTTTCATAATCTACTTATTTTACGTAAACTTTTTAAAAAAAAAAGAAAAGTATAAAACCTACGTAGTTTTAGAAGACTTGAAGGAACTGTTGCCTCCAGGGCTTAGGAGGATATAATTTTATTTACAGTGGTAGCAGGCGTTGCCTCCCTTGGTGGTAGCATCTCCGTTGGAGTGGGCAGTTCCCTCCTCCTGGTCTGCCAATGTGTGGGCTCTCCACCGCCCAGGACCGTGTGGTACCACAAACACAACATCATCACGCACCATCCGCGGTTCACGAGGAATCATGATGACAGTTTGCTGATAAATAGTAAGTACTTTCGACTCTACTGACTGCCTTCATCACGTCTGATTATAGTCCAGTAGGCCTACCAATACCTAGGCTGAGATCCAGAGGAAGGCGAAAATAAGGTGGTTGGATGTTGTAAAAAACGATCTCTCGGAATGCGGAGCCTTGATAAACGGGGTCATGAATAGGCGAAGTGGAGAGAGAAAATAAGGAAAACTGACCCCCCACCATATGGGACTAAACCTGGAAAGACAAAGAGGTATCACGTCTGATTACAATGCCAGAGGTCGTGGTTTGGATTCCCATAGAGGCCGTAAATTTGCACAAATTCAAAATTCAAATAATTCTAAATTATTTATTTATAACAGTGGTACGAGAATGATAGGGTCGAATCCTCCTTTTAAGTTTACACCTGTATTAGGAAGAGTTCGCCCTTCCAGCCGATAGGTTGTACTAATTATCAACAAATTGCCTCAGTCCAAGTGTATTCATATGTTCCATGTTTTCCTTGCCTGGTTACCCTAGAAAGTATCCTAGTTTGGGGCCGGGACCAGTGATTCTGTTGTGTGGAATTTGTGGCGAGCACGTCGACAACGCGCGTGCCCACTATAAACTCCAACATTCCTGCATCGAGCAAGCAAGGTGTTTCACACGACATACCATGAAAATAACGTCAGACGATAAACAGGTGGAATGGCCGTCCCCAGGCATACGATCTGCCTGGCGAGAAATTTTCCTTTAAATGTGAAAGAGCACGATCACCCGCTCTTCCCTATAAAATTATTATACTTGCACTTGTAATATGTTAATCAATGGACTGCTATTGTTAATTACTCATTACATAACCGCGGTTTTCAAACCACGCAAATTTCAGTGTGTGCTACATCATAATATATAAACCCAAACTTTCTCTTTCTCAGAGAAGATACGAGGCCTGCAGTGGAACGTATATACGCTACATAAATATCTATGTTTCCTGTAGTGTACACGTAATGAGACGCAAGTTCATCTAATTTCAACGGAGCCCTGTTTTCAGACATCGACCAGTCCCTGAGTGGTAATTACACGTGTCTGGCTAAGAATCTGTACGGCTCCGACTCTGTGGAGTACTCGGTGACAGTGCTGCCCCTCCCCGAGGCGCCAGTCCTGAGGAGCACTCCGCAGAGGGACTCCATACTCGTCGAGTGGGAGCAGCCTAGCGCGGGACAGAAGATCAGTAAGACAGGATTTTAGTTTTTATCATAATTGTTTTAGGCTTTCGTTGATTCGTACCCAAAGGGTAACAATGAAGTATTAACACCTCTTAAGTGTAAGAGTTAAGTCTGAAGACCCTATTACTAGAATTTCCTGTCCATCTGTCTGTCACCAGGAATCATGATAGCTAGACAGTTGGAATTTTCACACGTGATGTATTAGCCTTAAAATGTGAAAATTACTTTGCTAAATTCCGCCAAAAATCTCACAAGCACCATGCGGTTACTTAATGCACCGCCCTCTCTCCCACTTTTTAAAACTGAAGCAAGACACGAACACACCACCACCGACACCAATACTTGTGTGAGAAAATACGCGACACGTTTCGCCTCTAACACGAGGCATCCTCAGGCTCACAAGTGCAAGTGACCTTCACCGCAAAAACGCTCCCTTTTTCCAGGTTACAGCCTTACCTGGAAAGAAGCGAATGGTCCGTGGCAGGAAGCTTGGCCTTCGACCAAATTGCCAGAGCTCTCTGGTGTCCAGAGGTACACCCTGACTGGCCTCAAGTGTGGAACTAAGTACTCGCTGAGGATAACTGCTACAAATAAAGTCGGGACTTCACAGCCGGCATATATGGACGTCAGCACTTTGGGTGGAGGTTAGTGGTCAATTTTTTTCATAGTTCAATTATAGGTGGTTTTGTTGTAAAATTAGCAGGCATGGTCGTTTCGTCGGACGCTAACGTCTAAGGTCAGAAATTAAAGTCCCATTTCAGTCCTGCTGTCAATGCCAGAAGCAGTTGGATGAAGGTGGCCGAAGAGAGAACTAAGTGATGTTTATGCGGTCTGTTGCGCCCGTAGTTGGGTTCGCGACGAGAGCATTAACATCATCACCCCATTATAATAATATATCCACCGAGGGGCACGGGTCTCTTCTCTGCGGAAAGTAAAGACCATACTCCACCACGGAGGCCGAGTCCAGATTGTTGGAGGGTTGCGAGACTAGTCGCTGAACTTTTGGTCAGAAATAATCAAGCCCCATAAGGCCTGTGACATGGCTTAACGATGCCACTATATGACATTCGGCACCAACGGCTTAGTGTGCCATGCGAAGCACGGAAGTGCTCGGAAAAAATGCCACTTGCACTAAGCTAGTGGCATTTTTTCCGCGACGGGATGGTCACCCCTCCTGCACCTGACTGCACTTTTTGTTGCTTAACTCAAGTGATTGATTCCAATCACTCGGTACGACTAGGCCACGAGCGCTTTGACTGTATAAATAAGCTTCAACAACAACACCCGTGGAGAATCCAGGCCCTAAACCATCCAGACCCACTTTTATTCCAGTCCCAATACCGCCAACGATCAACGAGTGGCTCTGGAGTAACGCGACGCACATCCACATTCAGCTGACCGGGTGGGATGACAACGGATGCGAAATCACCAGCTGGGAAGTGGATTACAGACCTTTGGGCGGGAAGGGCTGGATCCGGGCGGAGAATCGGGTGGTAAGTGGTATCAATATTGATTGTTTGTTGCATAGTGCTTTATATACACTTATGATGATGTCCTCCACAACGATTCCGTTGATGGCGACACCTTGACAATTTTAGACCCGAGCATGCGCACGGACGTGAGATGCAAATCCGAATTTGTTTTTAAATGTACGGTCACAGCTGATGCAATAAAGTTGACCGCCTGAGTTAAATGTGTAATTGTAGGAGTGCTTAGGACGAGTTTTCCGAGTCTGACGTTTGGCATCGAGGTCTGCATGACGCGCTTGTTCAAAAGCAGCGGTGCCTTTGGTAATAGCTTTTCGCCAATCTGGTCTTAGCTCGGCAAGCTTCTCCCACGTCTTGACTGATATATTGCTCGAGACTAGGTGGCGCTTCAAGACATCTTTATACCGAAGGTATTGACCACCTACTGTGCGTTTTCCGCAACTAAGCTGCGAGTAAAAAACAGCCTTCGGTAGTCTCGAAGAGTCCATCCGCAGCACGTGTCCGCACCACCTCAGTTGTCCCTTCATTATGAGACACTCCATGCCTGTCATTTTAGTTCGACGTAAAATTTCCGTATTAGGAACACGATCCTCCCAGCTCACACGTAAGATAGCCCGAAGGCATCTCATGTGAAAGGTGTCAAGGCGCCGAATGTCACCTCTGTAAAGGCACCATGTCTCCGACGCATAAAGCAAAATAGGTAGTATAATTGCTTTGTAAACGAGCATTTTGGTCTGAAGTTTCAAATCGTATTCCTTCCAAACTCTTTGTTGGAGCTTGCCAAAGGCCGCCGCAGCTCTAGCTATTCGTGTAGACATTTCGGAGTCCAGACGGTTGTCACTACATAATAAGCTCCCGAGGTACCGGAAAGATTGCACCTCTTCAAGCTTCTTGCCGTTGAGTGTGAGTGCAACATCACTCGCAGGTCTACCTCTAGCCGGTTGCTTGTAGAACTCACTTATATACAAGTGTATATAAGTGTATACAAGTGTATATACACTTATATACACTTGCTGTTCATACATTCATCTGAAGAGGTGCCTCTCTCTCCTTCTTTCTGCGAGAGAATGAATTAGCTCTGCCCATAATAAAACTAGATCAGGAAGTGGGCTGTACATATTTATTCCTGTCTCTGTGAGAAAAAAAATCGTGGCCTACAGACCGTTTTTTATATTCTTAATGTCATATCTGGAAGTTATATTCAGGAAGAATCATAAATCAGATCTGAAAGAGATCGCTTTAAGCGATAGGACTGCCAATTGTGCAACTTAAGAAATCATGGTGGTATTATTTTTTCTAGTAGTGAAACAAAGTATTCTCTATGTATAAAGTATTTTCATTCTTGCATGGAAAGAATGAAGCATCTGTAGTTGGGCCGTGCCTCAAAATTTGCGAGTTTCGGAATAAATTCCAGGAGTTACACCCATTATGACCGTTGCAAACCAATTGACGAAGTCGTAAAAAGCCGGTAAAAGTACATATATTGATTCAAAATTCAGATTAAAATGGGAAGGCCTTTACTCTGCAGCAGGACACCTATGTTATAGAGGAACATACATTACAAAAGTGTTTTAGGAAACGGCAAGCTTGAATAGACATGTTTTAGGAATTTCAGACATAATATCACGCGTAATACCAAATACAGCCTCCGTAAACTTATCATACAAGGCAAGATTTCAAGGAAAAGACCTGGGAAACCATAAATACGAGTATCATGGCTAAAAAGAATACGACGGTGGTTTGAAAATATTTCCTTGTTTGTGTTGGCAGTCTCCAAAAGAAATATAGCCGAATCGGTTGCTAACCTCCGCTGGACGACACTGGACGGTACCTACAAACTTTCTCTTTTTTATGTGCCGTCCAGCGGAGGTTAGCAACCGATTCGGCTATATTTCTTTTGGAGACTGCCAACACAAACAAGGAAATATTTTCAAACCACCGTCGTATTCTCAGATATTATTCTTCAGGTATTATCTTGTATTCTTCAGGTCACCTGACCTGGTCTATGAAAACGCTTTCCTTGCCTCCAGGGCTACACCACGACGGAACCGTGGCACATCCCGCGCTACCTTACCGCCAAACTACCGACCAGCACCTTCTCCATAGCCAACTTGAGCCCCGCCACCTGGTACCAAGTGCGGATCACCGCCACCAACGAAGCGGGGCCCGTTACCAGCGTGTTTAACTACGCCACCAAGAGCGACGATGGCAGTAAGTTACCAACATCCACAGAGGTGGCAGACAAGCAGTATTGGCCCTCCAACGCCGCTCCAACAACGCTAGACACCAGCGTTCTTTTTGTTCTGAGCTAGATATGATGACTAATGGTGCTTCCACATTGCCGTTAGAAAATGTTTGTAAACATTTTCTAACATAAAAATATTTACTAACAAATGTTGTCAATTGTTATATTTTGTTAGGATTGTTATATTTTGTAAAGAAAATGTGTACTAATGTTTACTAACATTTCATAACATTTAAATCAGGTGTTGGCTCGCAGTTTGGTTAGCGTTCTGAGGGATTTGCTCCCAACCCCCTCCACCCGCATCCCCGACTCACCCCATACCCCAGTATCACCATAATTAAAGGTTTACAGACAAATGGTAACACAATCGTTATCAACCCTTGTATGTCCCCACTGCTGGGGCACGGGTCTCTTCCTGCATCGCAGGAAGGTTAGGCCATACTCCACCACGGGGGCCAAGTCCGGGTTGGTGGAGGATTGTAAGACAGTGGCGGGCCTTACTGTCAGAAGTTATCAAGCCGCCCATAAGGCCTCTGACATGGCTTAACGACTGCCATTATATGACAGCCGGCACCAACGGCTTAACGTGCCTTGCGAAGCACGGAAGCGCTCGGAAAAATGCCACTAGCGGTAGTCACGGGACGCTCACCCATCCCGTACCTGACCGCGCCTGTTGTTGCTTAACCAAGTGATTGATTCCAATCACTTCGTTCGCCTAGGCCACGAGCGCTTCACAATCATCATGTTTAATTTTGTTATAATTTGTTTTGTTATAATTTGTTAACTTAACGTTACTAAACATTTTCTTACATGAAAACATTTTTTAACATTCGTGATTAACCCCCTCATAATAGTCTGCTAACTTAAAACATTGCTAATTCTCACTCTGTTTTCTTCTATTGAGCTAAGTCGGATTGAAAAAGAACACTCTTTGACAGCTGTTTCACGTTAGCGGACCATTATGAATAAGGTGGTAAATGTTTGCTAACAAATGTTTACTAACGTTACTAAACATTTTCTAACGCCAATGTGGGAGCACCATAACAATAACAACCATACAAGAAAACATAGTGTTACTTGTGTTGTGACCCAAATCAGGATACCCTGTCACTTGTGCTAGTCCGAAATCAGGATGCTCTGTGGCTAATCAATAAAAACCAATCAATCAGCCGGTACTCATCCATAGCTGGATATAAGCATCCACCAAGGCACGCTACTTCCTTCTGTCCTCGGCCATCCTCATCCACCCTCTTACAGCAGGTTGCCATAAAAATTAATTGCTTTTACGTCTCCATGTACGGATTACGGATTCGTGACGAATGCATCCGACAGAGAATCAAAGTCATCGACATAGCTCAGAGAATTAGCGAGCTGAAGTGGCAGTGGGCTGGCCATGTCTCACGAAGAACCGACAACCGTTGGAGTAAACGTATTCTGGAGTGGAGACCGTGACTCGGCAAACGTTATGCAGGTCGCCAGGTGCGTGACGATACGCGAAAAACTGCAGGCAGATGCTGAAGACAGAGCGCTATGGCGCTCATTAGGGGAGGGCTATGTCCAACAGTGGACTATCCAATATAGCCTGAAGATGTTTATGATGATGACGTCTCCATGGCAAACTTTTGCTATTTTTGTTCAAGTAAGGTACTCGGGGCTGCAAATTACTGCAGGCAGATGTTGCTGCCTGCACGTAATACAGAGAGTATTGTAAAGAGGTCTGAAATTTCACTGATGCCGTTTGTCGCCCATAAGCTCAGTTGGGAGAGCGCTGACACGGTAGCCAGAGGTCGCGGGTTCGAGTCCCGGCATGGGTGGAATGTTTAACCTCTAAATAAGATTTTTGTTCTAGTTATCTGTCGGACATTACGCTGTCTTGAAATTATCCATTGTTTTCTAACAATTTACAGCTGAAATAGGGCCGCCCTCAGAGCTCTTCGATCTGAACATGCTGGTGATCGTATGCAGCTCAGTTCTACTTGGTGTCTGCTTGCTCAGCTGCATCTACATACTTGTCAAGAGACAACGGTAAGTTGTAATGACAAATGGCCTAAAAAAGACAGTTTTTCCTTTTTTTTGCACAATTTGTGAGAATACATGAAACTGCATGTGCAAACTGCATGATACATGATGCGCTCGCGGCCTAGGTGAACTGAGTGATTGGAATCAATCACTTGGTTAAGCAACAACAGGCGCGGTCAGGTACGGGAAGGGTGATCGTCCCGTGACTGCCGCTAGTGGCATTTTTCCGTGCGCTTCCGTGCTTCGCAAGGCACGTTAAGCCGTTGGTGCCGGCTGTCATATAATGGCAGTCGTTAAGCCATGTCAGAGGCCTTATGGGCGGCTTGATAACTTCTGACAGTAAGGCCCGCCACTGTCTTACAATCCTCCACCAACCCGGACTTGGCCCCCGCGGTGGAGTATGGCCTAACCTTCCTGCGATGCAGGAAGAGACCCGTGCCCCAGCAGTGGGGACATACAAGGGTTGATAACGTAATATGAAACTGATTTTTATGCGACAAATGTCTACTCCTTCGAATATTTTGCGACTACGCTTTCAATTCGCATGGGCTAGAATCGGCTCCGTGGACGACATTGGTGGAGTAAGGGAGGGTTATTGAGTTTCGCAGTCGGGTGAAAATGAAGTGTACTCAATAGTGGACGAAAATGGAAAATAATAAGATTTTTATGAAGCCTTAACCGTTCTAATGCATTAATTACCACGCGTACCCCGAGAATACCCAAGCGCCGAGGTATTTTAACACCTGAGACACTAGGTTTCCTCACGACGTCTTCCGTCACTGCAAGCGAGTTGCTAGTTGCTATAATAGCTTCACAAATGTAGGAATGGCCTTTGCATCTACGTAATGAGATGATGTATACAGCGTCCAGTGGCATCTCCTTTTTTAAAGCCATGACAGACATCTTCATACCCACGTTAAACTAAACTTCGTTTCATTTATCTACTTTTCTAGTTATAAGTAACTTTGTAACAATGTTTTATGTGGATGTTTAAAGGAAAACTTTGCTCTCAACTTTGTACAGTTTTTTGATACACTTTTTCTAGTTCTTTTAGATAAACCTTTAGCTTATGAGAAGGGAAATTTCACCACAATTACAATAGTACATTACACAACTAGGGTGGTAATACAAAGTAAGGCCGAGATCGCAGAAGTTTGCGGCCCGAGCTGCAAGCGAGGGACGTAAATATGCGATCGAGAGCTTTCTTTATTACCTCCCGTGTTGTGTACATCTTTTTATGCCTACACTTGGCCAGAAAGCCGCTTTTTGGCCAAGTGCGGCATAAAACTCTTTATGCCACACCTGGCAATAAAGTGGCTTTTTCCGCACCCTGCGCGTTCGGAAAAAGCCGCTTTCTGGCCAAGTGTAGACATAAAAAGATGTACACAACACGGGAGGTAATAAAGAAAGCTCTCGATCGCATATTTACGTCCCTCGCTTGCAGCTCGGGCCGCAAACTTCTGCGATCTCGGCCTTTCTTTGTATTACCACCCTAGTTGTGTAATGTACTATTACGAAACTGAAATCGGACGTACCTATTTTAAAGTCATCATAGTTTTAGTGAATCACGGGAAACGCCGCCGTTTTCCCGCGACTTTCCCAGTAATTAGTGCGTGTGCTAATTGCAATCTAATAGTAATATACAGGTTAACTCACGAAACGTAGTTTTACTGTGAGCACCATGCTTTTACTGTACTTTTGTTGTCGTGTTGTGTCTGTCTTGTCTTTGGAATAAACCTTTTCTATTCTATTCTTTTATTCTATCTTCACTTACACTAGATAGGTGAAAGGACCACTCGGATAATGCAGGGTCTGGGACATGGTTTTAGATTTTGTAGGCTTGCCCAGCACCTATAACATCCTGACTGCTTAGTCGGTCTAGCCCGCAGGAAACACTAGTCAATACGTGCGGAGCCAACCAAGCCGCGGGTTTCCTCACGATGTTTTCGTATGGTATTGCCACTACAAATTCGCAAATGTACGTGACGTTCAAATTAAACTTTGAAGCTTTTAATTAAGCTTTAGTACTGTTTTGTAGCTATTTAAGTAACAAGATATTGTCTTCGTGAATTTTATGTATTCTACTCGTATCGCATACTATGCTCTAATCTAGCGGTGAGGAATGCTTAGGTATTAACAAATTGTAATAAGCTAAGTAGTTTACTGTATTTAAATGCTTGTTGTTATTTCTGTTTTTCCTCCTTTATAAAATAAAATAAAAATAAAGTCGTTGGTACATGCCAATAATACTTCGTCGTCGTCAGGCTATACTAGTCCACTGCTGGACACAGCCCTCCCCTAAAGAGCGCCACGCTGTGCTATCATAGGGGGTAAATGCCCATAATCCCCCCGCTGGGCATGCGGGTGGGGATCGCAGTTCGGTGGAATTGTACTGCAGGGGGCGCTGCTGCCCACTCCCCGGTTTGTGTACCTTAGTCGCCTTTTACGACACCCGCGGGAAGAATTTGGGTTGGTGCTATTCTCTAGGCCGACACCACACAGCAATAATACACAGTAATACACAGATAAATACACAGCAATAATACTTACCTTTCTTTATTTCCAGAGGTGGAAACCTAACCGAATACCGCGACTCGATAACCGTGGACAACAAATCCGAGAGCGGAAACTTGACCGATAACACATCGCACACAAATTTAGCAAATGTAAAGGAGAACGCACTGAATGCCCAGAACAACTGCAGCCGGATCTACAGCGCTCCTATACATCATCTCAGGAACAACAGTAAACATGGTATGTGCTTTTTCATTTCTTATACTCGGAAAATCGTATTGTTTTGATCTGATTATTGAGTGGAAAATGCTGCTTCCCTCCATAGGGAGGGAAAAACTCATACAAATTACTTCCCACCTATGGGCCGGAATGAACTTTAAAAATAGAACTTCTGTCAGCTGTGAAGAGTTTTATGTAATAAATAGGCTTTTAAAAAAACGAATTTAAAAAAATGCTGCGGCCATGTGAGTTTCTAAACAGCCAGTGTGAACTTAGTGCAAACTTCTTTGAGCGGAATAAGCCGCAACAATTATGCGGTGAGTTCCATATTTAAAATTTAAAAAGTTGACATAAATTGGCGGGTACTAAACTCTTATTAGTATCTGTGACGGAATTCAAAAAACTAGGTTAATAATCTTTTATGCTAAGACTTGAATATTAAAAATGATTTTTATTTTCCTCATCTTCGAAATGAAAAGTAAAGTGTTTAACATGGGTAAAAGAATCAATTCCTGCTCGGACTATAGCCGCCCTTAGTTTATTTCTACCCTCGTTAAGCAATCTACTATTTCATTTCGAATATGAGGAAAATAGTAGATTGGAATAGTAGATTGTTAAACGAAACCACCCTCGTTTAAACCCCAGTCTACTATTCCTTGATTCTTTTTAATGAAAAAGTCTTAATACATCGGGAATTGATTCTTTCTACCCTCGTTTAACAACTACTATTCTTCGCCTTTATTAAAGTCCGAGTGTATACTCGGACTTTTTAGTCGCTCGAAAAGTGTCTAACTCTTAGGCAATGTTTAAATCGTCCGTCACGGACGCAAAAGCCTGATGATGTTGACACTCGCTGCGAAGCGCTCGTGGCCTAGTGGAACCGAGTGATTGGAATCAATCATTGGGGTTAAGCAACAACATGCGCGGCCGGGTGCTGGATTCTATGACTACCGCTTGTGGTTTTTTTCCAAGCACTTCTGTGCTACACAAGGCACGTTAAGCCGTTGGTGCCAGCTGTCATTGTGATGGCAGTGGTTAAGCCATGTCAGAGGCCGTATGGGTGGCTTGATAACTTCTGATAGTAAGGTCCGCTACTGTTTTACAATCTTTTACCAACCCGTTCTTGGACCACGTGGTGGAATATGGTCTAACATTCCTGCGATACTGGAACAGACTCGTTCCTCAGCTGGGGACATACAAAGGGTATTATTTAAAGGCGCGTTATTGTTACGATTATTTCTGTTTGATTAGTTTACTAAACTTACACAGACACATCTTGGTAAGTGGAAGACCATGGTCCCTGCCTACTCCGCCTAGATGCAGGCGTGAGTTTATGTTTTGTTTTATTTAAATATTCCAACACATTTATCTCCTACTGGTTGAGATAAACCTTTATTTAACGGCTACGAGGTTTCAGTATGTTTTGGTTTGTTCTTTTTTTTTAATAGCTCGTTCACGTATTCAATTTCTGAGGTTATAAGTACCGCTTTTTTACATTTATTAACAATATGTTGCTGACAAGCCAGTTGTGAGATTTTTTTGAGTGTTTTCGCCTAGGAACAGTGTAAAAACCTATTTAGAGGCTAAAAATTCCACCCATGCCTGGATTCGAACCCGAGATCGCGGGTTCGAATCCCGGCATGGGTGGAATTTTTAGCCTCTAAATAGGTTTTAAAATTGTCCTTAGCACGGGTTAGTGCATTGAAAGTAAAAATAGTATAAGGAACAGTGTGTTTTTCTTCTTGAATTTACTCATTCACGTATGCAATTTTTGAGGTTATATATAATATAACCTCAAAAAATTGCATACGATATTTTATAACCTCCTAAGCCCTGGCGTCCTAGAAACGGGACATCACGAATAACTTTCTTAATTCACACCCAATAATTTAGTAGCAAGTTCGGAAAACTTACTGTTCCAGGTTCAATATTTTTCTTATCATTTTTTGAACAAAAAGAAGAAAAAGTTCTATAAAATCTACGTAGTTGTAGAAGACTATAATTAAGTGTTACCCACCTCGAGGGCTTAGGAAGATATTACTAACTTACAATGTGCTGCTAACAGGCCAGTTGTGATTGTTTTGTGTGTTATAGACACGGGAAATCTTCCTGTACCTAGGGTGAGGGGGGGGGCACATAGATACACGGGGCACATTTATATGTAAAAACCGGAAAACGTTACGCAGTCTGTCACATCACTAAAGGGCTCAAGGACATGCACAAGAATGACAGTTGTGACGCCGCTCGCCGCCAGTTCCAGTGCTGCAAACTCTACTGATTTATTAGGAGATTTCCTGATTTTAGGCACTGTCTCCTGATCTACCGTTTTATTTATACTTAGAATTGAGTGAAATCTCCTGAATTTTGACAAGTAGCCACTACACTTCTGCATATTGAACCTTTGTTAACTAACACTAACACCATCTCAATGTCTAGTTCTACGAAAAAAAGAAGTATTCGCAACATCTTTTTGGTGTACTTGTTAGAAGTGTGCATAACCATTGGAGATTTCCTTTTGATACTCTGGCCAAAATAGAAGCATTTTTTTAGTTAATGGCAACTCAAGTTACTAACTTCAATTTACCTAACTGTCAATGTCAAAAGTCTTGACTGACAAAAGCTCGTCAAAAGGTTTTTTTTTTGTTATTTTATGGTCTGGTAACACAATCTTTAAGTCATATCTTTATTGAAAGAAAAAGCATGTGTTTTTTGTGTCGTATTTTTCTGCTTCACTAACTTAATTTACTCAATCTAAACTCATAATTGATCAATAAGGTATTTTTTTGTTTTCTTCCGATTTTATGGCGTCTCCTGATTTTCTCTTCAAAGTCTCCTTTTTTTCTTGCTGGTGGGGTTTGCAGCACTGGCCAGTTCGCCGTGGTTCGCCATTGGCCTTCAGCGGGAATAAACCTACCGCCTGGCGGCCCTTAAAATTTTTACCCGAAATGTGATCGTGTGTTAGCTCCGTCTTATTAGTTGTTTTGTGTTACCAAAAGTAAGTTCATATATTCAAAAGAACTTTTAAACATGTTATTGTGCACGATTATGATTTTTGAAAATTGTATGTCGGGGCACTTTGATTCAGTGCGGGGTACTATGATACGTATCAATCTGTCCCTCTAGTGTATTAATGTGCCCCGTCACAAATAATAATGTTTTCAGTTTTTTTTTTTTTTTTTCAGAAAATGCTACGCACCTATAAACCCAAAACTGATAGAAAGTACATTAACGAAGAAAAAATAAAAGATGCTTTACGTGAAGTACTGTCAAAGACTTTATCTGCGTTGTAAAATATGTGAAAGTGATGTTTCTGATTAGAGAGTTAAAGAAAAACGGATCAGTTTAATAGGAGGTTCTATCTTATTATATTCTTTAAGCATGTTCAATTACAAAGTCTGATTACTTAGTAAGCTTATAAACTAATTAGGTAACATTTCTAAGATGACAGATTCTAAGAAACAAGAATAACTATAATTGTTAGTAAAGATACGCTTAATAAAGTGTATTTTGTGATCTCTATCAACAAGATGGCTTTATTTGTTAATTTTAATTAATAAAACAATTTAGATTGCGTTATAATTAAAGTTCTCATGGATTTTAAATAGGCATCAAACTGCCCTACGTTATGTATCAAAGTACCCCTTTCGTGGGGCAGAATGATAAAATAATAGTTTTTTTAAAAAGCCGTATATCTTTATACCTTATTATTACATTTGTCGGTTATTTCTTAAGCAAAATATAAACTGACGTCTTAGCCAGTGCATATGTCAAAATAAATATTCAAATATGATTCTTTTCGTCCTTCAAAACAGTGATTGAATTTTTGTGTATCAATGTGCCCCCCCTCCCTTTATAGTTTAATCAACTCTCGACTCGCATAACGACATTAAGTAGTATCTCGAAGCAAAAACATAACAGGAAAAGACCTTGGGGTTATCGCATTCCTGGGAATTCTAAGTATCAAATTCATAGCCAGACAGTACTCAGTACAGACACAAACAATGAAATAACATACCTAACATAAAGACCTCTAATACCTCTTACTTCAATCCCAAACATCGTGAGGTATTCTTTCCTGTGAGCTCGGCCGACTAAGCTGTTAGGGTAGTAAAGGTGCTGGGCTAGCCTCCTCGATCTAAAACTATGTCCCAGGTACTGCAGCGTCCGAGTAGTCGCCCAGCTTGGATAAGTGAAGGTGCCACCGGATTCTGGCACTTTTACTCATCCAAGATGGGTGAAGGTGGGAAATCATCTCATTACGCAGATACCAAGGCCAAAGGCCAATCCCATGACAAGAATGTCTCGCTAAGAACATCAATCAAAATATAGACATACTAGCTGACCCCTCAAAATTAGCCTAATGACCTATTCTCAGACATACCTACCAAATATACACAATTTAATAATCTGTGAAGCCCAAGCTCCAACAATCCGGACTTGGCCATCGTGGTGGAGTATGGCCTAAGCCTTCCTCAGAGAAGAGACTTGTGCCTCTCGGTGGGGACATAATGGGTTGATGATGTAATCTGAAAATCCCTTTCGGCGAAGTTCGATAACAATGTGACACAAAATTTTTATATATTATACGAGTATAAGCGGATCCCTCAAACTTCATCCTATGCCTCAATTCAGTATATCTGTATCTGTACTTGCACCTGATATGATGTTATGTCTGTCTTTCCGGAGACATATAACTTAGGTGTGTTTAAAAGTACAATTAACTGGCATTTAACAGGTAAGCACGTAACATCGTAGACCCTATATTCGCTTACCATCAGGCGTGACTGGGGTCAAGTGTAACCTGTCCTACCAAAAAAAAAAGTTGCATGTCATTAAATTTATATAATACTAGCGGGAAACGTTCGTGGCCTAGTCGAACCGAGTGATTGAAACCAATCACTTGAGTTAAGCAACAACAGGCGCGGTCAGGTGTAAGATGGGTGACCATCACGCGGCTACCGCTAGTGGCATTTTTCTGAGCGCTTCTGTGCGTCGCAAGTCACGTTAAGCCATTCGTGGCGGCTGTCATGTAATGACAGTCGTTAAGCCATGTCAGAGGCCTTATGGGCATGATAACTTCTGACAGTGAGGCCCGCCACTGTCTTACAATCCTCTACCAACCCGGATTTAAACCCCGTGGTGGAGTATGGCCTAACCTTCCTGCGATGCAGGAAGAGACCCGTTCTCCAGCTGTAGGGACTTACAGAGGTTGTTTCGAACACTAGCGGACCCCACAGACGTTGTCCAGCATACAACGCCATCTGCCGGGCTGATTTGCGCCAATAATTCCATTCTTAAAGAACTTGGCATCAAACAGCGTTTATCAAATCTAGTAAAAGATCGATTCCTGCGATTCGTTGGCTTCTTCATGTCGTGACAAGAATTCCATCGACCGTATCGTGGTACAGGGAATAGCAGAGGCCACTGGAGCAATTGAATCTAAGGCCAGGTGTTCACGGTCTTAGTAAGCTCGGACCGAGTGCGCCATCCGAGTAAACGAATGCTTCTGATTGGACGGTTTTTCGTGACAACACCAAAATAGCCAATCCGAAGCATTAGTTTACTCGGATGGCGCACTCGGACCGAGCGCACTAAGACCGTGAATGTCTGTCTTCAACCATCCACGGCGCCACTCAAACGGGTGGTTTGGTGGTGGTCGTGGTTTCGATTCCCATAGGGCCTGCCGTAAATTTACACAAATGGCCTCAGTTCAAGTGTATCCAAGTGTGTTCCATGTTTTCCTTACTTCCTTTTCCTCGGCAAACGTAGTGTAGGACGCCCTCCGACCAGGTGGGATGAAAAACTGCCTCGAAAAACTGCCGGCAGATGCTGGATGCGGCAAGCTGAAGACAGGGCGCTATGGCGCTCATAAGGGGAGGGCTATGTCCGGAAGTGGACTACATAATATAGCTCGAAGATGGCAAACATGTGGTACACCGACCGGCTGTGTGGTGTCGGCCTAGAGAATAGCACCAACCCAAATTCTTCCCGCGGGTGTCGTAAAAGGCGACTAAGGGATGCAAACCGGGGGGTGGGCAGCAGCGCTCCCTGCAGTACAATTCCACCAAACTGCGATCCCCAATCCGCATGCCCAGCGTGGGGATTATGGGCATTACCCCCCAATGATGGCACAACCTTGCGCTCATCAGGGGAGGGCTATGTCCAGCAGTGGACTAATGAAGCCTGAAGAAGAAGAAGAAGAAGATGGAAAACATCTTCCTTGCCTGTTTACCGTAGAAAGTATCCTAGTTTGGGATCAGAGAAAGTGATTCTGCTGTGTGGAATTTGTGGCGAGCACATGTCAATAGCGCGCGTTCCCACTTCAAACTCCAACATTCCTGCATCGCGCAATCAAAGTGTTTCACATGCCATACAATCAATATAACGTCCGATGATAACAGTTGGACAAAAATAAAGGTGCGACGAAGCGCGAACTCGACATTGTTGGATACACATTAGACAGAAACTTAGGACAAAAGTATTTTTGACTAATTTTAGCAGTCAGAACTAGTTTTGACCGTTTAAGAGTTTTAACTGTAACATAATATGCATGTTTTATTCGCAGAACTGTACGAGATAAGTCCCTATGCCCAGTTCCAAGTTGGGTTCAGGACTTTTGGACATGTGGAGAATCAAGATTTGCCAAGCCACATACCCAATCGACATGGCAGACAAAAATATGATACAGGTAGTACATCCTCATCGCCATTGTCAGGCTATACTATTAGTCCACTGCTGGACACAGTCCTCCCCTAAAGAGCGCCACGTTGTGCTATCATAAGGGTTAATGCCCATAATCCCCACGCTGGGCATGTGGTTTGGGGATCGCAGTTCGGTGGAATTGTACTGCAGGGGGCGCTGCTGCCCACCCCCAGGTTTTTTTTACAGGTAGTACGAAGAACTTTAAATGTTTCAAATGCCATAAGTCGCTACTTTCCAGTACATTAACTGTCAAATGGTGACCCGCAGCGCAGGTAGCGCATCTGCCTACCATGCGAGAGGTCCCGGGTTCGAACCCCGGCTGGGGACATAAAACCCCAGGTCTTGGATGTTTACATGTTTGTGACGTCGCTGTTTCTGGTTCCCACGACACAGGGTATCCTAGTGTGAGGCCTGTATATTAAAAAGTTATGATGATATGGATAAGAACAACTCAGGTGATTTAACGCTGCGACCGAAAAACTAATTAGGTTATACCACTAATGTTTGCACTAGAAATCACATGAAATGAAGTTAGAATTCAAATATTAATTCATTCATTAAAAAAACAACTGTTTACATTGTGCACGACGAAGTTGTTATTTTCAGAGTTGAGAGATTATTTGGAAAAGGAGTACAGAAAAACTCCACATGTATCCTTCAAAAAAGTGTTAACTTACCTACATCCCTTCTACAGGATCTTTCCTAGTATGGACTCCAGCCTCTCACATAGGAATAAGTCCTGATTACTCAAATTGTGTATTCCTTTTTGTCTTGATAGATATTTGATATTTCATTCTTACGGAGGAAGAAGAAAATATATAATTTACTTACAAACTTTAAAATACTTTTTAACTTAAAAATTATTATTCATGCATGTGTTGAACACTATACGCAATCGGCTTCTAAATACCTATTAACGTAAATCTACTGCTTAGCGAATATCATAACCCTGTAAGTGGTAAAGAAGTTAATGTGTTCTAACCTAAGTGTTATTTCGCCATAGAAATATTTATTATCTTACTGATTTCGATAATCTTCTGTTTCAGAGACAAGTTTTCAGGTCTGTTCAGAGTCAGAAGACAGTGACAGCATATCGAAGTCAACATTGAAAAGCGTACCAAGAAGTAAGTATTAAGGCTCTAACTATCGATTTTTGAATTGAGAACTTCACTTCAGTCAGTTTTTTCAAATTACATAGGTACTCAAGAAAAAAGAGACACTACGGTTCTTTAGTATTTACTCAATACAATTCTCTAGCCTCCTAAGCCCTGGCGTCCTAAAAATATAACATCACGAATAAGTTTCTCAATACAAACCCAATGACTTAATAATAATAATAATAATAATAATAATAATAATAATAATAATAATAATAATAATAATAATAATAATAATAATAATAATAATAATAATAATAATAATAATAATAATAATAATAATAATAATAATAATAATAATAATAATAATAATAATAATAATAATATATACTTATGGACATATTACACAGATCTCGTTAGCCCTATACTAAGTATAGGGCTAATAATACTATACTTAGTAGGAAGTCCGAAAAACTTACTGTTCCCGGTCCAATATGTACCTCATAATTTTTTGGACAACAAGAAGAAAAAGTTCTTTAAAATGTACGTAGTTTTAGAAGACTTGAAGTAACTGTTACCTCCAGGGCTTAGGAGGCTAGAGCACTGAGGGCCTTCGGTACTAACTGAAAATCAGCGCCGAAGGTTCACGCCCCCCGCACTATGAAAGAAAGAAAGAAAATGTATTTATTTGACGGCACAATACTCAAAACAAACCAAAAAAAAACATACAAACCAATTAAAAAAAAAAAAAGATTACACAGAACGCGAAAAAAAAAGACACAGCTAAAAAATAAATCAACTTTACAACACGAAAACAACATAATTTAATACATAGGTTTTAAGTATTGAGCCCCCAAAATGGGCTATGCTGAGTCAGTTGCCATTTGCAGCAGCAGAGATACACCGCGACAAAGTTTGAAATGCGTTTTTAGTTATTTTTACTGTCCATACTTTGTATTTTATTTTAATTTGTGTGTAACTGTCGTTGCAATAAATGTTTTTTTTCTTTCTTCTCAGTTCACAAATATGCCACATTCCCTTCCATCTATACTTTTATTTATTTGTTATTTCCACACTATTATTATAAAGATGGGTAATCACCGAAAGTATTTTTTTTATGTAGCCTCTAAACGTCCCACTGCCGGGCACAGAACGTGTCAGATAGGGAATGGGCTTAATTACCACGCGTCCCCACCGCGGGTTGGCAAATTCAAGCGCTAAGGTATTTGAACGCGTTAGGAATTCAGGTTTCCTCGCGATGTTTTCCTTCACGGTTAGCTAATAGTATTGCTACTGGCACTTCACAAATGCACATAACTTAGAAAACAGAGTCATTGGTTACATGCACTGGGAATCGAACTTGAGTCTTTCGCTTTTATTGTTCTACCCACTAGGCCACTTTTGAAAATTACGAAAAATCGACAGTGCGAAGTAGCGTCATTTATGTTAGAACCATTATTTCTAAAGAACTTTAGGTTCAAAGACATTTATTTCTCATAAAGAACTTACAGTTCACTTAATTAATGAGAAAAAAAAAACTTAAAATTAGCTTATATTATACGGCATGCATTAAAGTAGCATCAATCTTAATTATAAATTTAAGACATGTAGCTTTAGTTTATTTTTAAAAGCATTCATATGTTTAGTTTATTTAGTTTATTTTTAAAAGCATTAACTTTAAACTTGACTCTTTATAAAATGATAATTTTAAACCACGTTTGTTCACAGAGTCGTGTCGAACTCCGCACCACAGATAACTACAAGAAAAAGAAATTTTATCGTTTTAAGAGAAAATGAAAAATTAATTAAAATATAATAATAAGGGACGACACAGAGCAAGCCTTTGCTAAAAAGTGAGACACACTAAAAGCTAAAGTAACGTCTAAAATATTCTAAGAAACTCTACTATTAAGCAGAGTCCAAAGCTTTGGCGCGGTCAGCCGCGCGCATCATCGATGGGTGACCATCCCGCGACTGCCGCTAGTGGCACATTTCCGAGCGCTTCCATGCTTCGCAAGGCGCGTTAAGCCGTTGGTACCGGCTGTCATGTAATGGCAGTCGTTAAGCCGTATCAGAGGGCTTATGAGCGCCTTGATAACTTCTGACAGTAAGATCCGCCACTGTCTTACAATCCTCCACCAAACCGGACTTGGCCCCCGTGGTGGAGTATGGCCTACCCTTCCTGCGATGCAGAAAGAGACCCGTTCCCCAGCAGTGGGCATATACAAGGGTTGATACGAAGTCGCTTGTGACGCATCTATCTGCGCCTAGATTCTGCTAATGCATTGTTTTACAATGACAATTGTAGGAACAAGGCGATTTAATTTCGTTGCTGCTTCAAGTCTACGCGCGCACATACGTCGAACCTTCAAAGCGTCAATGGTAGCCGACATGTATCTGTCATGGGACTATAATACACTAAAACAGAATCGAGGCCCTGTACTTATTTCATTTCGTTCAGCTTTTACCAAGATGTAAACAATGACATAATTTTTTTTTTCTTATTACACTGCTTCACATAATTTAAGATCTAAATTATAGTATAACATTCATTTGTCATTCATTCATTCTTTTTCTCCGGGGTTTAAGTAATGAATATATATAGGTATTAATAAATATAGTTACTTATTCTCTGTACGTAATACAGAGAATATTGTAAAGAGGTTCGAAATTTCACTGATGCCGTGAGTCGCCCATTGGCTCAATTGGTAGAGCGCTGGTACGGATAGCCAGAGGTTGCGGGTTCGAATCCCGGCATGGGTGAAATTTTTAGCCTCTAAATAGGTTTTTAAATATAGTTATCAATATCGTGGTGGAGTGTGGCTTATACCTTCCTCAGATAAGAGACCTATACCCCTCATATCAATTTATACAGTTAAATGTAAAGTAGATAAATAGAAATTACATAAAGAGATTCCTGATAGATAATGTTAAAATACGAAAAACGATTATGTCGATGAAGTAGGTTGCTGATTCACATTCCATCTCATCTCAATTTATCAATAATTCAATAACTCGTCTTATTAATTCAAGACATTTTAAACCCCCTATTATTTTTTTTTTTCAAAAAATCGTTTGCCTAGTCTGGGAAAGCTGAAAGAAATTAAATTGAAGTGCATACAAGAATATGTGGACTGTATTTTTTAAAATACTCATCTTACATAACACTATAACTTTATGTAGGTGTGTAATCGATTAACTGTAACTTATAAAGAGTTTTGGGTTCCGAGTCAATAAAAGTTATTGAATGTTCAAACTAAATATTCAAATATATACCTATGTTACAAAAATAATTTTACTTTTATATATGTATATATATTGTAATAACAAAAATCACTGCCTAAACATAAACATTTACGTTAAAAATTTACCTAATACGAATTATTGTTTAATCATGTATTATGCTAGCGCATTTTTTTATAGAATTCCTATTGATACTAAATATTTCAATCTAATACGAATTATTGTTTAATCATTAGTATTAATTGTGCTAACGCATCTTTTTTTACTGAATTTATATTCATGCAAAATGTTCAATCTAAGGTACAGCTCATTTAAAATTGTATTCAAGATTTTAAAAATTGTAAATTGTTGTAAAAATTTTTCTAAGCATAACTTCCAGTCTCAAATGCCAAACTAACGGAAACTAGTCAAAAATATTGACACAAATGTTAATGTTAAATAAAGTGTATAATATTACTAAGTATTTTACTTATTTTATATAATAATTAATTTTAGGAACATATTTAACGAATTGAACATTTTATTCTAGTTTTAGAGAGCTCGTAGCTAAAACGCTAAAAAATATCTACGAAAAAGACTGATTGTTCATCTTAAACGATGGTTGTTTTAATTTCTACACATTTTTTGATCTAGAAAATAATAAATGTTAGGTAAATTCACCTGTTTGTTTAATTTCCATCCGTAATGTAAGTTTTACATGAAGGGAAATTTATTCTGGCATAACTCCGCTATGTAAAGAAAAACATATTTAAAATCAGCCGGAATTTCAATTAACTTCTACATTGCAAAGAAAAAACTTCATTCCATTTTGAAATCTGATTTTCTTCATTATATTGGCCAGTATTTCGTCTTATAATATAATAATAGCCATTTATTTCAGGCAAAGGGACCCATATACAAATAATTATTACAAGTAACTAAAAAACGAAACAATAATAATAAAGGTAAGACAAATTAAGTACCTAACGTCTCAAACTACTTGTAGTTCGCGCTGATTGAGCGCTTATTGAGCTTTGATATGACATTGAAGTGGCAACAGCTGTTTTATTGCTACGAAAGTCAAGAAAATTTATCATACTTCCTGAATAATGTCACGAATGTATGACTTAGGTACAAAACTAATAGAGAACACTTACTTAACTGCAAAGTAGGTACTCGGGGCTGTAAGTGATGAAATTTACTTCAGCCAGATGTCGCTACTGTACGTAATACGGAGAATAGTGTAAAGAGGTTCGAAATTTCACTGATGCCGGTGAGTCGCCTATTAGCTCAGTTGGAAAGAGCGCTGGCACGGATAGCCAGACGTCGCGGGTTCGAATCCCGGCATGGGTGGATTTTTTAGCCTCTGAATAGTTTGTTTTAGATATTACTTAACCGAAGAGTACAGACAGTTACCTTATCTTTAAAAGTGATCTCTTTCAGACAATATTTAGAGCTAACAACCTCGGCAATTTTTACCCATGCTTTGTTTACGTATAGAGCAAAGCTGATTGAAATAAAATATAGTTACCTGCAGTCTATTTATTCTTACTTGTCCAGTTTAGTAAATAAGATTCTACCCTTAAACTGTGACTTTTTAGTCCAAAACTGCCATATTTCCATAAATGAAGTAACCTGGAACACTCTTTTAGACAACACGCTGCCAATTTTATAAACATAGTTCATGATCGTTCATGAATTGGCAAGAAAATGTCTAGTTTAGGCATCTAATCTCAATTTTAAGGTTAGAATCTTGTTTACTAAATTGGACAAGTAAGAATAAATAGACTGTAAGTGTGTGTGTTGACAACGCTGCGCTGGACAGATTAGAGTGCGTAAGAAGGCACGAGAGTTCAGACGCGTGGTGACAGTCTTAAATACGTTCAAATCTGTAAAGAAAACAAATCAATAACTAGTGGTTAAAATGAACAATCAAATAATTCTGATATTGGCGACGATAACTGTCTACTGTTACGTGGTGCAGGGACGTAAGTATCTAATTTCTAAGAGCGGTTTGTAATGAGTTAGTGACCGATTAACTAAAATATTTTACCTCAGAAAAATCTAAGTTCATTCGCAAAATTATGTAGCTAATACGGCCTACTGGTACATGCCTTCTGTCAGAGAGTACGGACTTAGTTCCCATGCGTACCTACCTCTCGCGGATTGGCACCTTCAAGCGCTGAGTTATTTGAACATCTCAGACACTCAGGTTTCCTCACGATGTTTTCCTTCATGTTAGCGAGTAGTATTGCTACTTTAAAGTTGTTGTTGTTGTTGTTGTTTTCTAAGTTATCTACATTCGTGAAGTTATTTTCCTTCACAGCTAGCGAATAATATTGCTACTGTAAAGTTATAGTTGTTGTTTTCTAAGTTATCTACATTCGTGAAGTGGTTTTCCTTCACAGCTAGCGAATAATATTGCTACTGTAAAGTTATAGTTGTTGTTTTCTAAGTTATCTACATTCGTGAAGTGGTTTTCCTTCACAGCTAGCGAGTAATATTGCTACTATAAAGTTATAGTTGTTGTTTTCTAAGTTATCTACATTCGTGAAGTTGTTTTCCTTCACAGTTAGCGAGTAATATTGCTACTAGTTATAGTTGTTGTTTTCTAAGTAACTACATTCGTGAAGTCACAAGTGTAGATAACTTAGAAAACAAAGTCAACACATAGCATTAAAAAGTTAAAATTACTTTGCTGAATTCCGCCAAAAATCCCACAAGCACCATGCGGCTAGCTAATGCACCGCCCTCCCTCCCACTTTTTCAAGCAGAAGCAAGACACGAACACACCACCACCAACACCAATACTTGTGTGAGAAAACACGCGACGCGTTTCGCCTCTAACACGAGGCATCCTCAGGCTCCCAAATGCAAGTGGACTTGCATTTGGGCATCCTCAGGCTCCCAAATGCAAGTGGACTTGCATTTGGGAGCCTGAGGATGCCTCGTGTTAGAGGCGAAACGCGTCGCGTGTTTTCTCACACAAGTATTGGTGTTGGTGGTGGTGTGTTCGTGTTTTGCTTCTGCTTGAAAAAGTGGGAGGGAGGGCGGTGCATTAGCTAGCCGCATGGTGCTTGTGGGATTTTTGGCGGAATTCAGCAAAGTAATTTTAACTTTTTAATGCTATTATGGATTTCCGCAAAGTAACGCCTGATTCTATACAACATCTGAAAAGTCAACACATAACGACGACCTCTGTGGCGTAGCGGTAGCGCATCTGCCTACCATGCAAGAGTTCCCGAGTTTGAATCTCGGTTGGAGACAAAAAAAAAACCCCAGGTCTTGGATGTGTACATGTTTGTGATGTTGTTGTTTCTGGTTCCCACGACACAGGGTATCCTAGTGTGGGGCCAGAAGCTATGTATGTGCACTGGCACTGATGCAATACTGATTTAAATGTTATGTTATGTTAATAAAAAGATAAAATTGAGATTTTATCTTATACACAATTAAAGAAAAAAAACAAATAGGTAAACAGCGCACAAAAATAGACTTCGTGTTATTTCGTACAGACAGGAGAGTTAGTAAAGAGACGAGAGAATAAGGGCCTGTTTCGGAACATATACTTAACTTTAGTGTTGTCTCTGCGAATTTCTCAGCAAAGAGCGTAACATATTTACTTAGTGAAGCCAAGTTTTCACGGTCAGTGCGCTCGGTCCGAGTGCTCCAATTTTAGAGAAAATAAATCATAACCACAAATTGTGTGACACAATGGTGTGCATATGGTGGAATGAGGAGGTACCGTTGTCTACTAGTAAAAATTATATGACAGATGTCATTTTCAATTTCGCTCAAACGTCATGTCGGAGAAATTACTTTTCCTAAGTACTTAATTCTTTTTTTTTTTAAAACGGCGGCAAGATTGTTACTATTATTAAGCCGTATGTGTGACGTCATTTGGCGGTTACGTCCTTTTAGAATAAGACGAAATTCAAAAAGAAAATTATGAATGAAAATCATCGAATTTCCGAAAATAAAAAATATGGGTCGTTTTATTTCGTATCTAGTTTCCTTTAAGACAGTAAAGTACGTATACTAAATAATTTAAATTTAAAAACCTATTTAGAGGCTAAAAATGTCACCCATGCCGGGATTCGAACCCGCAACCTCTGGCTATCCGTGCCAGCGCTCTACCAATTGAGATCAATTGGTAGAGCGCTGGCACGGATAGCCAGAGGTTGCGGGTTCGAATCCCGGCATGGGTGAAAAAACAAATTTTTGCTCCTTAGCACGGGTTAGCGTATTAAAAATAAAAATAGTGTAAATAATTTAAATGTTGTCAAACTTGATATTGCGGTGGTATATACAGATTGCACGTCCGCTTTATTTAATTTAGATACGATGAATGCGTTGTTGGTCTACCGGTATGACATCTGATCACCGTGGCAGGTATCGTGGGTTCGATTCCACTGGGGGCCACTTAGCCGTCGTACATTTGTGCAAATGGCCTCAGTCAGAGTGTATATCCGTGTTTGTGATGGTTTTGTCTGGGTACACAGGGTGCAGCGTATCCCAGTTTGGGACCAAGACTAGTGATTGTTCTGCGTAACCTGGTCCAATTGATGAAACTACATCGGTACCAGTTTGATCAAGTCGACCTCGAAGAAACCTGTTTTACTTCATATTTGCCTCAGGTTTTACTGCAGCTTTTTCCCTATAACAAAGAACAACAAACTTGCCGAGTCTGCTTTGACTCTGTTCACGCAGGATTTGTAAAGCTTCAAAGAACACAAGCATAACGCTTCGAAGAAATCTTGTTAGGTAGGTACAGTACTACACATCATAAAAGTCCCTTCGGGAATCTACGTTCGCGCAGACTAGGAAGAAGTGTAACGAAAGTACCCGAAGCGATAAGTACATTAAACATGATCTTTAACCGATACGGTTAAGGTGCAGAATTGATTGCCGCAGTAGCGCTACCTATTTCGCTCACGCTAATATTGCCAAACTAATAGTCACCTGCATCGATGATGTTGAATCAACCAATAGCAACAAAGGCGTGCGGCCTGCCATAAAATTAAACTATCTGATTGGTCGATTAACTTGCCGCACATCCAAAATTTGGTCATTTGCGCAGGTACATCCGCGAGACTTATTTCTTGTGTAGCACTGTACACGATACAGGTGGCAATGGACAACAGTGCAAAAATAAAGCCCTATGATTTTATTGCTTTTTCGAGAAAAAAACAGAAAAATGGGGGGCACGTATTTTTTCTTTTGTCGTATTTATTTGGAAATACCTAATAGTAATTTTTAAGTTTTAAAATTGGAGCCGGAAGTGACGTAGGCTAGATGGCAACATAAAACATAATCTTTGCCTCTACTTTCATTTACTTGAAAAAAAAACTTGTCATTGCAATTCACGGATGTATTATTTTACATCCGTGTTGCAATTCGATTCGATTTGACACACCACAGACTAAAAGTTGTTGACAATTGACATTTTACTTTTTTTTTTGGTATCAAAGGCAAAGGCGTAAATACCACGCTGTAGAGCCTGTATCGGCTTTTTTTTTGTTGTGTAATTTTTTCTCTGTAAATAAACTATAGTGCGTTCACATTAACTTGACGCGTGAGAGAATTGGTAGCACTGAGATATTTACTGTTACCATGTTAAATAAGAAATCATTCCCATTACTTGGGGAAAATAAATGAGGGCTTGTTTTACCATCTTCCGATTAGGTCCAAAAGCTAATTCACATGTTATGTCCTTGTTACCAATTTTCTCACGCGTCAAGTTAATGTGAACGCACTGTACAGAAAAATCTTTGAGTATTTTTCTTGTATTCCTTGAAGCTTAATCTCCAAATGGTTTTTTTTATTTCAGCTTAATATTTTTTTTTAATTATTGTCCATTGACGTATTTGGTTTAATATGACTGAGAAAAGATGGTCAGAGTGTAGTTTTTCCGGCTTCCTATTGCTCCACAATACGGCCCGAAGGCAGCGGCTTATGTTTTACATTCAGCAAAAAGAACGTAAATTCTTAACGTTGAAATAAATTGATTTGATTTAGTGATGCTAACTTGTGTTTGCTAACTAAAAACCTAACTGCAAAGTAGGTACTCGGGGCTGAAAGTTATGCAAATTACTTCAGCTAGATGTCGGTGCCTGTACGTAATACAGAGAGTATTATAAAGAGGTTCGAAATTTCACTGATGCGAGTAGTCGCCCATTAGATTCGAACCCGGGACCTCTTGCATGGTAGGCAGATGCGTTACCACTACGCCACAAAGGTCGTCAGATGTTTAGATGTTTGGATGTGGATGTAACAATCACGCAAGAACGGCTGGACAGAGTTACATGAAACTTGGAATACAGATAAAATATTATATTCTTTTTAATGCACTAACCCGCGCAAGTGATGCAAATTACTTCAGCCAGATGTCCCTGTCTATACGTAATACAGAGAGTAATGTAAAGAGGTTTGAAATTTCACTGATGCCGGTAAATCGCCCATTAGCTCACTTGGAAGAGCGCTGGCACGGTTAGCCAGAGGTGGCGGGTTCGAGTCCCGGTATGGGTGGAATTTTTAGCCTCTAAATAAGTTTTTAAATAGGTTTTTACTTAAAAAAGATGATAAACATGGGATTCTTGTAATATCTTAATGCGTTCCCGTGTGATAAAATTTTATTGTTAACGTAACCGTTTGTCAAGAGATATTATGACAACAATTATCGTATAAAGGGATTCTGTGGTGGTACGATGCAGCAGCTTATATAATAGAATAAAAAAGAAATTATAGTCTATAATTAAAAGCGGCCGGGGGTCAGTGGTCGAGATTGGCTAGGTACCGGGAGAGTTGACGTGAAATGGAAGAGGCCTATACCCAGCAGTGAGCTTCATTCATGGGCTGGATAGATAGGTAGATATACAAAAACTACTTAGAAACCACATTAGAAAGGACTCTTCAATAGACAAAAAATAAACCTATAAACTTTTTTGCGTACCCAATATAATTAATGAAAGCACAGCCTTACATCGATGTAACTGGATCGTAGTTTTTACTAAGGACTGCCCTCTACTATTGTTTTAATTCTAATAACTGTCTGTCGATATTGTATTGTTACCTACTTAGCTAATTGTTTGTCAAGTAAGTGAATTTATGTATTCGTTTTGAGAAATAAATATCTTAAACCTTAACTATTTAGTAAACATGCCACCAATTGTACTATATATTTATGTAACATCAGTTACAGTATTATCAAAATCAGTTGACGATTCGGCCAATTTTGGTAAATGTCGTGAATCTTGGAACTTGGCAGATGCTATACATTGTGTTTATGATACTTCAAATTGAATGCTACCTAAAAGAAATCGCGGTAATATATTTCGTGTAATTTCCCCGGAGGCGGAAAATTTAGGCGATCATATCCGAGAAAAGTGCTTCGCAAGGCACGTTAAGCCGTTGGAGCCGGCTGTCATACGAGTATAATCGCAGTCGTTAAGCCATGTCAGAGGCCTTTTAAGCGGCTTGATAAATTCTGACATTAGGGCCCGCCACTGTCCTCGGCCCCCGTGGTGGAGTATGGCCTAACCTTCCTGCGATGCAAGAAGAGACCCGTGCGCCAGCAGTGGGGACATACAAGGGTTGATAATCATTTTAATCGTATTGTACTGTAATTTCTGTCAAATATTGAACGAAGTTTGTTCACAGAAAGTAAGGCAGTCACATGCGTCACCCCCGAAGGCTTGCCTGGTGAATGCGTGTCAGTGAACTCCTGCGACAGAATCAAGGCTATGTTGACGACGAAACCAGTGCCGCGAGAAAGTATTGAATATGCGAGAAATTCAAGGTAGGTACACAGATTTTAGTGCCTTTACAATTTTAAATGACCCTCTATGCGTATTTCTATGCGATTTCCTTGTCTGGTTTTATGTTGTGTGCACGTTTTTTTTCCCTCCTCTCTCGTCCTCTCTCGATTTGTTGAATTATTGTAGCTACTATGCTAACATGTCAGCTGCTAGCAGATGTAAGGATATCTGCTAGCAGCAGATGTTATAAGGATAATCCTACCCTCTCTTCTAATTCAAAACTCAAATTCAAATTCAAATCAATTTATTTCAACGTAAAGAATTTACATTCTGTTTGCTGAATGTCAATGTACAATGTAAAATGTAAGCCGCTGCCTTCGGGCCGTATTGTAGTAGAGAAAAAGGCAGCGGAAAAAAAAAACTCCACTCTGACCATCATTTCTCAAATCATCCTAAACCAATTACATCAGTTAAGATTTCATGATTGCCATTAACAATCCTAAATGCCAAAGCATTACTTTCTCGTCCTCTCTCGATTTGTTGACTTATGGTCGCTGCGAAGTAATAAGTCAACCGCTAGTCGATATCCTAATAATCCCACCCCTCTCCTCTCTCATCCTTTATCAGTTTATTGACTTATTGTAGCTGCTATATTAACACGTCAGCTTCTAGTATATGTCCTAACAATCCAACTCCTCTCCTCTCTCGTCCTCACTCAGTTTATTGACTTATTGTAGCTGCTATATTAACACGTCAGCTGCTAGCAGATGTCCTAACAATTCTACTCCTCTCCTCTCTCGTCCTCTCTCAGTTTATTGACTTATTCTAGCTGCTATATTAACACGTCAGCCGCTAGTATATATTCTTATAATCCTACCCCTCTCCTCTCTCGTCCTCTCACGATTTGTTGACTTATTGTCGCTACTACATTAACACGCAGCTGCTAGCATATGTCCTGATAATATTTATATAATATATCGACTTTAAACATATATATTGTCTTTCTATTTCTAGTGCTAAAGTAATTTACTAATTTTAATTTAATTCTTGTTTTGCATTTTACAAACGTGTTATAAACTTGCACATGTACAGTCATAGATTTTTTGGTTAATTTCTTGCCAGATGCGGAGGCCCTGAGAAATACAGTGTATGCTGCCAACAGGGGGGTGTTCAGAAAGTCCCCGGCTCTTGCACGCCATCGGCGTTACCAGTTAGTCGAGACTCTGGCTGCTGTGGAGTTGCAGCGTCTGAACCAAACAAGATTCTAGGTACCTATATTTTTTAAAACATAACATAGCCTCACGCCTGTATCCTAGAGGGGTAGGCAGAGACCAAGGACTGCCACTTGCCACGATCCTGACAGATCACCTTCGCTTCATCAACGTATAATTTATTTTATTCACTCAAGGAGCTGTATAAGTTTCTCAAAGCAGAATTGAGAAACTTATACAGTCACTATACTCGTAGTACAGTTTGCCAATTCCTCAGCATTTCCCACAGTTATATGTTTAACGGATGTAATCTCGATCATTTATTAGGTAAAACGTAAATACCTTATTTCTGTACTCGCCACTTCAGTCTACCCGAGACCACGGCAACTGTAACGCTGCCAAAACGTCGGGAAATGGGTAATTACGTTTTACCTAATAAATAATCGCGATTAGTCCCGTTTAATATATACGAGTATGTATGAGTATCGCGACCGTTGGCGTGAACCTGTTCTTGAGTGTAGACCGCGACTCGGCAAACGTAGTGTAGGGTTCAAGGCATTTTAACAAAAAAAAATTCATTTATGCAAAATATCAGGATAAAACTTAATAACTTTGTATCCGTATCAATTTTATTGAAAACGACCAGGACTGGTCGATTAAATAATGACGTCACAGCTCAGTAAATAAATAGCGATCTGACTTGACTTTTGTTTGTATCTTCTTCTTCAGGCTATATTAGCCCACTGCTGGACATAGCCCTCCCCTTATGAGCGCCATAGCGCAAGGTTGTGCCATCATTGGGGGGTAGTGGCCATAATCCCCATGCTGGGCATGCGGGTTGGGGATCGCAGTTTGGTGGAATTGTACTGCAGGGGGCGCTGCTGCCCACCCCCCCGTTTGGGTCCCTTAGTCGCCTTTTACGACACCCGCGGGAAGAATTTGGGTGGGAGCTATTCTCTAGGCCGACACCACACAGCATTTGTTTGTTTACTGACCGTTTAGGTATGTTTCCTTTGCAACGCCATATTGCTTAAGATTGCGTTTTAGCGGCTTATTTTATAAGTCCCACTTGCGTCAGCCCGGGTTAGATAATTTAAATCAAGTTGAGTTAACTTGAGTTAAATGAGCTAACCCGGGCTGACACAAGAGGGCTTAGACTTAGGTTATTTGTTATTTGCTTTTTTTTATAAAAAATACACGTAAGATATAAAAATTATCATTATCTGAGCACTTATTAAACACCAACGAAAAATCTCAATTTGTTTTCAAGACCCTGTCAAATAGCCTATTACATATGCACTCATTCATCCCTAAATAAACTCAAATGTACTCGTCTTTCAAATGAAACCGAGTTTTAGAAAAAGATAAAAAGTATTTATTGCCATAAAAAGGTACAATTTTACTTATAATCTGACCCCCACACTAGGCAGGGCCTGTCACGTGGGGGATGAGAAGTGTTTACCCTGTGGGATAAAGATGATGGGAAAAGAAGCCTGTGACTGACCTGCCTGATACTGCTGTGTGGGCGCTGGTTCAAGGGTGCGGCGAACGGTCGAAGTCTCCAGGGTGGTGTATTCACGATGACGCGAGGGTGGTAGTGCGATCGCGGTTTATATGGTGATGATGATGATGGTTTCAAGGAAACGCTGATTTACGGCACAATCGCCTCGGGACGGAAGCTGGTTCGCGAGCTTGACCGCCGGCGCGATGGTTGACGACGTAATAGGCTGTCACAGGCCAAAGGGGTAGAGAAAGCGGGTAGGAGAAATATTTGGTGTGACAAAATGTAGGTAGAAATTCGCTAGTCGCTATGGTTGCGTTCACAAATATCCATCATTACCGCCCCCCAAGGAGCTATCCAGCTCATTGATGATATAAAAGATGATTTACCTAAAGATGATTTACCAAAAGATGATTTACCAAAAGCTGATTTAAAATTAAACTTAAAACTAAGATCGGAGCATAGAGCTCGCTAACTCTAAAGATGTATTTCAGAACTTGGTAGCAAAGGACATAGTTTAACAATAGGCCTAAGCAAAGTTCCAGTGGATGTTTTTAATTCTACGACTCTAATAACGCCATCAGCGCCTGGACAAATGCGAGTCACCCTAGCCTTTCGCCATTGAAGAGGAGGCAAACGAGGATCCTTGATTAAGACCAAGTCATCAAGTTGAATTGGTGCCGTCTTAGCAAGCCACTTGGGGCGTTGTTGAAGGGTGTGTAAATACTCGGATTGCCACCGCTTCCAGAAATGCTGGGTGACCTGGCGAAGTAGTAACCAACGTTTGAGTGTGGGTATGTTAGAGTCTACAAGATCGTGGTCAGGTGCTGCGAGAAGTGGCTGACCGATGATGAAGTGACCGGGCGTTAATACCTCGAGATCATTGGGATCATTGCTGAGTGGGCATAACGGACGAGAGTTTAACGCGGCCTCAACCTTCGCGAAGATGGTAGCCAACTCTTCAAAGAGAAGTGGCCGGTCAGAAATAACGCGGGCCAAGATGAGTTTCGCAGAGCGAACAGCGCTCTCCCACAAGCCACCCATATGTGGACTTGCTGGAGGGTTGAAATGCCAAGTGATCTGTTGAACTTTCATGTGCTGGTGGATTTCGTCTGTAGAGTTTCTTATGAAATCAGAAACTTCCTTTAAACGCGTGCGAGCGCCTACGAAATTGGTGCCGCAGTCGCTAAAAATGTCGCTCGGAAGACCTCTACGAGACACGAAACGGTCGAAACATGCCAAGAATGCGTCAGTCGACAACTCCGAGACTACCTCTAAATGAACGGCCTTTGTCGTGAAGCAAACGTAGATGCAGAGATAAGCCTTAACTGATTTAGCGTTGCGAAGTTGAGAAGTTTTCAGCATAAAGGGGCCAGCAAAGTCGACACCAACCTTTTGATAGGGTCGGCACGGCGTGACTCTATCGACGGGCAAATCCCCCATGAAGGGAGCAACAGACCTTGGGCGCAGGCGATAGCAGCGATGACAATGAAATATGACGTGTCGAATCACCCTACGCGCGGACATGATCCAGAATTTTCGTTGCAATAAATTGAGCAAGGTACTCAATCCTGGGTGCAGATAAATGCGATGATGATGTTCTATAATAAGCTTTGTGACGTGATGAGACTTCGGAAGCAACAGTGGATGCTTCACGGAATACTCCAGGCTAGATTTGACAAGTCTGCCACCGACTCGTAAAAGACCTTTGGGATCAAGAAAAGGATTCAAGCGCATTAGGCTTCCTTTGACAGGTGTTCCTGCTTGCAGTGATTTGATAGCATCGGGAAACGCCACACATTGAACCATGCCAATGATGGTATGCAAACTTGCATCGAGTTCAGCCACGGAAAGTGGGCCTGAATGCCGAGATGCGGGCTCATGTTGCTTGCAATTATGGACGAATCGTTTACACCATCCTATTACCGATTGAAGCTTGGAAAATGTGCTGAACTTTTCCAGGATATGATGTTCTTCCAAATCTTGAACCTGAGCGATATTTGAGGTCAATGGAGTGGGTTTGATGCCTGGTAAGTCTGTCTCACTCATCACATGAAAATCTCCAGGCCATGTTGAAGAATCTCCTTCAAGCCATGCTGGAGACCACCATAGGTGATTGTCGGCTAATTCAGACGGAGTGCATCCTCGACTCGCAGAATCAGCGGGGTTCATCAGCGAAGGTACGTGCCTCCAAGTGGCAGTCGGAATCAACGACTGAACTTGTGACACCCGATTTCCTTCGAACGTTTGCAGTTTATGCGGAGATGTGGCAAGCCACGACAAAGCAATGCTGGAATCACACCAGGCTGATATAGAATTAATGTCTATTTTGGGGCTTAATACGTTGAGAACATGCTCAAGCAAGCGGGCTAACATGAGCGCACCGTTTAGTTCCAGCTTGGGAACAGTAAGCTTTTGTTTTAGCGGTGCTACACGGGACTTCGCTAAGAGAAGTTGTACTAGGATGTGACCGCTGGAATCTACAGTGCGAAGGTAGACGCATGCTGCGTACCCTCGCTCAGATGCATCACTGAAACCATGCAGCTGACAATCTACAGGTTGATCAGTGAGCACTCGACGTGAAATGCAAACGTTGTTGAGTTGGCAGAAGTCAGAGAGAAATGTCGACCAAGATTGCAAAATATCGACAGGAAGAGGATCGTCCCAGCCACATTCGATGGACCAAAGCCTTTGCATGATGTGCTTGGCATGAAATGTAACGGGAGCTAAAAATCCACAAGGATCGTAGAGTCTAGCGATGTTCGACAAAATGCCACGCTTAGTCATGACACTACTCATCTCGGAGACATGATAGACGAAGCTGTCAGTGTTGGCGTTCCACTGGATGCCCAAGACTTTGAAGACGTTATCTCCCTCGGGTTCAAACCGGAAGGGAGATTCGCAATGGTCTGACGGAACGGACTCTAAGAACTCCTGAGAGTTGCTGGACCATTTGCGTAAGAGAAATCCGCCTTGGGAGAGGACTCCAACTAATTGCTGTTGCAGATCTTTCGCGGAGGAGAGACTGGCAGCACCACTGACGACGTCGTCGACGAAAGTGTCTTCCAGAAGGGCTCTAGAAGCCTCAGAATATTTCTCCGAGTTGAGGTAGGCCAGTTCATGTACTACACGAATCGCCTGATATGCCGAACTCGTAACACCATAGGTGACGGTGGTTAGCTCGAACTGTTTAAGCGGCTCATCAGGAGATTCGCGCCAAAGAATAGTCTGGTACTTGCAGTCTTCATCAGCTATGCGAACTTGGCGGTACATCTGTTTTATGTCGCAAGTGAACACTACCTCGTGAAGCCTAAACCGTAGGATAATATCCTCGATATTTTTCTGCAACTTGGGACCTGATAAAAGAACCTGATTTAGTGACACTCCGGAAGAACTAGGAAACGTGGCGTCGAAAACTGCGCGGAGTTTGGTCGTGCTGCTGTGCTCCTTGAGGACGCCGTGGTGAGGTATATAGTAGCGATCATGGGAGGCCACGGAATTCACCTCGCGCATGTGACCAGCCTCGAGATAATCGCGCATGAAGGCGATATAGAGCTCGCGCAGTGCCGGCTCACGGAGCAACCGACGTTCCAGATTGTAAAAGCGCTTAGTTGCGATTACGTGTGTATCACCCAAAGGTTTGTGATCGATCTTGAATGGTAGACGAAGTATGAATCTACCAGACTCGTCTCTTGTATGTGTGTCGGAAAAATGTTTCTCACACTGAACATTCTCGGGATCTTGGATGAGCAGCTTAGGCGGCTCTTCAACCTCCCAAAACCTATTGAGAGCAAGATCGAGAGTAGCGGTGCAGGCCATCGACGTGGTACAGCTGTTGCCGTAACGCAATGCTGCTGGAGCCTTGCCCATAATAACCCATCCGAAGACAGAAGAGTAGGCAGTAGGCATGTTTTCACCTAGACTGTACTTTCTGCCGTCAAAGATCTGGTCATACAGGTCGATACCTAAAAGTAAATCTATTTGTCCGGGAGTAATAAAGTTTTTATCCGCTAAAACCAAATAGTCACATTTGTTTAAAACTGATTGATCAACAAGCACAGAAGGAAGATTGTTGGTAACGCGTTTTAAAATAATGAAGTCAGTGTCCAAAACTTGTTGTGAATGAGACAATTTAATCTTGCCATGAACCGTGCCTCTTGTCGACTGAGTAGGTGAAGCACCCAGACCAAACAAGGTTCCAGAATCTGAACGCTTTAATCTTAATTTCTGAGCTAGGCTCTCCGTCATCACTGACACTTGTGACCCACTGTCGATAAGTGCACGAGCAGAATGGTAATGACCATTGACATCCTGAATCTGAACCAAGGCTGTCCCGAGCAACATGGTTGATGATATGTCAACACTGTGGAGGGATTGAGATTGCTTGGGTAGACGGCATACTGATTCAGGTTCTTTGGTAACGATGGACTCTACACGAGATGATTCATTAAGCGGTGCAGGTTGAATGTGCAGCTTTGTGTGATGACGACCTTGACAAACCCGACATATCGACCGAGATGAACATTTGGACACTTGATGTGTGCGTAAACAATTAAAACAAAGCTTGTTATAAATAACGAAAGCCTTCCGTTCCTTTGGTGTCATTGAATCAAATTTTGGACATTTATATATTTGATGATTTTCATTGCAGCATGGGCACGTTGATTTGCTTTCTGACTTATTGTCAGGTTCAATAATATTGAATGAATTACTAGGCTGGGGTTTAGATGATGAACCAGAAATGTTCTCAAGAATGCGTAGTTGATTTTCTAAAAAATCTAGAAGTAGTTTAAATGATGGAATGCTTGACGACTCGATGATTGACTCAAACTTACTCCTCATGTCGATTGAAAGTTTTTTGAGAATTATGTGAAGAAGTAGGAAACTCCACGAATCTACATCAAAATTCAGTGCGGTGAGAGCCTGTGTATGTTCCTTTATAGTGTTAAGAAATTTATTTAGTGCCTTGAAGTTAACTGAAGAAAGATTTGGTAGACTAAGAATCGCCTCAACATGCTTGTCAGCAATGATCCGTTTGTTCTCGTACCGCTCGACCAGTAGGGAGTAAGCAATATTATAATTTTTGTTTGAAATTACCAAATGTTTAATTAATGAAAGTGGCTCTTTGTCCAACACGCTCAGTAAGTAATGCATTTTCTCCACTGGGGTGATGCCGGCATTGTTGTGGATAAGACTATTGAAAATTGCAATGAAGTTAGGCCACTCGACATGCACACCAGTGAATCTGGCTAACGATATCTTTGGTAAATGGAAGCTAGGGCTTGAAGTTGGCTGGTTTACAATACTCTTTGTAGTAGGCACCGATGAATGCAAAACCTGGGTAGAATAGTAAATATCCTGGAACTTGGAGTAAGTGTCGTTTATATCGTTTCGCTTTTGTTCAGTAAATGTATCACTGGACAAAAGGACTAAATAAGCTTCCTCTAATTGCTCTCGAGTTCTTTCTACATCCTTATATTTCGCAAGATACATGTTGATGCATTCCTCGTCATGTTTACCTTGAGTGCATTTTATCGCGAGATTGTATAAATCTGTTAAGCGATTAACCGCTAGTTCAAACCGCAACATGTTCCGTTTAACCTCAGAGGACATTATTATGGCTTTTGAACAAAAAATACTGTGTAAACCTTAAATACAAACGCCTTTTGCATACAAAGCAAACCAAATTTGTGGTTTACACTGGTTTACACTCTTGACAGATGACACAGAATAAAGATTCACCACAGACTGCGTTCTGTGCCACAGATTACTGGCGTTAGATAGTGCTGGGAAAGTTTACCGGTTTTCAGTATTATGTTCTGTGTTGTGAACCCAACCATAGACAACGTTATGTTTACGAAGATAGCTAGTACTATCAACAAATAGTTGAGATATGAAGGTAGATGAATTTCGAAAATGATGATTTGCTATAATGATGATAAAAACTTGTATAAAGATGAGGATCCGGCTCGAAGGACCAGGAAATGTGGGATAAAGATGATGGGAAAAGAAGCCTGTGACTGACCTGCCTGATACTGCTGTGTGGGCGCTGGTTCAAGGGTGCGGCGAACGGTCGAAGTCTCCAGGGTGGTGTATTCACGATGACGCGAGGGTGGTAGTGCGATCGCGGTTTATATGGTGATGATGATGATGGTTTCAAGGAAACGCTGATTTACGTCACAATCGCCTCGGGACGGAAGCTGGTTCGCGAGCTTGACCGCCGGCGCGATGGTTGACGACGTAATAGGCTGTCACAGGCCAAAGGGGTAGAGAAAGCGGGTAGGAGAAATATTTGGTGTGACAAAATGTAGGTAGAAATTCGCTAGTCGCTATGGTTGCGTTCACAAATATCCATCAACCCGATTACCTAAAAATGCGACGGTACAGTATAACTTTATTGAAAATATTATTTTCTGTTAGTACAAAATAAGCATAAACTAAAATATGAAAAAATACGAAAACACATCCTTAAAACATGCAAATCTAAGTCATGTGATTTTAAAACTACTTAATAGCTGTAAGATAGTGTACTTAAATCGAAACTGAAATTTAGATAATATCAATAGACCAAGAGGTTAAGTCTATCGGCACTAGCTGGCTTGAAGTGGAAGCTACCGCGAAGTAGGAATCTATAGTTGAGGCCATAGGGCCTTAAAAGTTAAAGGACTAGAGAAGAAGAAGCTGTAGAAGATGTTGAACCAAGATGGTTTTCTGATTCCAGTTCAACAATGTTACGTTTGCTTCCAGGTGGCAACACAACCCAAATCGATGAGTATCCCTGGTCGGTCCTCATTGAATACAAGGACAGAGCACAGAATACTCGGTTACTCTGCGGCGGTGCCCTTATAAGTGGCAGATACGTCCTGACTGCTGCACACTGTGTCACTGGAGCTGTGCTGGAAACGTTCACTCCGTAAGTAATGCGTGACTCTTACATAAAATTATGAGTTGAAATCTTTTTAGATTTATTTAGAATTTATTATAGATTTATTAGAATTTAGTAATTTTTATTTAGAATTAATTCTTTGTAATCTCAGTAACGTATTTAGTTTTCATATTGAATGTAATGTTATTAACGATCTATGGATTGTTTTATAAAGTACCTAATACAATACACTTTGTCTAGATCGCTTAGTTTTTGAGTTAAACTGGAATGTAAATCAAATCACAATGTTTTAATTCAAGACTAGCTGACCTGGCGAACTTCGTACCGCCTAAGAGTCGATTCATATTTTTTTTTAAGTTTTTCTCTCCGAAAGAACCATCTTCGTACTTAAAGGAATATTTTACAAAAAGAATTAGTGAAATCTGTTCAGCTGCTCTCTAGATTTGCGCTTACAAAAAACATTCAAGACAGCCGAAACCAACGGCTCAATTTGCCTTTCAAAGCTCGTAAGCGCTCGGAAAAGATGCCACTAGCGGTAGTCACAGGATGGTTACCCATCCAGCCCCTGAGAGCGCCTGTTGTTGGTTAACCCAAGTGAATGATTCCAATCACTTTGTTCCACTAGACCACGAGCGTCTCTGGAAATTTATAAAATATTCAGCACTTCTTAAAAGTGTATCATCTGGTTGAAGGGTCAACGTTCGGCTGGGCGAGTTTAACATATCGAGCGAAGGCCTCGACTGTGTCGATTGGTACGGAACTCTGGACTGCACCGAAGGCACCACCACCATACCCATAGAAGCCACAATCGTCCATCCAATGTATAACGTCAACAGCTTAGTGCCGCACGATGATATTGCGCTGATCAGGATGAAGCGTCTCGCGCCTTTCACCGGTGAGAAATAATACTATTTGGTCACATGAACAATTTCCACATAAAAAGTCCAGCCCAAACTAAAACTGAAATCCCTTTACGTAGGTTACAACTAAAAATTGAACTTAGTGAAAAGACTAAGTTTTAACGAAAACTATCTATGATAGTTCAAAACAAGTTGTGTTCGCATCGTCGGTCGAAGAACTGCATACACAAGTCACAGTAATGGATGAGGCATTTAAATGGAAAGGAATGAACATTAATGTGAGTAAGACGAAAGTACTGGTCTTTGAAAAAGATGATGAAGTAACTGAGTGCAAGATAACGATTAGAGGCGAAAGAGTGGAACAAGTAAAAGAATTTGTCTACTTGGGCAACCTGTTTTCGTAAACAGGCACCCCAAATAGACAAATTCTTCACACTTTACATCCCTCGTGGGATGAAAAGTATGAAGGTGATAAAGAAAGAAGAGTAAAAGCGGGAAATCGTGTAAACGGTGCTTTGCACTCCATTGTGTGCAGCCAAAACATCTCCAAAAGTGCTAGATTGGCTATTCATAATGGTGTGCTGATCCCAAACACTTATGTATGGTAGCGAGACTTGGGTGCGGGAAAAGAAGCAAGAAAGTAGAATTAATGCAGTAGAATTGAGGTCCTTGAGAAGTATGTGTAGTGTTACTTTTAATGACAGGATACGCAATAGTCTGATTAGATTTTTTAGCAATACATTAGCAAAGGGGAAGATAAAAAGAACCCGGAACCGGCGTGCGTGCATGTAACGACTTATGAACGTTGATGAAGCGAAGGTGATCTGTCAGGATCGTGGCACGTGGCAGTCCCTGGTCTCTGCCTACCTCTCTGGGATACAGGCGTGAGTTTATGTATGGATGTATGTATCATAGATAGATAGGTAGAAAGATAGAAAGAATATTCTTTATTATAGACAGAAAAAACAGGATCATAATGATCTATGCGAGATAGAATTGTTTCACTCTTATTCCCAGAGTAGGTACCAATCTTTGCCAAATGCTACTCCCATTAGTAACTAATAGAGTGGTGCAACCACTGTTATTTATTTTGGACGTAAGAGTCATTAGCCTATTCACCATAGGCAACCAATTTAATTTAAAAACCTATTTAGAGGCTAAAAATTTCACCCATGCCGGGATTCGAACCCGCAACCTCTGGCTATCCGTGCCAGCGCTCTACCAATTGAGCCAATGGGCGACTCACGGCATCAGTGAAATTTCAAACCTCTTTACACTATTCTCTGTATTACGTACAGCGCTCTACCAATTGAGCTCAATTGGTAGAGCGCTGGCACGGATAGCCAGAGGTTGCGGGTTCGAATCCCGGCATGGGTGAAATTTTTAGCCTCTAAATAGGTTTTTAAATTTGTTCCTTAGCACGGGTTAGTGCATTAAAAATAAAAATAACCAATTTAATGCTATTACTAATAGGCAATCCGGTTATTGTATAGTTGAACCTAGTAATTGTTGTTGATGCCTATTATGTTGCATCGCATACCAGCGAGGTGCACAGATATTTTAAATGTGGTATCTTATAGCTTCTATTGTAATTTTATCTTACTTTGCAGATTTCATCCGGCCGATCTGTTTACCGTCCTTAGATGTCAAGACCCTAACAAGCGATGAGATTCGGATCTACTTCGCTGGCTGGGGCCATGCCGCGGACCATTACTGCAGTACTGTTAAACAACATGCTTTGGTCTCCTACATAAATTTGGAGGTAGGCATGTATTCAACACTGCTTCAATTAAGACAGCTTTTGACATTATCTTAAACGAGTGCGCAAGGAAAGCGGCAGTGCGAGAGGAATGGCGGAGGATTGCCACCACCCCGACGTAACGACCACGACCATTAATGCAGAGCTTAAATTGGGTCCTCATATAGAAAAATTAGCAAATAGGCTTAGTTCAGCAGCATATGCAGTTAAAAGAATTCGGGAACTAAATGACGTCGCAACTGCTAGGCTTATTTATCTTAGTTACCTACTTCCATAGTGTATGGCGTAATACTGCGGGGACGGGCAGCAGACATTGAGACTATCTTCGTCTTGCTGAAATGAGCGACCAGATTCATTTATAAGCTAAATAAATGAATCTGGTCGCTCAGTCTAACAGTAGAGATTCGTTAAGAGATTTCTTTAAAGAAACTAACATTCTGACAGTTGCCAGTCAGTATATCTATGAAAACATTATAGTACGTCAGGAAAAATATCAGTAACTGTAAAACTTTTGGTGGCCAACACAATGTAAACACTAAAAATAAACATAAACTTTTGTTCCCACTATTTAGGCTGGCAAAGGTTAATACATCCTTCATGGGGCATTGTATACGCTTCTATAATAAAACCCCAGAAGATATACTAAGCTTGCCTGAAACGCAGTTCCAAAAATATGTTAAGCACACTTTGTGCCAAAAGGGCTACTATAACATAAAGGATTATTTAGATGACAATGAGGTTTGGAATTAAAGCCAGTACAATGCATGAGTTCTATGTTTTATAATAATTATGTAAACTCTGTTAATTAAGGACTTTAAATTTGGAAATTTTTTGTCCATTTTTTCTCCAAAATTATCTAGATTTTGAAATGGCCACATTGTTTGATGACTTTCATTAAGCCGCAATTTCAGCGCTACTTTGAGTAAAACCTTTTCATTTCATTTCATAATAATAATTATAAGTATTTCGTGAAATTGTTGGCATCATATTGAATCGTATCGTATTGTATTGTATTGCTATTATTGCTGTCTTTCGGTCGAGTTGTAGTAGAGAAAAAGACATCATCCAGAAAAAACTCATCGTAAATCGAAGTTTCCTTACATCGTAAAAACGAGTTCCCACGAATGCAATGAACATTACTTTCTAAACATTACTAATTCTTAAAACCACAACCCACTTATTTCCTCACTTTTTTCAGCAATGCCAGTCCTCATTCGAATCCCGCGTTGTCCAGAATCGTAACATCTCGCTGTCAAGCACCCACATTTGCACCGACCGGCGGAATGGCTTGACTCACAACAAGGGTGACAGTGGAGGACCTCTGATGTTTGAGCATCGTCATCCCAGTGTCTTCGAACTGATTGGGGTTTCAAGCTTCGGTAGCAATACGTGCAGGGCGAGCGACCTGCCTGAGGTCTACACGAGTGTCTACGAGTACAAAAGCTGGATCTCCAGACAGATAAAGGCGTGATTTCACTGTATTCATTTGTTTTTCATACATTGCAAACAACGACATCACAAACATGTAAACATCCAAGACCTGGGCTTTTTTTTTTCATTGTCCCCAGCCGGGATTCGAACCCGGGACCTCTTGTAGTCAGATGCACTACCGCTACGCCACAGAGGTCGTTAAAATATTCATTTATTCAGTTTAGGTAATAATTTTAAGTACAAAACAAAAGCAGAAATTTAAATTACAATAAATTATAATTACAATTTCATAATGAATACAAATAAATCTTTATAATAAATTAACAATTAAAATGATATATCGGTTATAATATAATGTCAAATAATAATGTGAATTCAGTTGTTCATCCAGATATTCATCAACAGAGTAAAAGGCTTTTTCACGCAGAAATTTTTTTATTTTATTGTTGAATAGGAATAATTACTCGGTGACTCCCTTATGTACCGCGTATTAATAAAATCCCCATTTTATTAAAATACGCGGTAATGTCTACCTGAAGGCCTGCGCAGACAAGGGACTATCCCCCGGGTACTTTTTGTCCGTCGACATAATAGATCTCTTATAAATTGTATCGAATAACGCACTTGAAGTACTAAAAGTACCCCGTACAAAAAAATCCTCAAGTTACCGAGGACATCAAGAGACCGGACTGGACAAAAGTTCGGTGTTTTCTTTTAAAACGCATTTTCTTTTTCAACTTCAAGTAAATTACAACACAATGTAATCTCAGAATATTTGCTTCCATAGCGTACGCTTCACTCAACTTCGTTGAGTGCGGCGAACAAATGACCGCACACCGTAGGCGTTGAGTCCGCGACAAGTAGGTACTCGAAGGATTTTTTTTAGGATTCAGGGACTTTTATCCCTTGGGAACAAAGGTCCCTCGTCTGCGCAGGCCTTCATGCGTACTACGGTACAGTATGCCCGAGCTTAAAAGGGCCATACATAGCCCACGATGACATACCTGACAGATGCGATTCACGCACGCGTACTCGTGAAACAATCGATAGCGATTGTTTCTATTGAAACAATCCATAGCGTACTCGTAGCTACACCATTGAAATTTAGTATGGAGTTAGCTGGAACCCTGGATTTACACATGGGCTACGTTTCATTGCGGGAAAATATCTTATTCCGATAAGAAAAAGATGAACCGCGGGTAACACCGCGCGGCACAGTTACTTTACTATTAACAATGGATGCAATTGATACTTTTTTAATTAATGTATTGAAATATTCATAATTTATTTGAATTTATTACACGAGGACAGAGGGAAGTGGCGTGCTTTAAGGGAGACTATGTTCAGCAGTGTAGAAGTATAGGCTGATCGATAGATTTCATAATTCACCGATTGCTTGATAGATTGTATTCAATTTAAAATTTTGGTCTTTAGTTGTACTTTCTTTGTCATACCGGATTTCCCAGACCGAATCATATATAGCGTACACGCAATTTAACTTTAATGTCAACCTACTTCTGAGCGCGGGGCCCCATGGACCGGGGGCCACCATCTGGTCCGGGTCCCGTGGTATTTTGTCAGCCCTGCCACCCTATAGTTACGCCACTGGCAATGTTAGCAAATATAATCGACTATAATGGATATACTATACAAATACTGTCAAGTCTTAGTCCATCTTTATGGAAACATGACCTAAAAGTGCCATAAAACTTTCTATTTGTACGTGTAATTTTGTAAGAATAAGTTTGTACTCGTATTGTAAACTATTAATCAACGTGTTATAAACTGGTCTAATAGCGATTGTTTATTAGGTAAAACGTAATTACCTTATTTCCCGACGTTTCGGCAGCGTTACAGTTGCCGTGGTCTCGGGTAGACAATCCCGATTAGACCCGTTTAATATACAACTATGTATGAGTATCGCAAATCATTAAGAAATACAACTTGTTGTAAGTAATGATTTATGAGCGTGTGCCTCAAAGCACAAATAATTTATTTATTTACTTATTTAGTTTTTTTTTAAACTTTTTTATGCCACATGCAACGAAAATATGACGCCTCGTTATTAACCTCGTTATTAATATATGTCCCCACTGCTGGGGCACGGGTCTCTTCCTGGAAGGTAAGGCCATACTCCACCACGGGGGCCAAGTCCAGGTTGGTGGAGAATTGTAAGGCAGTGGCAGGCCTTACTGTGAGAAGTTATCAAGCTGCCACCCATCCTGCATCTGACCGCGCCTGTTGTTCCTTAACTCAAGTGATTGATTCCAGTAACTGGGTTCGCCTAGGCCACGAGCGCTTCGAAAATATGACGCCTTGGCGAGGGATAACTCTGTAACTAGAGTAGTGAGCAAATTATCTATAATATAAAAATGAATCCCCGAATGTGTTGGTAAGCGCAAATCTCGAGATCAGCTGAACCGATTTCGCTAATTCTTTTTTTATAATATTCCTTGATGTTGTATAGAATCAGGCGTTACTCTGCGGAAATCCATAAGAGCATTAAAAAGTTAAAATTACTTTGCTAAATTCCGCCAAAATCCCACAAGCACCATGCGGTTAGTTAATGCACCGCCCTCCATTTGCATTTGTGAGCCTGAGGATGCCTCGTGTTAGAGGCGGAACGCGTCTCGTGTTTTCTTACACAACTATTGGTGTCGGTGGTAATGTGTTTCTTCTTGAAAAAGTGGGAGAGAGGGCGGTGCATTAACTAACCGCATGGTGCTTGTGGGATTTTTGGCGGAATTTAACAAAGTAATTTTAAGTTTTTAATAATCCTTGAACTACGAGGGTGGTTCTTACGGAGAAAAAAAAAATAAAGAATCGACTGTTAGGCGATACGAAGTTCGCTGGGTCAGCTAGTTTAATATATCGTTGGGTGAGAAAAGCAGCCTTTACTCTTGTCTCTTGCCGGTTGATGGCGGTAAAATTGCCACATAAAGTATGACGTACAGTAAAAACAATAATTCGAGAGACTGCTTTGACACCTCAGTTTGCACAAGTGTTGCAAATGTCAGGCTAGTGCTGAGTGCTTAGTGCGAGTTTGACAGATCCAATCGAATAACTTTACTAACGCGTTAATCGAGCATTGTGTAGTGAGTATAAGTAAGTTAACCATTCGAACTGGCAAAACACTGTCACAGTACAACTCGCACTCGCGTTAATTCGTGTTTTGGCTGGTAAACGTGTTCATTTCTCAACATAAACCATTACAACTCGCACTCAGCAATTTTAATTTCCATACTTGTCGCTAGGTGGCGCTTCCTCGATGCCATAGAAATATGAGTTTACGTTAACGCGATCGAGTAGTTAAAAAACTCGCACTAAGCACTCTGTTCTCATCGATATTTTAAAAACTTTTGGTTACTACTGGTATTTATCCATTAGTTACGATGACTTATGGCGGATTTTTCAACCCTCGGATAACATTTATCTGTCTAATAAAGTATTACATAACAATGTTAATATATCATCGCGATATGACAAAAGAAAAGCAATTACCACATTACATTTATGAAATTGCTGTTTAATACGATATTTGACGAATAACTTTTATCCGAGGATTGAAAAATCATTAATTTAATAACTTCATCATCAACCCAGTTTGTCCCCACCGAGGGACATGGGTCTCTTTCCTGAGGAAGTTTCAGAAAATCAGAAAAAAATATTATGAAATAAGTTATCCGTGGCGGGATAACAAAAATTCTCAAATTTACAAATACCATTCCGGAGCGTAATAGCATTGGATTTTCGAACGTTAAACGTATCAGTAATGTTTCATTGCGATTTCCTCTGTAAATAACAAACGTTTGTAAGGAAATCACTTTGCGATTGGCCTTAAATTCTACACAAAACCTTTGGGTCACTATTAACGATAGCGATAGCCTCCCTTGTATGTCCCCACTGCTGGGGCATGGGTCTCTTACCGCATCGCAGGACGGTTAAGCCATACTCCACCACGGGAGCCAAGTCCGGGTTGGTGGAGAATTGTAAGACAGTGGCGATTCTAACTGTCAGAAGTTATCAAGCCGCCCATAAGGCCTCTTACATGGTTTAACGACTGCCATTACATGACAGCCGGCACCAACGGCTTAGCGTGCCTAGCCAAGCACGGAATTAATATAACCCCTAACCAATACGTAGAAGCAAAGGGCAAAGGTCTTTTTGTTTTATCAAATTAGCATTTTTAATTGCTGCGTATCAACGATGTTGTCAGTGACCCCTGATCCTTGTAGTTTTCAGTAATGTGTTTGCTTATTTTGATATGAATTTCTTTGAACCCAATTAGTTGCCGTAAAAAGGTCATTGCCGTTAAATACCTATGTTTACATTAATTCTAGTCAAACTAAAAAAACAGGCACAGTACAGTATCCAATAAATTTTCATCAACTACACGTTATCAACCCTTGCATGTCCCCATGCTGGGGTACAGTTATATTTTTGTTCCATTTGCGGTAGAGACTGGAGGTTAGGGGGGACAGACTAAGATCCTTGTTAGGGAGCTGGGTCGCCGCTTGAGGGACCGTGGGCTTGACTGCCGCTCCGGTGCGTATCTTGGACAGAGGGTCTTTTTGACGGTGCAACGTGGCAATGTTGCCAGCGTGGGGTGTTTTGGTTCAGATATTTTCCCGCAGTGGTTTGTTCATTCCAGGCGAACCGAGTGATTGGAATTAATCACTTGAGTTAGGCAACAACAGCCGCGGTCAGGTACAGGATGGGTGACCGTCACTACCGCTAGTGGCATTTTTCCGAGCGCTTCCGTGCTTCGCAAGACACGCTAAGCCGTTGGTGCCGGCTGTCACGTAATGGCAGTCGTTAAGCCATGTCAGAGGCCTTATGGGAGGCTTGATAACTTCTGACAGTAAGGCCGCCACTGTCTTACAATCCTCCACCGACCCGGACTTGGCCCCCGTGGTGGAGTATGGCCTAACGTTCCTGCGCTGCAGGAAGAGACCCATGCCCCAGCAGTGGGGACAAACAGGGTTGAAATCGGAAGCAACTTTTCACAGGCGTGTCCCTGTTCTTGTATGTGCACGCCTATAAGTGCTATACAAGTATGAAGTGCTTTATAGATTTGTGCTGAAAACGGTTCATTAAACACCATACAATTTAAATGCGGTCGGTCGGCACCTGAGGAGTCCGGGGTATGACGTTCGTTCCGGGGCATACCTGATGCAAAGGATCTCCCTAGCGGTGCAACGAGGTAATGCTACTAGCGTCATGGGAACTTTTGGGTCGGGTGTGTCCCGGGGCAATATTTTTGATTAATTTAGTTTAGTTTTATACTGTTCACTGTGCCACTTTTTATGTCGAAGCTTTCTGCGAATTTTTTGAATGTGTGATGCCTTTTTCTACGCAGTTAAATAAAATAAATATATTTACATTGTAAGAATATCAACCAGATGTTTAAACATTGGGCAATCTGAGTACCTAAACATAAACTAAGTACTTTCTTAATCAATTACTTAAAACAGAACGAACAATCTTCCAACTAACTTTAGCTATTTGGTGACAAATAATCATATCAAACTAATTTAAGTATATTTATTAAGTGGGTAACCGACCCGGTAATTACAGCCTAATAATGATATCTACTTTATTTTTCATTTTTCAAAATTTAAAACATTACAAAATAATACATGTCGATAAAAATGTCAATACAAAATAAAATAGATACAAAACACTTAATAAAAAAAAAATACATGCACAGTAACATATCTAATAAATTTTCGTCATGAATGTCATACAATGATAATAATAATTTAAAAATACAAAAAAAAAACACTAACTGAACAGACCACTCCGGAAAATATCTGAGCCATTAAGGTCTTCGCACATTAAAACAACTCAACGGCGACTCGACTCTATGCCAAATATTGAAATTTAAGCCCTGTGTCATATGTTCAAGGTTTAATTTCAAAACATGATATTAAAGTAGTGTACGACGAGTGGCCTACCCATCGTACACTAAAGGTCAACCCCGACACGCAATGACTACACGTTGTCCACGCAACGACCACACGTTGTCCACGCAACGACTATGCATTTGCGACTGACGCGTGACGGGCAACCATTTGCCAGCCCACCCATCCGCCATTAAAATATTCCCCTTCTGATTTCCTCTGTCGCAACATATCATGTACTCAATATCTTTTTTTCCTGCTGTTTCGTTCATTTTCATTATCGAGTATAATAGCTATAATCGCCAGTTCCCTGAATATAAAAGTTCGACATTTCATAAGCAACACGACTTCTTTGGACAAAATTCAATACGCATTACCCACTCGTTGACACCGCGGTGTCCACTCGTTGACAACGCATTGCCCACTAGTGACCATGGGGTGGATCAACTAGTTGACTACTCATCGAGAGTGTGAGTAGAGTTGCTGCCGCGTTGGCGTGGAGTTGTTATAATGTGCGAAGACCTTTAGTCAATTCACCTAACTTCATGAATCACTTTTGTCAGTTTATTTCCTGAAATAATAAGACCGTGGAGTTAAGAATAATGATAATTTATTGACCAAGTTAACTATCACAACAACAACATTTACATACAGGCACATACATTGCTTTTGGCCCCTCACTAGGATACCCTGTGGCGTGGGTACCAGAGACAGAGACATCACAAGCATGTAAACATCCAAGACCTGGGGCTTTCTTTTTCTGTCCCCAGCCGGGGTTCGAACCCGGGACCTCTCACATGGTAGGCAGGTGCGCAGACCGCTGCGCCACAGAGGTCGTCCTCTTAAAGGTCCTTCTTATTAAAGTACTGTAAGTACTTTATTTCTGTAGTGTAACCTCCGCCTTACACCTTCAGTCTGGCGTCAGTTAAGTCCGTGACCCTTATCAAGCTCGGATTGATGCCAGACTGATGAAGCATCAAAATAATCGAATATCCGTAGGTCTAGTCTATCAGTCCACTGAATAGACGATCAGACTGCCGTCAGTCTAACCAGACTGATGGATTTGACTGACGCCAGACTGAACGTGGAAACTCCGTCTTACATCGCTATAGTTAAATTTCTGACTCCTACACTAGGGGACTTAGGAGTCAGCTTTTTCCATCAGTACATTAGAGACTTTACTATACAATAACTGACACTTACAATAATCTTGTCAATACGTTTCATACATAAATTTTGATATTGCAATTAATTGAATAATTTTCCCGAAATGACATAAATTGAAAATAAACAATTTTCTCTCAATGTTTGTGCCCGAGCACCACCGTTGTCTTTGCAGGTGTATTTGTCAAATTTTCTACACGTGCAGTCTGTGGGCTTGCTACACGCAGTAATCGCTTAGCGCCCTACGCGTTCAATATAATAATGCATTTGGGAATGCAGATGGGGTCACCGAAACACTGTAGTGCATCTGGAATGTTTACTGGAGCCCACACTGACGGCTTTCATGCCATTCTTCGTAAACGGGCAGCGTCACTGACACAGCGAGTACGTGGTAGCGCTAACAGCATCCTACATGCAATTGCCGATAGGCCTGGTTGTGCAGTCTGGGCACACCTAATGCAGCTACATGAATGCAAAAACTGCTCGCGGACACGCAAATTCAAAAACCTATCTAGAGGCTAAAAATCCACCCATGCCGGGATTCGAACCCACGACCTCTGGCTATCCGTGCCAGCGCTCTTTCCAACTGAGCCTTAGCAACCTACTTTGCAGCTTACTAACTGCAAAGTAGGTACTCGGGGCTGCAAGTGATGCAAATTACTTCAGCCAGATGTCGTTGCCTGTACGTAATACAGAGAATATTGTAAAGAGGTTCGAAATTTCACTGATGCCGGTGAGTCGCCCATTGGCTCAGTTGGAAAAAGCGCTGGCACGGATAGCCAGAAGTCGCGGGTTCAAATCCAGTCATGGGTGGAATTTTTAGCCTCTAAATAGGTTTTTAAATTTGTCCTTAGCACGAGTTAGTGCATTAAAAACAACATAGTCATGTACAAATTTTGTGTACATAGTAATAATAAGTTTTGTTGTTTTTGTACTCACATAGGTTAGATTACATATACTAACAAATTTATGGTCAATTTACGCCTAAAATAAATGATATAAAAAAAGTATCTAAGGAACGACAGTTTTTTTGATCCACTCGTAATACTCGACAACGTTTGTGTACACCCCCGGCACGTTCTCCAGTCCGCACGGCGTCTCTCCAAAGCTCACGACTCCGACCAGCTCAAACACCTTATTGTACTGGTACATAAGAGGCCCGCCGCTGTCGCCCGTGCAAGTATCTCTTCCTTTCTCTCCGCCAGCGCACATTTGGCCCGGACTTAGAGGCACAAACCTTTTCGGATACAGGTTGTACGAAAGCTGGCATCGCTGGAACGCAGAAAGAAATAAAACATTAGGTCTCATAAGGGAGCGAAGCAATCGGACCGTGTCCTTTGCACTACTTCAAAAGCCTTCACTGCTGGACTTCCCTACTGCTATGAGATCTCAGCTCTGGGTTGGGACGAGAAGGAAACGCATACCACTATGACTCGGCCGAAATCATGTCTGTAATGCCGCCATGTTATCCAGGTATAGACAAGTCTTGGTCGACTCCATCTCAGTCGCGGCCGCCATGTTAGCGTCGAGACATTTCGCGGGCTCGACAGAGAAATTAACATTTAAGCATAGAGCAGGGCATTTCTCGAGCGAACATTGGAGGTCCCTCACGATCGTCGGATTCCTCACGTAGCAAGGCGCGCCGACAATGGCGCGTGGGGAGAAGTCCTCCTGTGCTCGGTGCCGCTTCTTGGTTGACTTCGAGACCAACGCAAACCATGCCCAGCGTACGTGAGACGGAGTCTGACATAGATCTTGTAGACCCCGAGCTTCGCTCGCAGAGGCAAGCGGGAGGAAAAGATTGGACGCAACTTCGTGCGTGTTAGCTTCACCTGGTTGACGGCTGCGCTGACGTGCGCTGCTATCGTTAGTCCATGGTCAATGGCAACCACTCAAGGATTTTACGCGGTCGCGTCTGGCGGTGGCCTGTAAGTATGGCCCGTGTCTTTCCGACATTAACCAGTCAGGGAGAGCGCCAAGGCCACGCTGCATTGCTCGGTTGTAGCGTGCTTAAGAAACGTGGACGGCACCAGCGAGTGCTGAAATTGATCCCGAGTGTGGAACGCGAATTGTTCCGGTCGAGGCTGGATTTGCGGGACCAGGTGAAGCAGAAGGAGCTTTTTGAACAAGGAATATCTTCAAATACGTGCCCAGCAGCGTATTGGGCTGGTAGCTTTCAGTGACTTATTTTCTGGGTTATTCAGTCCCTAACATCTTAGCTAAACTCTGTGTGCGGGGATACACTAAGTTCTGATAAATGATACAAACTGACTTTGGGAACTTATGACTGATATATTGTCAATAGTAACTAGGACTAAAATGAAGGGTAAGATAAACTGATACTGTACTGATAATGAGGACGCGACGCGTGTCCGTCTGAACGGATCGGCTGTATGTCATGAACTACTTAGGTTGCTGCCGATCACCCGCTACGTGACAATAGGTAAAGGTCCGCGGCCTCTGGCAGAATTGCTGACAAGCAATTCGCGTATACTATGAAACTGTTCGATTTTTTATTCCGTAGAATTCTGCATTTCATAAGAGTTGCTACTAAGTGATTGTCCTGTGTGAACTTGGGTGGAAGTTATTATTATTATTAAAAAAAACTCTCCACTGAAAAATATTTTCATAAAGATTTTCCCAAGGAGTGTTACCAACTACTACCTTGATCTGGGCAGTAATTTATCACCAATTCCTTTTTTAAAATTATTGATATGTAAGTGCAGAGGCACAAATATGCAGCCATAGGGCAGGGCCTTTCGGAGTCGAGACTCTGGGGCCATGGGGTCCGGAGGCGCGACTCCTTTTTAATGAGATCTAGTCGCGCCTAGTCGACGCTGCAGGATCAGGATACTCGAGAGCTGGTGCTTACTTTGGCCAAAGGATAAGCCTAGCCATACAGCGAGGCAATGCCGCTAGCTTTCTTGGTACTCTCCCGCCCGACAGCGATCCGGCTCAAATATTTTATTTAAATTAGAATGTTTTAGGTTTAGTTCCATTTTTATAATAATAGTGTAAGTAGTGACATATGTATATATACATGTAAATACTGTTAAATAAATGAATAAGTACATTAATTATTCAATTATTTTCAATATATATGTGCGTATAATTATTATATCTATTTAATTATTTATCTATGTATTATCGTTTGTGTAGGTTTATCATAACTTTTTATTATCATTCAGACTCTCCTGTAGATCTAAGTTTATGTATGTCGCGATGTTTATGTAAGTTTACTAATTTCACTTTTTTCCCAGTCAGTATATCTATGAAAACATTATGTACGTCAGGAAACATATCAGTAACTTTAAAACCATAGATAGCCAACACAATGTAAATACTAAAAATAAACAAAAACTCTCGTTCCCACTATTTAAGCTGGCAAAGGTTATAATACATCCTTCATGGGGCATTGTATACCTACGCTTCTATAATAAAACCCCTAAAGATATATTAAACTTGCCTGAAACACGGTTCAAAAAATGTGTAAAGTACACTTTGTGCCAGAAGGGCTACTATAACATAAATGATTATTTAGATGACAATGATGTCTGTTATTGAAGCCAGTACAATGCATGAGTTCTATGTTTTAAAATAATTATGTAAACTCTGTTAATTAAGGACTGAAAAGACTAAGTTTGGAGTTTCTTTGTCCATTTTTTCCAAATTTATCTAGATTTTGAAATGTACACCTAGTTTGAATTGTAACGTTTACTAAGCCGCAGTTCCTGCGCTAATTTGAATAAAACCTTTTCATTTCTTTTCATTAACTGCACTACAACTCTTCAAAACCAAAGGTTTGTAGAAAGAGAATGCTTGTTGCATTAAGCGCGCCCTCGTACATTTATTCACGTTATTAGTGTTTAACCCTTCGGGCGCCCGATGCTCTCGGACAAAAGAAAGTTCAAAGGTACCGCATAGTGCCGGGTCATTTCGCACCGCCATTTTTTTGCAATTTTTTTGTGGACACAGTTCCGCATTTCTCAAATTAGAGAAAGTACTACGTAATTATTCAATAAGTGTTATATATCACTACAATCTGCATAAAATTCCCTATCCAATTATTATACTTATAAAGCTAATACGAGTAAATTTATGAATAAACTAACATGATTTTCAAATGACTTGTTGAATTTCACTATCCACGCCATTTTGACTCTACTTTGAACTTTGTCTCACTATTTGCACTAATTACTCATTCACTAGCACTGAACTAACACTTATAATATGATCTGCATATTATATCTATAACTGTTTAAACAATTTTTATACTGTAATTCACCAAAATAAAGCTATAAATGAATAATCAACAGGAAGAGGTAAAATGACACTAACCGCCTATACAAGCGGCACGATCCGGGCAATAAGAAATAAAATGCCAGATATTATTTTATGTTTCACCTGCAAAAGTCAAGAAATGAAAGCTCTCAGAATTCTACGGAATAAAAGATCTAAGCATAATAGTAAGTGTATTTATTTTATTTATCTATCTATCCATCCATCCATCCATCCATCCATCCATCCATCCATCCATCCATCCATCCATCCATCCATCCATCCATCCATCCATCCATCCATCCATCCATCCATCCATCCATCCATCCATCCATCCATCCATCCATCCATCCATCCATCCATCCATCCATCCATCCATCCATCCATCCATCCATCCATCCATCCATCCATCCATCCATCCATCCATCCATCCATCCATCCATCCATCCATCCATCCATCCATCCATCCATCCATCCATCCATCCATCCATCCATCCATCCATCCATCCATCCATCCATCCATCCATCCATCCATCCATCCATCCATCCATCCATCCATCCATCCATCCATCCATCCATCCATCCATCCATCCATCCATCCATCCATCCATCCATCCATCCATCCATCCATCCATCCATCCATCCATCCATCCATCCATCCATCCATCCATCCATCCATCCATCCATCCATCCATCCATCCATCCATCCATCCATCCATCCATCCATCCATCCATCCATCCATCCATCCATCCATCCATCCATCCATCCATCCATCCATCCATCCATCCATCCATCCATCCATCCATCCATCCATCCATCCATCCATCCATCCATCCATCCATCCATCCATCCATCCATCCATCCATCCATCCATCCATCCATCCATCCATCCATCCATCCATCCATCCATCCATCCATCCATCCATCCATCCATCCATCCATCCATCCATCCATCCATCCATCCATCCATCCATCCATCCATCCATCCATCCATCCATCCATCCATCCATCCATCCATCCATCCATCCATCCATCCATCCATCCATCCATCCATCCATCCATCCATCCATCCATCCATCCATCCATCCATCCATCCATCCATCCATCCATCCATCCATCCATCCATCCATCCATCCATCCATCCATCCATCCATCCATCCATCCATCCATCCATCCATCCATCCATCCATCCATCCATCCATCCATCCATCCATCCATCCATCCATCCATCCATCCATCCATCCATCCATCCATCCATCCATCCATCCATCCATCCATCCATCCATCCATCCATCCATCCATCCATCCATCCATCCATCCATCCATCCATCCATCCATCCATCCATCCATCCATCCATCCATCCATCCATCCATCCATCCATCCATCCATCCATCCATCCATCCATCCATCCATCCATCCATCCATCCATCCATCCATCCATCCATCCATCCATCCATCCATCCATCCATCCATCCATCCATCCATCCATCCATCCATCCATCCATCCATCCATCCATCCATCCATCCATCCATCCATCCATCCATCCATCCATCCATCCATCCATCCATCCATCCATCCATCCATCCATCCATCCATCCATCCATCCATCCATCCATCCATCCATCCATCCATCCATCCATCCATCCATCCATCCATCCATCCATCCATCCATCCATCCATCCATCCATCCATCCATCCATCCATCCATCCATCCATCCATCCATCCATCCATCCATCCATCCATCCATCCATCCATCCATCCATCCATCCATCCATCCATCCATCCATCCATCCATCCATCCATCCATCCATCTATCTATCTATCTATCTATTTATTTATTTATTTATTTAACATAATAACTTTTATTACAGGATTAGCACCTAATGCAACAAGTTACAAACATTATAAAATCTTCACAAACATTAATTAACAATTGAAAAACACAATCGGTATCTATTTACCTACTATCCTCATGTTTATAGGTGTAATAACTTTCCTTGTCTAGAATTTTATTATACTATTTTTATTTTTAATGCATTAACTCGTGCTAAGGACAAATTTAAAAACCTATTTAGAGGCTAAAAATTTCACCCATGCCGGGATTCGAACCCGCAACTCTGGCACGGATAGCCAGAGGTTGCGGGTTCGAATCCCGGCATGGGTGAAATTTTTAGCCTCTAATTAGGTTTTTAGAACTTTTTTGTAAGATATATAAGTGTCTATAATAAATTATAAGTTTATATAAGTAACGGTATGCAAGTGTATTATTATTAAGTATAAGTATGTATCAATATTCAAATATGCACTGGCTACCCGTCTCTCTAATTTCCTTCAGCAACTTTCCACCGTAAGGTTGTCTGGAAGATATTGCTTTTAGCAATAAGGCCGCCAATTGTACTATGTATATTTGTAATTATTTTGTTTTGTAATATTTGTTGTTTTTCCATTGTACAATAAAGTATAATTATTCTTATTTTATTTTAAGTATAGTGACATAATTATAATTACCTCCAAAGGTATGTAAGGCAGTTGGACATGTCGCATGACGATACTTTCTGACGTGTTCTTGTCGACCCGGCCCCACCCCGCCGCCCAAAACATAATCTTATCCCCAGGGAGAGACCTCACATCGACGGACGGTAAGCAAATCGGCCGGATGAAATCTGTACAGAGAAGACACTCACAGGTTTCTTTTTGGGGTTATTCCACTAATCCCCAATGAAAATCCCCATTGATGGGGATTTCTGAACTTTTTGTTCACAAATCCCCATTGTAAATACTAAGATAGGCCAATGGGGATTTGTGAACAAAAAGTTCATAAATCCCCATTGGTATATAAAACAAATATAAAGAACAACACATTAGTATGAAACAAGTATTTATATTGTCTTACTACTAAGTAATACATATATTATACAAACACAGTTTATAACAATTTATCAAATCAGAGATAATGGATTAGTTTTACACTGACGTAAATAACGTTAATATAAAATTAATAGAATTAACTTGTTATTACAACACAATCACATTTTCACCGTCATTAATAAAATCACATACTTATTGTCAATTAAATTCTATATTTCAATCATCTTATTTTTTCCAAGCAATGGCCAATGGTAATTTCGCCATTAACAAGCTCCATTTGGACCTCCCGTATGTAAACATCGCGATTAATACTCTGGATTGATCTTTCTGTAATCCCTATGCTCCCTTGAGTAAGCCGCAATGCAAGCACTTCGTAGTACAATGCATCTTCAGCCAACGAAGTGAGAAGCTTCATAAGATTAGGATTTTTTTTCACCACGCGATGTTTGATTTGTTTTTTCCATGATTCGACTAAATTAGTGCGATGGCTCTGACAAAATGCACACCATATTTGAATGAAGTCCTCTTTTACCCATTGAACAAGGCTTCTAAGTAAATAAAGATAGTAAAAAAAAACTGATTTAGTTTAGTTAATAAGAAACATGTGATTTTATTAATGACAATGAAAATGTGATTGTTATGTAATACCTGCTCTTCCTCTTCAGGCTATACCTATTAGTCAACTGCTGGACATAGCCCTCCCCTAATGAGCGCCATAGCGCAAGATTGTGCCATAATTGGGAGGTAATACCCATAATAATGTAATACCTAGTTACATAGAATCTGTGATTTACTTAGTAAATGTAAAACTCATGTTCAATTTAGGTAAGGATGTCTGATTCAAAAAATGTGTAAAGTACACTTTGTGCCAAAAGGGCTACTATAACATAAAGGATTATTTAGATGACAATGAGGTCTGGAATGAAAGCCAGTACAATGTATGAGTTCTATGTTTATAATAATTATGTAAACTATGTTAATTAAGGACTTTTGAAAAGACTAAGTTAGGAGTTTTTTTGTTCATTTTTTCTCCTAAATGATCTAGATTTTGAAATGGACACCAAGTCTGAATTGTACGTTCATTAAGCCGCAGTTTCTGTGCTACTTTGAATAAAACCTTTTCATTTCATTTCATGATTACAACTCTGATTTTATAAATTGTTGAAAAACTGTGTTTTCACACCTCCTGCTCGACAATGCCTTATTACGTACCGTCAAATATCATCGTAAAGCATAGCCTTGTCTCTCGAGGGCAATAATAATGAAGAATTTCCCTAGGGAATAAAGTGATTTGAATTTAGAATGCCAAAATTCGCATGAAAACTATGAAGAAGCCCCGCATTGCAATTCGAAATTCGAATTGTTGTTCGAAACTCACCCCTTTTTTCTTTTTTTTCTGAACTACTGTGTCGTGTGACCGCGCGAAACACCAATAAAAAAAAGAAAATTTTTATTGTCTCCCAGATGGTGTGAAAAGTAGAGTATTCACCTCTGGAATAAAACATGTCTTAGTCTCGGGCAGTATCAACCCCTGGCTTCACTCAGGACTCTACATAACTCCCTCGCTTCGCTCAGGAGTTAAAATTTACTCGGAGTCCTTCGCTCCGCTCAGGGTTCGATATACCGCCCATGACGTAATACATGGTTTTATTCCCTTAATGCATAATCTACTATTGTATAATGTAGGTATTGGTATTACAAAATAAGTACTTTGTGATTCATAATTAATGTGTACTTTATATTTCGTTTTATACCCCAATGGGCATTTATGAACTTTTTGTCCACAAATCCCCATTGCCAATACTAAGATACGCCAATGGGGATTTACGGACAAAAAGTTCACAAATCCCCATCAATGGGGATTTTCAATGGGGATTAGTGGAACAACCCTCTTTTTGACCATTACGAAGACAGGGCGCTATGGCGCTCATTAGGGGAGAGCTATCTCCAGCAGTGGACTACAGAAGAAGAAGAAGAAGAAATTGGTTTTCCAATCATTCAGTAGATGGCGCTTTGGGGTGCTACCTAGCCCCACATATAAAATAAAAATCATAACTTTACTTACAATACGTTTTTTTTAAAAAGATCCTTTATTCTTCTTCTTCAGACTATATTAGTCCACTGCTGGACATAGCCCTCCCCTAGTGAGCGCCATAGCGCAAGGTTATGCCATCATTGAGGGGAATGCCGTTAATCCCCACGCTGGGCATGCGGGTTGGGATCGCAGTTTGGTGGAATTCTACTGCAGGGGGCGCTGCTGCCCACCCCCCGGCTTATATCCCTTAGAAGGCGACTAAGGGCTATAAGCCGGGGGGTGGGCAGCAGCGCCCCCTGCAGTAGAATTACGACACCCTCGGGAAGAATTGAAGAATTTCGGGTTGGTGCTATTCTCTAGGCCGACATCACACAGCCATCAGCAGCAGCATCTTTTATAGTTGATACACAATTTATTCTCCCTTAAAACCAAGGGTAACACCGCCGGGCACTGTCAGTAATAAATGAAATAGATGAGTCAGTCAACGGCTGAAATCCTTACCTGTATATGGAGCTGACCACAACATCCTGATCAGAGCAATATCGTGCCGTCGCAGGTTGCTTCCCAGGTTATACTCCGGATGCACTATGATCTTCTCTATAGGAATTATCGTGGTGCCATCGTTACACTCCTGGCCTCCACCGTCGCCTGCGACGCAGTCCACCCCTTCGCTCGAAGTGTTATACTCTCCCAGTCGGATGTTGACACTGTTAAGAGACATTCGGCTGTCAACATTCAAAACATAGTACCAGAAGCTAATTTCAGAAGTGGACTCACTGGATAAAACCACTACAAAATTGATATGAAATGGCTTTTTTCAAAGTATTGCAGAAACTGCGGCCTTATGAACGTTACAATCCAAACTAGGTGTCCATTTTGAATTTTGAAATCTATAATATAGCCTTTGACACCTGCGCAAGGATGACGAATCGAAGGACACCTTATTTAACAAGATCTGACCACTGACCTGAGTTTCACTTGTAACGTTAATTAATTGTAACTGTATTTTTTTTAACAAAAACCTTCTGGTATTGATTTTGATTTGTCACCGCGACCGCGCTAGGCTTTAACTCTCATACAGAGGAAGAATTAGGGAACTAACTGACGTCGCAACTGCTAGGCTTGTTTATTTTAGTTACTAACTTCCACAGTGTATGGCATACTACTGCGGGGACGGGCAGCAGACATTGAGACCATCTTTGTCTTGCTGAAAAGAGCGATCAGGTTCATTTATAAGCTAGGCAGTAGAGATTCGTTAAGGGATTTCTTTAAAGAAACTAATATTCTGACCAGTCGGTATATCTATGAAAACATGAATTCTACGTTTTATAATAATTATGTAAGGACTTTGAAAAGACTAAGTTTGGAGTTTATTTGACCAAAAAATAAATTTATTAACACACACAAATGGACTTTTCATTTCATTCAATTTCTGCATACCTACTTCAAGTGCGCTGTTGCACAAAATTTTGGTACAGACCTATTTTAATTTTAGGCCGGTCGCGTAATACGTTTTCCGCATTCATTTTCCGTATTCAGTTTCTCGGATGCTAATATGAGCTGGTTTGAATTGAAACTATGTAATAATAATAATATTGGCCTTTTTGCATCTACTTAATGAGATGATTTGAAAATTAAACAAAGTCATTGGTACATGCCCGCACTCGGGATCGAACCTGGGGCTCTCGCTTGCCAGTCTCTAGTTCTACCCACTGAGCTCCCACCGCTTGTCTTTGGTCCTTTCACCCATCTAGTGTGAGTGAAGATACCACTGGACGCTGTATAAATCATCTCATTAAGTAGATGCAAAAAGGCCAATATTATTATTATAAAGAGATTATTTATACAGCGTCCAGTGGTATCTTCACTCACACTAGATCGGTGAAGCGACCTCTCCGACGCTGTAGTGCCTGGGATATGGTTTTATAGATGTTGTAGGCTTGCCCAGCACCTATACCATCCTGACAGCTTAGTCGGCCTTGCCCACAGGAAACACTAGTCAATACGTGCGGAGCCAACCAAGCCGCGGCTTTCCTCACGATGTTTTCCTTCACCGTTAGAGTGTGGTATTGCGACTACAAATTCGCAAATGTACGTAACTTTGAAATAAAACAAAGTCATTGGTACATGCCCGCACTCGGGATCGAACCTGAGGCTCTCGCTTGCCAGTCCATGGTTCTACCCACTGAGCTACCACCGCTTACAACCTTGCAACGATGCTTACCACCGCTTGAAACTATGTAAATTATTTGATATCAATCCTTCTATGTCCCCACTGCTGTGGCACGGATCTCTTCCTGCATCGCAGGAAGGTTAGGCCATACTCCGCCATGGGGGCTACGGGGGCTAGCGCACACTAGGTAATATCATCACAACACACTTCACATTAATGTTATAAAGGCGAAAGTTTGTGAGTGTTTATGTCTGTTACTTTTTCACGTCTAAACGGCTGGAGCGTTTTACAAAATCTTGATGGAATTAGCTGACACTGTGGATTAACACACACACACAGCATAGTTTACGGCGGGAAAATACCTTATTCCTATGGGAAAATCGATAAACCGCGGGTAATACCGCAGGCCACAGCTAGTAAGTAATATAATCTTAATAGATAGAATGTTAGGTTTAGTTCCATTTTTGTAAAAATAGCGTAAGTAGTTAGCAAGTAAGTATGTAGCGTAAGTATATATATATATATATATGGCGCAGCGGTTTGGCACGCTGACTCTGAAATCGAAGGTCTCGGGTTCGATCCCCGGCCGGGTCAAACTAGGAAACGAACTTTTCTAGTTTGTCTCGGGTCTTGGATGTTATCTATGTATTTATTGTATTAAATCTATCGTCGAGTTAGCACCTATAACACAAGTCATTTAGTTATCATTTATTCATTTAGTTACATATTTAGCTACAGATAGTACTTAGGTGGCGCGTACATATAAGATAAGAAGATATATTTGGGAATACAAGTTTTATAAATTACTAGCTGTCCCGGCGAACTTCGTACCGCCCTATAATCAAGAAATATCTGTTACCTTTTTTTTACATAAGAACCTTCTCCTAATAATAACAAATACAACAAAAAAGAATTAGTGAAATCGGTCCAGCCATTCAAGCGGTCGTGGCCTAGGCGAACCGAGTGATTGGAATCAATCGCTTGGTTAAGCAACAACAGGCGCGGTTAGGTACGGGATGGGTGAGCGTCCCGTGACTACCGCTAGTGGCATTTTTCCGAACGCTTCCGTGCTTCGCAAGGCACGTTAAGCCGTTGGTGCCGGCTGTCATGTAATGGCAGTCGTTAAGCCATGTCAGAGGCCTTATGAGCGGCTTGAAAACTTCTGACAGTAAGGCCAGCCACTGTCTTACAATCCTCCACCAACCCGGACTTGGCCCCCGTGGTGGAATATGGCCTAACCTTCCTGCGATGCAGGAAGAGACCCGTGCCCCAGCAGTGGGGACATACAAGGGTTGATAACGTCCAGCCATTCACGCGTGATGCCGTGACCAAGTGAAAAAGGGATTCATTTTTATATATATAGATGACATAAACGATACATCTTATTTTTGGTTACAGCGATATGATTGCTTATCGCTTGTCTTGCTGTTGCTGACTATGTGAGGTATGCTGGTACTCTCTAGGGCATCTTAGGTGGCCAACCGCCTTCTATTGTTTTACAAATAATTGCTTTTAAAAGTTTGAACTGTCATTCATTGCTTTCTGATTGGTGGCAGAATATTCCATTATTTTTGCGCTTCTGTAAGTGTTTTCGTAAACACGACGAGTTTTTGATTCTTTTGATCGCGTATGTAAGAAATGATGATATGTTTCTATAACTTACGGTACGAATACTACGATGCAGTGACCTGCTGTCATGACATATCTGCTGCTGATCAGGGCACCGCCGCACATCCACTCAATCTTTTGGTGAATGTTCTTGTATTCAAGGAGCGCCATCCAGGGATACTGGTCGATACCAGTCGTACTTCCTCCTGTAATGTGAAGATCAAGAATGATTTTAACTTAACATCCACACAATATAAACACTTACCCTAGTCCCAAAGTAGGATAGGTATCCTAGATTTATCCTAGGTAGCCGTGGTAACCAAGATTTGTAGCAACTTACGCACTTAGATCCACTGTCTCCTCTTTCTTTATCATCGACTTATATAATTTATACTTATCGTCATCAGCCTTTACATCTGTTCATCATCATCATCATCAAACCATTATGTCCCCACCGAGGGGGACGGGTCTCTTCGGGACGGGTATAGGCCGGATTGGTGGAGGGTAGTGCCGGGTCTTACTGTCAGAAGTTATCAAGCCGCCCATAAGGCCTATGACATGGCTTACCGACTGCCATTACAGCCGGCACCAACGGGTTAACGTGCTTTGCGAGGCACGGGAGCGCTCGGAAATATGCCACTAGCGGTAGTCACGGGATGGTCACCCAGGTGCTGGATATCTGACCGCGCCTGTTGTTGCTTAACCCAAGTGATTGATTCCAATCACTCGGTCCCACTAGGCAACGAGCGCTATGTGTGTGTCTGTAGTAATTCTTAATGATTCGCAATACTCATACATAGTTATATTTTAAATAGGTTCAATCGCGATTATTTATTAGATAAGGGAAATAAGGTAATTATTTCCGCTAAGCTGAAGTGGAACTGGGCGGGTCATCTAAGCCGTATGGGCCCAGAGAGGTGGGCAAAAATGGTCACTGACTGGGTTCCGCGCGACGGATATCGCAAACGTGGCCGACCCAAGCGGAGATGGCGGACGACCTTACACAACTTTCTGCCGGACTGGCAGGAAGTGGCCATGAACAGGGAGGAATGGAAGACAAAAGGGGAGGCCTTTGCCCAGCGGTGGGACACAATCGAGGCTACATAAAAAAAAGGTAATTACGTTTTACCTAATCAATGATCGCGATTAGACCCGTTTAATATACAACTGTACTGACGACCTCTGTGTCGTAGCGGTGGCGCGTCTGCCTACCATGCAAGAGGGTTCCGGGTCCCGGGTTCGAATACCGGCTGGGAACAAAAAAAAATCCCAGGTCTTGGATGTTTCAATGTTTGTGATGTCGTTGTTTCCGGTTCCTACGACACAGGGTATCCTAGTGTGGGGCCAGAAGCAATGTATGTGCCTGTATGTAAATGTTATGTTATGATATTATTATTGTTAACTGTGACTGTAGTGTTCATCACGTACATTGCCACCTTACATTGAAATCATTGAAACGCTCATTGCATTGAATCGCTCGCTGCCAGAGCGATCATAAACGAAGGTTAAGCAACACAGGGCGCGTTCAGTGCATGGATGGGTAAACCGTCTATGACTAACGCTAGTGGCATTTTTCCCAGCGGTTCTATGCTTCGCAAACCACGTTAAGCAGTTGGTGCCGACTGCTGTCGATAGATGGCAGCCATTATGCCAAGTCAGAACCCTTAGAGCGGCATGAAAAACTTACAGTAAGACCAGCCACTAGTCTTGCAAGCCTCCACCGATCCGGACTTGGCCGCCGTGATGAAATATGGAATACCTTTTTGGGGTTATCTAGGTAATTAGTGTGCATGTGTTGATCACAAATAAATATATCAGAAGGTTGCAATTTAAAGATTAAAAGTCTGTATTCAATTTAGTACACGTACAATGTTTTACACAGGAGGTTACACACCATCTTAGGTTTTACGTTTTAAGCTACGGTACTCTAAAAGGTTTCGGAGGCGACTGCCTCAAAGGGTTTCGGGGGGACGACTGGCTGGACACCAGACGTCCGCGCGTGATCGTTGCGCTACGTTACTTTGTTGCTTCAAATGTTGATTAGATTAGATTAGACACCTACAGACCTGAGATCCTATTCGAGCCCGAGATGCTTCTACCACAGCACCCAGAGTCGCGCATCGGCAGTGAAGAAGTGGTGCACGGATTGTCAGTGGGAACTTCCAGCTGGCAGCATACGCTGCGGGCTTCTGGGCCACCACATCTGCAACGTGGACAGGGGATTCAGTTTATTTATAGTGCGACTTGGAATTCGTACACCGTTTTACAGGAAGACTTGAATCGTGATGTAAAGGAGGGCCAATGAGACGAGATAAAGAATGTAAACAAACTGACCGTTACTGAGTTACATTGCGATAGTGAGCGATTATTATCTCTGTCCTTGTCACACGTATGCGGTAATGGCGTCTTTTGATCGACGACAGTTGTCGTTGCGTATTTCGTGGTACAGGAAAACTTTCAGTACGGCAGTTGTCAACATTTGGTGTCATGCGCCATTTTGTGAACTATAATAGTTCATTCCTGTTTAGATTGCGTTCGAAGTGATACAAGGACCATTTTTATAGCCATATTGACAACACGATTGATAATACTATTGATAGTTTTGTCATAAATACGGCTGATTCGTACTCTTCCGGTGAATCATGTTTGACTAATACAGACGACAGCGATTAGAATAGGGCATGCAAAATTTGTATATCTATAATTTATTCAAATAAAAATGTTTTGAACCCCTGAAATTTTGTTTACATTCTTTATCTCGTCTCATTGGCCTTCCTTTTAGAAACATGTGTTATGTAGAGACAATTGTGATGTAGAACAAGTGTGATTTAGAAATAATTGTGATGTAGAAACAAATATAATTTCGAAACGATTGTGATGTAAAAACAATTGTGATGTAGAAACAAGTGTTATTTAGAAATAATTGTGATGCAGAAACAAATATACTTTCGAAACGATTGTGATGTAAAAATAATTGTGATGTAGAAACAAGTGCTATTTAGAAATAATTGTGATGTAGAAACAAATATGATTTCGAAACGATTGTGATGTAAAAACAATTGTGATGTAGAAACAAGTGTGATTTAGAAACAATTGTGGTGTAGAAACATGTATGATCTAGAAACAATTGTGAGGTAGAAACAAGTGTGCTTTAGAAATAATTGTGATGTAGAAACAAGTTTGATTTAGAAACAATTGTGATGTAGAAATAAGTTTGATTTAGAAACAATTGTGATGTAAAAAAATTGTGATGTTAGAAACAATTGTGACGTAGAAACAAGGGTGATTAAGAAACAGCTGAAACAGCAGAAACAGGGTTAGCTGGAAGAAAATACTATCTAGTATTAAGCTCGCCTTTGTACAAATTTGTTTTAGTGCAATGAAGAATTTTCATTCATTTATTACATCTGTGGTGTAAAAACATGTGATGCTAGTTTTAAAATTACTTTGCGATCGGCAGCTGATAGGTTAAGCAGCACAAACCAACAATAACAGGAGGAAAAGTAATGAAAATCGAAAAATCTTATTAAAATCACCCGGCAAACTCAATCGTTCTATTAACTGTTCGCTCCTATCGGACGCATTCACACGACCGACTCTTACTCGAAATTTATCGTATTATAAAACACTTTTCAACCTCATTGTACCACTCTCCTTCGGATTCACAGTTTCGAGTCAAAGATCGTCGCTCATCAATCACGAGTCGATATAAACGCTTTGTATGTCCTCACAGCTGCAGCTCGGGTCTCTTCCTGCCTTAAACACTTTGCGAGGTGCCTTAATCAGCTGTTACATCGACGCCATTTTCCCATTAGGATTACGAGTAAACTAAATTGAATCTAAGCGGCGCCTTTTCATTCGAAGAATAAGGCTAACTTTCGATCAGTCAAGTCACTAAACGTTTTAGATGATGCTTTGTTATAGTAAAAAGGCTAGCCTTGTAATAGGATACTGCCTCTTGAGCGGCCTAGGTAGTTAATTCAACAGCTGACTTAACCACTCTTAATACCGAGCTCTGGGTTCTTCCTAATTTGATGAGTAAGTACTACTACTAGTACTACCAGCAAGGTGAGCACAAGGTAACGATAAAAATTTATCCCACTATCGTGTAGCGGCATCTCGCTTTACACGGCAAAGTAAAGTAAGATAGCGCAAGCCTGTAATGGTATAAGACTTTTATCGCGGCATTGTTCCCCCCTAGCTGAAGAGCATAATATTTATCACGACTTTTTATCCTTCAACATGACGTCTTTAGGAAATGGATTGTTTTGCAATTTCTCCAATCAATATTTCAAACAAGTTTCATGTCCAACTCTAGTTTTTAGAAAGAAAGAAAAAAGAAAGACATTATACGAACCAAACACATCACAAAAACAAAATAACTAGATAAATTGACATAATATGAGCATAACAGAAATAAACGAATTATACAATAAACAGTACTACAGTAAGGCCCGCCACGGTCTTACAATCCTCCACCAACCCGGAGTTGGCCCCCGTGGTGGAGTATGGCCTAACCTTCCTGCGATGCAGGAAGAGACCCGTGCCCCAGCAGTGGGGTCATACAAGAATTGATAACGAACGAACGAACACAATAAACGACACAAAAAAGGCAGGTTTAGCCTGTGGTCCAAATTATACAATTTTTATTTTAATGCCCCCTGCTAAGGACAATTTTAAAAAACCTATTTAGAGGCTAAAAATTCCACCCGTGCCGGGATTCGAACCCGCGACCTCTGGCTATCCGTGCCAGCGCTCATTCCAACTGAGCTAATGGGCGACTCACCGGCATCAGTGAAATTTCGAACCTCTTTACACTATTCTCTGCATTACGTACAGGCAGCGACATCTGGCTGAAGTAAATTGCATCACTTTCAGCCCCGAATACCTACTTTGCAGTTAGGTTTTACATCGGAATGATATCGCTGTACCCACATGATTATACTATTTTTATTTTTAATGCACTAACCCGTGCTAAGGACAATTTTAAAAAACCTATTTAGAGGCTAAAAATTCCACCCATGCTAGGATTCGAACCCCCGACCTCTGGCTATCCGTGCCAGCGCTCTTTTGTGGCAACTTTTGTGTCTTAATTGCCACAAAACGCATACCTTTTTCAGATTTACCTTGATTTTTTTACATATTCCATGGTTCCACTCGGCCTTGGTTTTTTTTTCAGCATAGCATTTATCCGTAGACAAGACTTAATTTCCACGCAGCTGCCCGGCCGATGTTCAGGGGTGTAGCATTGGCGGTTGACATTGTTCAAAACTGATTCATTGTTATAGTTTACCATAACTGGCGGTGGCGTCGTAGGTGCATTCGTACAGCAAACCTGGAACAGTAGGAACCGGGCTTGCCATGTATTCGGTATTCTACCGAACCGTTCGGTATTTTATCACTGTGTTCGCTGTTCGGTATAATAAAAATACCGAAGTATGGACGGTTCGGTATTTCTTGCTGCCGCTCATTGTTTTCGAGCCATTTCGCGGATTGCCTTGCGATGCAAAGCGTGCATGGCGTCCATCGTTTATACATTTCAGCCTTCACCGTGTACTTTGGACGTGGTGAAGGTTGAATTATCTATACGATGCGATTTCACTCTGACATGTCGGTAGATTAGCTAGTTTATGGGTACTTTGTATTTTAAAGTCAATAGTTTAAATAAACTATTAAAATAAACTTGTTTTTTTTTCTCACTGTTCGGTGTTTTTTCGAAAAAGACCTGGCAACCCTGGTAGGAACCCGGCAAATCTGGATATGTCTTACTCAAAAATTTAAGTAAAAAGTGAATAGCTGGCGCAATAGTTTCAATGCGCATGAACTCGTACAGGGCTAGTCTCTTTAATGCATAGTGATCCAATAGAGTCAGGTTTTTTATTATTCTTTATTGTTTGTTTTTATGTCCATACTCGTATTTGTGAGGGCCATTTTCGATGTCGTGCAAACTCCTGAGATCAATTATTGAGCTGATTTGTTGTAATACTCCAAGGTAGCTCAGTGGGTAGAACCATGGACTGGCAAGCGAGAGCCCCAGGTTCGATACCGAGTGCGGGCATGTACCAATGACTTTGTTTAATGTCAAAGTTACGTACATTTGCGAATTTGTAGTCGCAATACCACACGCTAACGGTGAAGGAAAACATCGTCATCAAAAACCCGTGGCTTTGTTGGCTCCGCACGTATTGACTAGTCTTTCCTGTGGGCTAGGCCGACTAAGCTGTCAGGATGGTATAGGTGCTGGGCCAGCCTACACCATCTATAAAACCATGTCCCAGGAACTACAGCGTCGGAGGTGTTCTGAGGAGTGGTCCCTTCACCCATCTAGTGTGAGTGAACATGCCACTGAACGCTGTATAAATCATCTCATTAAGTAGATGCAAAAAGGCCAATATTTGAAGATTTCATGTTGTAATGAAGAAATGTGTGTGTTTCTGTTGATGTAATAAATGGTTTGTTCTTTTCCTATATTAGTCCGGTAATGGTCGCTTCATTCACTAGACAACCGATATTGTCTAGTAACCAATCGCATTGCAATGGTATAACCCGTGCTACTTAACTCGGCGCCTCACGCGATTCGATCTTCTTCGTGAGAGATCAAATCAAATCATTTATTACAAAAGAGTACTAAGTACTAGTGACACCATTACAATTATTTTAATGTGGGTACGTAGGTTTGAGAAAGATTGCCACTAAATAGAGGCAGATGCTTACTGGTGTTCTTCGCACTAGGCGAACCTGGAGCTCTATTTTTGAATCACTCATCTCGTGTCGAGCACTCGATTTCTACCGATTTTCGTTCGACATACGAAATTCCGTATTTTTGAATCACTCGACTGCAACGAATGGTCCTTACCACTCGTCTCGTATGTCTCGTAGATTAATTGTCAAAATTTGTGTCAATTTCAAAACGAGGTATTTGTGCTTTTGTGCCGAATTGATTTTTTGTTTCGACATTTTCGAACAAAAACAAACCAAAGTGTTATTATTCACGATCTATGACAGTTTTTTGTTTGTTTTGCAACTAAAGGCAAAGATTTTTCATCCAAACAGCCAATAAAACGAAATATCTTACGTTCCGTTTCCGTTACGGTAGTTTCCGGTTTTTGTAATTTCTGCGTGGAACGGATCAAATACAATACGTCAAATTGTACTCGCAACACTTCAGGCTAACGATTCGAAAATACGGAAAAACGAGATCATGCGACTTAGAAGACGAGTGTGACTTATGTCACATTCGACGATACAATTTCATACGAGTGATTCAAAAATAGATCTCCTGTTTCGCGAGAGCTGGGTATTACAGAAAAAAGTTACCATAAAGTGTTACTCGATCTCGAGCGAAGGCTGTTAGATGCGCTTTTTTTTTAAATATTCTTAATAAGTAATTAATTAGTTATTTGTGACCATTAAGACAGATAATCTTTGTGAATATTGTGTATGGCCAAAATTAGATATGTGACCGCCAAACTAGGACATTCCTGTATCTTGGGAGTCAAAAGATTACAGTTACATCACAGAAATAAGTAACATTTACATATGTAGGTCGGTTTGTTACAGCTATTAACAATAAATAAATTTAACAGTATAGTGCAAGAGGTACTAAATAATTAAGGCATGCGTAGTTGTCTTCCAATACAGGATTGCATTGAGATTGTTAAGAGAAGGCTCAATGAACATGATTTGCCTGTGGAATATGCAGAGCTGTTAGATCACTGCCTAACAACTGGCTACTTGGTATGGAATGGTGAGTTTTACATGCAGGTAGACGGGGTAGCCATGGGTTCCCCTGTTTCTCCCGTTGTAGCCGATATTTTCATGGAAGACTTCGAGGAGCGAGCCCTGCGAACTGCTCCCGTCCCACCAAGGTGGTTCTATAAGCGATATGTCGATGACACTTTTGCTATATTACCTACTAGTGGAATAACGGCTTTCTTAGACCACCTTAACTCTATAAACAACAAGATCCAGTTTACAATGGAGTTAGAAGCAGATTGTTCTTTAGCTTTCTTAGATGTTTTAGTCATCAGGAATCCAAATGGAACCTTAGGACATACAGTTTATAGGAAAAAGACCCACACTGATAGGTACCTAAACGGTGAGTCTCACCATCACCCGTGTCAGTTGTCTACCGTTGGAAAATCTCTGTTACAGAGGGCACACCGAATCTGCGACAAGGACCATCTACCTGCGGAACTCCAGCATGTCAAACGAGTACTTCGTGCAAACAAGCTGCAAGTTCCGCGTGTCCGTCGCGGAGGACGAGTCAAACCGGACACAGTCGAGCGAGTTCCAGCCTACCTGCCTTTCGTGAGAGGAGTGACTGACAAAATTGGGAGTATTTTGAAACGCGCCTCAATCAGAACCATCTACCAGCCGCCAAGAAAGATACACCAATTCATGCGAAGTGTCAAGCACAGGATTCCCTTACAAGAGGCAGGAGTATACAAGCTTGACTGTGAATGTGGTTCCTCGTACATTGGTCAAACGAAGCGTACCATAGCTGAGCGGGTGAAGGAACATATCGCTGATGTGAAACATAAGCGCTCTGGTAGATCTGCAGTCAGCGAGCATACACTTAGCGGTACCAACCACTTTATACATTTCGATAAAGTTAAAGTTCTAGCCCGAGAAGACCGTTTCTTCCCTAGAATGATACGTGAGGCAATAGAGATCCGCCGGCATCCAAATTTTAATAGAGATCGTGGTTGGAACATACCGGTAGCATGGGAACCAGTGCTTAAGTGCATGAAACCCCCTTGCTAGAAGTGTGACTGTAGAATAAATAATAAAAAATCAATTTAATTTCAATTAATAATCGGTATCTTTAAGTTCATATAAAGTAATTAGTTTATAAATTTAATTTTAACTTCAATTACTAATAATCAATATTGTTGACTTTATATAAAAAATAATTGGTTTGTCTATTTTGGAACGTAACTTCATAATTAACTTTTGTAATTTTTGCCGAGGGTAGTGAACTAACCGTTAATGATATCTAAAAGACACCTGTCACCTCAGTCATCCGGGACCACGGCACCTGAAAAAGTGCCGAAACGTTGGAAAATTGTAAAAATGTAATAAACGAGCATAAATCCGTGTAAAAACAGTTTTAATTATGTCTACTGCTCGTGTTAACCTTAGAAAATACTATAACATAACATAACATAACATAACATAACATAACATAACATAACATAACATAACATAACATAACATAACATAACATAACATAACATAACATAACATAACATAACATAACATAACATAACATAACATAACATAACATAACATAACATAACATAACATAACATAACATAACATAACATAACATAACATAACATAACATAACATAACATAACATAACATAACATAACATAACATAACATAACATAACATAACATAACATAACATAACATAACATAACATAACATAACATAACATAACATAACATAACATAACATAACATAACATAACATAACATAACATAACATAACATAACATAACATAACATAACATAACATAACATAACATAACATAACATAACATAACATAACATAACATAACATAACATAACATAACATAACATAACATAACATAACATAACATAACATAACATAACATAACATAACATAACATAACATAACATAACATAACATAACATAACATAACATAACATAACATAACATAACATAACATAACATAACATAACATAACATAACATAACATAACATAACATAACATAACATAACATAACATAACATAACATAACATAACATAACATAACATAACATAACATAACATAACATAACATAACATAACATAACATAACATAACATAACATAACATAACATAACATAACATAACATAACATAACATAACATAACATAACATAACATAACATAACATAACATAACATAACATAACATAACATAACATAACATAACATAACATAACATAACATAACATAACATAACATAACATAACATAACATAACATAACATAACATAACATAACATAACATAACATAACATAACATAACATAACATAACATAACATAACATAACATAACATAACATAACATAACATAACATAACATAACATAACATAACATAACATAACATAACATAACATAACATAACATAACATAACATAACATAACATAACATAACATAACATAACATAACATAACATAACATAACATAACATAACATAACATAACATAACATAACATAACATAACATAACATAACATAACATAACATAACATAACATAACATAACATAACATAACATAACATAACATAACATAACATAACATAACATAACATAACATAACATAACATAACATAACATAACATAACATAACATAACATAACATAACATAACATAACATAACATAACATAACATAACATAACATAACATAACATAACATAACATAACATAACATAACATAACATAACATAACATAACATAACATAACATAACATAACATAACATAACATAACATAACATAACATAACATAACATAACATAACATAACATAACATAACATAACATAACATAACATAACATAACATAACATAACATAACATAACATAACATAACATAACATAACATAACATAACATAACATAACATAACATAACATAACATAACATAACATAACATAACATAACATAACATAACATAACATAACATAACATAACATAACATAACATAACATAACATAACATAACATAACATAACATAACATAACATAACATAACATAACATAACATAACATAACATAACATAACATAACATAACATAACATAACATAACATAACATAACATAACATAACATAACATAACATAACATAACATAACATTTACATACAGGCACATACAGGCACATACATTGCATCTGGCCCCACACTAGGATACCCTGTGTCGTGGGAACCAGAAACAACGACATCACAAACATGTAAACATCCAAGACCTGGACTTTTTTTTTTTTTTGTTTCCAGCCGGGATTCGAACCCGGGACCTCTTGCATGGTAGCAGACGCGCTACCGCTACGCCACAGAGGTCGTATATGTGTAAGAGGGTTAAACGTGTGTGTATGAGGGGGCATTAAACTGTGCATTTCAGAATTTGCTCTATTTGACGATAGCTAGGTGACCTGAGGTGTTCACGAACAGTAGAATTGGCCTGCTTGACAGTGCAGTTCTTTATTTCACATAAACTTGAAATTTTATTATAGACAAGGGGGCCCAGATAGTCTGGAAAATGGTAAGCAAAGGAGGTCTTGGCTGGTCTTAGTGGTATTTTATAGACGCGCTTTTGCAGAATACTTGTGTAGTTGCGGGAATTAATTGTGCTTCGATGTGTTACCTGCATCAGTTTGTAAATAAAAAGTTGACGTACTGAGAGGACGCATGCGTCCGAGTATAGAGAGATAGTTGGGTATCTTCGGGGTTTTTTTAAATAACTTTAAGTACAGCTCGTTGGGCCCTTTCTAAAGACAATGCTGTAGTTCCTGCGCCTCCCCATACGGTGATGCAGTGTGTGAGTATGGAGTCACAGAGAGATGTGTGGACCATGAGCAGTAGCTGTGTGTCAGCAGAGGCTCTTAAAGACCTTATGACGTATATGAGCTTACGGACTCTACCTGACAGAGCTGTGATGTGGTTTTTGAATGATAAGTTTTGGTCTAGTGTAATCCCTGAGTATTTGATATCGCCCGCGCGTTCCAGTTCAGGACAGCCAAAGCTCAGGCCTGCGCAAGAGTGGACTTTTAAGGATAGGTTTGTAGCTGGTTGTGATGCTTTGGTCTTGTGAAAGCAAAGATACTTCGTCTTTTTTCATTCAGAGTAAGCAAGTTGAGGTCAAGCCACCGTTTAACTTTGTGCATAGCCCGCTCAGCGGTGGATATAGCATCATTCCAAGTTTTTCCAGTGCTTATCATTACGGTGTCGTCGGCATAGCTGATGAGCTCTGTGCTTTTAGGATCCACATTGTGGATGTCGTTCAGATACAGTATGAAGAGGGTCGGCCCTAGAACACTGCCCATAATTTTATCGAAAAACTATGCAAGTATTAGACTCTAAAGTCTGTTCCTGTGTCTGGCCGCAGCACTGACGCTTTCCATCAATACTTTTGTGAGAAATCAAGTAATATTTTGGCATTTAAATTTATTGATGACAATCATGGGATCTTATCATATGGGTAACAACTTGGTAACAAATGATGTGTAAGGTTTTTGAGAAAAGATGGTCAGAGTAGAGTTTGTCTTCCGCTGCCTTTTTTTCCACTACACTACACTATGGCCTGAAGGCAGCGGCATACATTTAACATTGACATTCAAATACAATGTTAATTGTTTACGATGAAATATATTTATTTTGAAGCGCTCGTGGCCTAGTCGAACTGAGTGATTGGAATCAATCACTCGAGTTAAGCAACATCAGCCGCGGTCAGGTACAGGAGAAGTTACCGTCCCGTTACTACCGCTAGTGGCATTTTTCCGAGCCCTTCCGTGCTGCGCAAGGCACGTTAGCCGTTTGTCATATAATGGCAGTCGTTAAGCCTTGTCGGAGGCCTTATGGGCAGCTTGATAACTTCTGACAGTAAGGCCCGCCACTGTCTTACAATCCTCCACCAATCCGGACTTGGTCACCGTGGTGGAGTATGGCCTAACCTTCCTGCAATGCAGGAAGAGACCCGTGCTCCAGCAGTAGGGACATAGAAGGGTTGATACGGTTAATAGTGATTTTTAGGTCCCATGGCCATGACCTAAAGCAAAAAATATACAGTAGCATTAACGCCAGAAATATCATAGTTATATTAGTTATAGTTATATTAAACGGGTCAAATCGCGATTATTTATTAGGTAAAATGTAATTACCTTCGGGTAGACCAAACACTACGGCAACTGTAACGCTGCTGAAACGTCAGGAAATAAGGTAATTACGTTTTACCTAATAAATAATCGCGATTGGACCCGTTTAATATATAACTATGTATGAGTATCGCGAATCATTAAGAAATAGTATTGCTAAAAACATCAGTTTTTAGCATAAATGCTATCAATCCCAGGTCCGTGTCTAGGTTCTGTGTCGTGGGTCAAAAAATGTATCTTAACCGAGAAACACATTTTGCAAAAATAATCTGTAAAAAGCTTGAAATTGCCAATGGTGGGCACGCCCGGTAATTAAGCCCATACTCTCATCCTTGGTGTACATGCAATAAAGAATATTCTATCTATCTATCTATCTATCTATCTGTCTGTCTGTCTGTCTGTCTGTCTGTCTGTCTGTCTGTCTGTCTGTCTGTCTGTCTGTCTGTCTGTCTGTCTGTCTGTCTGTCTGTCTGTCTGTCTGTCTGTCTGTCTGTCTGTCTGTCTGTCTGTCTGTCTGTCTGTCTGTCTGTCTGTCTGTCTGTCTGTCTGTCTGTCTGTCTGTCTGTCTGTCTGTCTGTCTGTCTGTCTGTCTGTCTGTCTGTCTGTCTGTCTGTCTGTCTGTCTGTCTGTCTGTCTGTCTGTCTGTCTGTCTGTCTGTCTGTCTGTCTGTCTGTCTGTCTGTCTGTCTGTCTGTCTGTCTGTCTGTCTGTCTGTCTGTCTGTCTGTCTGTCTGTCTGTCTGTCTGTCTGTCTGTCTGTCTGTCTGTCTGTCTGTCTGTCTGTCTGTCTGTCTGTCTGTCTGTCTGTCTGTCTGTCTGTCTGTCTGTCTGTCTGTCTGTCTGTCTGTCTGTCTGTCTGTCTGTCTGTCTGTCTGTCTGTCTGTCTGTCTGTCTGTCTGTCTGTCTGTCTGTCTGTCTGTCTGTCTGTCTGTCTGTCTGTCTGTCTGTCTGTCTGTCTGTCTGTCTGTCTGTCTGTCTGTCTGTCTGTCTGTCTGTCTGTCTGTCTGTCTGTCTGTCTGTCTGTCTGTCTGTCTGTCTGTCTGTCTGTCTGTCTGTCTGTCTGTCTGTCTGTCTGTCTGTCTGTCTGTCTGTCTGTCTGTCTGTCTGTCTGTCTGTCTGTCTGTCTGTCTGTCTGTCTGTCTGTCTGTCTGTCTGTCTGTCTGTCTGTCTGTCTGTCTGTCTGTCTGTCTGTCTGTCTGTCTGTCTGTCTGTCTGTCTGTCTGTCTGTCTGTCTGTCTGTCTGTCTGTCTGTCTGTCTGTCTGTCTGTCTGTCTGTCTGTCTGTCTGTCTGTCTGTCTGTCTGTCTGTCTGTCTGTCTGTCTGTCTGTCTGTCTGTCTGTCTGTCTGTCTGTCTGTCTGTCTGTCTGTCTGTCTGTCTGTCTGTCTGTCTGTCTGTCTGTCTGTCTGTCTGTCTGTCTGTCTGTCTGTCTGTCTGTCTGTCTGTCTGTCTGTCTGTCTGTCTGTCTGTCTGTCTGTCTGTCTGTCTGTCTGTCTGTCTGTCTGTCTGTCTGTCTGTCTGTCTGTCTGTCTGTCTGTCTGTCTGTCTGTCTGTCTGTCTGTCTGTCTGTCTGTCTGTCTGTCTGTCTGTCTGTCTGTCTGTCTGTCTGTCTGTCTGTCTGTCTGTCTGTCTGTCTGTCTGTCTGTCTGTCTGTCTGTCTGTCTGTCTGTCTGTCTGTCTGTCTGTCTGTCTGTCTGTCTGTCTGTCTGTCTGTCTGTCTGTCTGTCTGTCTGTCTGTCTGTCTGTCTGTCTGTCTGTCTGTCTGTCTGTCTGTCTGTCTGTCTGTCTGTCTGTCTGTCTGTCTGTCTGTCTGTCTGTCTGTCTGTCTGTCTGTCTGTCTGTCTGTCTGTCTGTCTGTCTGTCTGTCTGTCTGTCTGTCTGTCTGTCTGTCTGTCTGTCTGTCTGTCTGTCTGTCTGTCTGTCTGTCTGTCTGTCTGTCTGTCTGTCTGTCTGTCTGTCTGTCTGTCTGTCTGTCTGTCTGTCTGTCTGTCTGTCTGTCTGTCTGTCTGTCTGTCTGTCTGTCTGTCTGTCTGTCTGTCTGTCTGTCTGTCTGTCTGTCTGTCTGTCTGTCTGTCTGTCTGTCTGTCTGTCTGTCTGTCTGTCTGTCTGTCTGTCTGTCTGTCTGTCTGTCTGTCTGTCTGTCTGTCTGTCTGTCTGTCTGTCTGTCTGTCTGTCTGTCTGTCTGTCTGTCTGTCTGTCTGTCTGTCTGTCTGTCTGTCTGTCTGTCTGTCTGTCTGTCTGTCTGTCTGTCTGTCTGTCTGTCTGTCTGTCTGTCTGTCTGTCTGTCTGTCTGTCTGTCTGTCTGTCTGTCTGTCTGTCTGTCTGTCTGTCTGTCTGTCTGTCTGTCTGTCTGTCTGTCTGTCTGTCTGTCTGTCTGTCTGTCTGTCTGTCTGTCTGTCTGTCTGTCTGTCTGTCTGTCTGTCTGTCTGTCTGTCTGTCTGTCTGTCTGTCTGTCTGTCTGTCTGTCTGTCTGTCTGTCTGTCTGTCTGTCTGTCTGTCTGTCTGTCTGTCTGTCTGTCTGTCTGTCTGTCTGTCTGTCTGTCTGTCTGTCTGTCTGTCTGTCTGTCTGTCTGTCTGTCTGTCTGTCTGTCTGTCTGTCTGTCTGTCTGTCTGTCTGTCTGTCTGTCTGTCTGTCTGTCTGTCTGTCTGTCTGTCTGTCTGTCTGTCTGTCTGTCTGTCTGTCTGTCTGTCTGTCTGTCTGTCTGTCTGTCTGTCTGTCTGTCTGTCTGTCTGTCTGTCTGTCTGTCTGTCTGTCTGTCTGTCTGTCTGTCTGTCTGTCTGTCTGTCTGTCTGTCTGTCTGTCTGTCTGTCTGTCTGTCTGTCTGTCTGTCTGTCTGTCTGTCTGTCTGTCTGTCTGTCTGTCTGTCTGTCTGTCTGTCTGTCTGTCTGTCTGTCTGTCTGTCTGTCTGTCTGTCTGTCTGTCTGTCTGTCTGTCTGTCTGTCTGTCTGTCTGTCTGTCTGTCTGTCTGTCTGTCTGTCTGTCTGTCTGTCTGTCTGTCTGTCTGTCTGTCTGTCTGTCTGTCTGTCTGTCTGTCTGTCTGTCTGTCTGTCTGTCTGTCTGTCTGTCTGTCTGTCTGTCTGTCTGTCTGTCTGTCTGTCTGTCTGTCTGTCTGTCTGTCTGTCTGTCTGTCTGTCTGTCTGTCTGTCTGTCTGTCTGTCTGTCTGTCTGTCTGTCTGTCTGTCTGTCTGTCTGTCTGTCTGTCTGTCTGTCTGTCTGTCTGTCTGTCTGTCTGTCTGTCTGTCTGTCTGTCTGTCTGTCTGTCTGTCTGTCTGTCTGTCTGTCTGTCTGTCTGTCTGTCTGTCTGTCTGTCTGTCTGTCTGTCTGTCTGTCTGTCTGTCTGTCTGTCTGTCTGTCTGTCTGTCTGTCTGTCTGTCTGTCTGTCTGTCTGTCTGTCTGTCTGTCTGTCTGTCTGTCTGTCTGTCTGTCTGTCTGTCTGTCTGTCTGTCTGTCTGTCTGTCTGTCTGTCTGTCTGTCTGTCTGTCTGTCTGTCTGTCTGTCTGTCTGTCTGTCTGTCTGTCTGTCTGTCTGTCTGTCTGTCTGTCTGTCTGTCTGTCTGTCTGTCTGTCTGTCTGTCTGTCTGTCTGTCTGTCTGTCTGTCTGTCTGTCTGTCTGTCTGTCTGTCTGTCTGTCTGTCTGTCTGTCTGTCTGTCTGTCTGTCTGTCTGTCTGTCTGTCTGTCTGTCTGTCTGTCTGTCTGTCTGTCTGTCTGTCTGTCTGTCTGTCTGTCTGTCTGTCTGTCTGTCTGTCTGTCTGTCTGTCTGTCTGTCTGTCTGTCTGTCTGTCTGTCTGTCTGTCTGTCTGTCTGTCTGTCTGTCTGTCTGTCTGTCTGTCTGTCTGTCTGTCTGTCTCTCTCTCTCTCTGGGAGAAGGCCTGAGCCCTGCAGTGAGACTACATAAAAACTGATAAAAAAATTGTTTTCCATTGGTGAGTGCTAATAGGTAATAATAACTGCATTGAACCACTTCATGAATAGGGACGAAAGTCCTACCTTTGGCATTTCGGCAGAATTATCCTGGAATCCGCAAAAAGACTTCCTTAACAGGTCAATTTGCTGTGGTGTCCTGTCTCGTGTATTGACCAGCTCGTTCAAATGCGGGCACTGCTTGTAAACGACACACAGATCGCCGCATTGTGCCGCTATGGAATACAGAGATTACTTGCAAAACAAATATGGTGATCTCAGTGAATATAAGAATATTTATTTCACTTACTACCACTACTGTATCATCACATTTTGTTCGAAAATAAAGTTGGTTGAAAAGAAATTATTTTAATTTAGTTTCATTGGAGACGTAAGTAAGCGGGACAGATCTTTCTCTAAAACTAACAATTTTCAGCTGGCTAGAAGAACTTTGTTTTGAAATAAGTCCGCCTTTGTACATCTTCGCTTAACTGATTTTTGTATTTTAATTTTCGTCCAAGTAAACGTAACAAATTTAAAAAACCTATTTAGAGGCCAAAAATGTCACCCATGCCGAGATTCGAACTCTGGCTATCCGTGCCAGATATCCGTAAATAGGTTTTTAAATTTATCCTTAGCACGGGTTAGTGCATTTAAAAAATAAAAATAGTATAAACGTAACAAACTAACAAATATAACCTATCAATAAGTTACACTAGTCACGTGGTTTAAAGATGCTCTTGAATTTTACGTATGAAATTACCAATTCGCAGTGGGCACGCGTGATGAGTAAGCCCGTACTCTATCTCTAACTCTCTCTCTGCTCAACAGTGATACGTATGGGATATTTATTAAAAGACCCTGTATATTGAGCCAGTGGTGCCACTTGCTGATGTTGAAATTCTATGAACTCATACTTAAGTTGATTTACTTGATTAAGATTTTTGTATGTTATACAATAACTACCTGACCCTGCAAACGTGGTTTTTCCAGAATAGTTAGTTTACGACATATTTTCAGACCTACCGAACATTCACAAAATAAAAAACATAAAAATCGGTGACGCCATTTCGGAGGAGGTCTTAACAAACACTCTGCCCTGTCATATTTATATATTAGATAATTTCATTCCAACCCCGTTATTTCGTTAAATGTGACAGAGTTTTGTCAATACCAGCATTTAAAAAATCTTCTTCCAATAATTGTGGCTGATGGTGGGATTATTGACATGAACTACAGGAAGGTTTGTAGGGCCTGTGAAATCGTTTGTTCATAGCCGCGGCCATACTTCTTCCTTAGTTAATTGGGATGATGATAGATGATACATTTTACTCCAAATGCAAAAGCAAGTAATGATTTTTCCACTTTATCGTGTTACCATAGTGGTGTTAAATCAATTTAAATTCAAAAGAATGTACAGCTCCTAGGAACTCATGGAGTCTTCACCAAGCGTAATTAGCGCGCCCTCGGAGCAAATTTTGAGGAGGAGTCGACGCTTTCGACACGAAAGATGATTTCAAGAGAACAGATAAGGCAAAATTTCACGATATCACCAAAATACAAGCCAGTGTTACCCATATAACTCTTTCATAATGAAGCGATGACAACCACAAAGCGATTGCAAAGGTAGAGCCCAAGATTGGACTGACTAGCGTGTCTTGGGAATACCCTCGAGAGGCAGATAACCAGCAGTGGACTGACACCGGCTGAAATGATGATGATAAACTCTTTTATTTCCTACCACAAAGTTAATAAACAAAAATATATAAAACTTACCGCCCTGCACCACGCCTATGTAGGCAGATGTCATCAATATCAGACATACTGCAGAATTCATTTCAGAGCTGTCAACGAGCACTTTATTTAATATTTTATTTATAATTCTCATGTTCCGTAGTATATTTTTCCGTGTTTACTGCAGACTGACGTTCGTCTTTACTCTAGTGATTTTTAATTCACTCTGTTCAATTTTTAACGCTGGTTAAATACACGACGTCATCACCTCGATAACGGATTCAGCAAACGGATGACAGTTACGGAATTAGCGATAAACCACAATTGGCCAGCTTTACATTGAGCAAAAACCGTAACGGTACGACATCGTTATCAACTGTATATCGTTATCGTCGTTATATCATCTATATCATCGTTACAGACAGACAGACAGACATATTACGTTTCACCGTATTACTGACTACAGACTGAGTTCGTGGTTTCGATTTCCACTGGGGACCGTTGTTCATTTGTACATGCCTTCAATGTGGCTCAATGTTTTATGTTTGTGATGTCCAATGATATTGTCCTGGTTGAAACAGCAGAGAATATGCCAATTGGGACCAGGACACGTGATTTGGATGCGTAGAAGTTATTATAATTATCATTATGGCCGGACTGGCAGTGGCAGGTCTTTGTTGGAACGTTGTATGATTACTAGTCCTACGATAGTTCTATATTCGGACCTTATCGCAATTGTTTATTCAATGAAATGTAATTACCCTAATTCCCAACGTTGCGGCAACGTTGAAGTTGCCGTGGTCATAAATAGACTGAAATCTCGAGGTCTAATCGGCCCATACACTCTCTCTGAGTGTTAGCCTGTGCCCTGCAGTGGGGACTACTTCTTCTTCGGTCCTTTAACTCCTAGGGTATAGGTCTCTTTCGGTTGCCCGTTGATAGGCTACATAAAAAAATCGGGATAGTCCGATTAATGTATAACTACGGACGTTTGAGCAACGCGAATCCTTAAAAGAAAGTAGTCCAACGAGTTTGTACGGGTATGATTATCGTCCAATGTAAAATTGGCAGTCAGGACTTTTCCACGGATCCAGCCGAGGCTGGATCCGTGGAAAATGGAGACTGGCGATTGAACCAGGGTGGCAGGAGCCAAACAGGCCCTATCTGTGCGAGGAGTGATTTTTTCGTAGTATCGCAACTTTGAACGAAATTAAAACAAGGTGGGAATCATTTACTTCTGAAACTAGTTTTTATTGCGTATAAAATCCAGATAGTTGAAGTCTTGAATTTTGGATTCAAAACAAATAGTTGTCTAAAACGATGTTATAGGTACTTGACAAAATTCATAGTTCTATGTCAGCAGAAAGTATTTCACAAATTTCAATTCCTTTTTTATTTCAATTCCAGAGGTTCTGCATTGCACGGTGAATCCTTAATACTAGTAAATAGTAGTTTGAAGTATAAAGAACGGATATACTTCAAACTGATATTAGCAGACTTTCTGTTGAAAAGGTTGTAGAACTATTACAACTGTGTTTAACTGGCTAAGTATAATATAGTAAGCGTAAACAGGCCCCTGCCAGTGACTACAGTTTATTTGAATCAGTACTAGAGGATGTTTTAAAGTTAGCTTCAAGTTAAAAAATTTTTTTTTTTTTAAATTAAATTCCATTTTAAATACCAAATTAAAGCTTATTTTCAAGTCTTTTCATTTAGTCAATATGTCTGAGCATTCTAGCATTACCGAAAACACAGTCACCTGTCTTGATAATCTATTCTGTGACTGTTAATATTCGCATTATTCTACAATAAATTGCTTAGAGTCACACCACAATGGTCAAATTGTCCACTTTAAAGCAGATTTTAAAAAGAGCAAGATATAATTTATCGGTCCCTGACAACAAAAAAGTTAGAATTATTCAAAAGTTACTTACAAAGTTGCTTACCTACCCAAAATAATAAAACCCTTACGTGGTCGTCATCCGGGACCACGGCACCTGAAAAAGTGCCGAAACGTTGGAAAATTGTAAAAATGTAATAAACGAGCATAAATCCGTATAAAAACAGTTTTAATTAATAAAACCCTTTTTGGAAATGCTCATTATGAAGATTTCTTCAAGGTAGTTTCAGATAGCTTTAAAAAGTTTTTACACTGTAAAAGTTATCATGAAAAAGGATTAAAGTAGGATTATGTGAATGGGCTACTGCCGGCATCCAAAAAAGCAGGGACACACTATATTCACTATATGAGCAAAAGAGATACACATATGACCCCATTGTTATACATTATGTGAAACAATATTAAAGATTATTTAAGGCCGTCTGCCACAAAACGAGCGCGAGCATATAAAATCCAAAATCCTTTGATCTTCTAATAAATCTAAAACGATTTGTTCTATAACAAATGGAAACCGGTCAATCCAAATTGGGAGATAGCGAATTTCCACTTAAAATAGATAATAAATGAGGTAATAAGTGAGGTTATTACTCAAATGAAGACATTGTTACGGCTTTTTAACAGTTCTTTACAAATGTTCCAATTGTAACGACAGCGCCTTTAAACTCTTCTCCAGCTTTTCCTGAAAGTATTTTGAAAGACAATGTCCCCCCTTGCGATCACGATTTTTCGTTGACTATATTGAAGCCCATACTGTGATTAAATCGTTTAAAAAGCTAAAGCCTAAAAAACTAAAGACTTGGGGGGTATGTCAGAAATCGATACCCTGTCAAGTGTCACCTCGTTTAGCCAGAATCTTTAACAAATGTTTAGATGAGATAGTCACTGATCTACTGAAATATCGTAGGCTCGTTCCTTTATTTAAAAGTGGTTATAAGCAAGATCCCACAAATTTCAGACCAGTCTGAACTACCCGTTCTACCCGTTCTCCCTTTTTCTACCCATTCTACCCGTTTCTACCCGTTTTAAGTAAAATATTCGAGAAAATAGTTCTAGGTCAACTGCTTACAAACTTCAATAACTATGAACTTCTCCATGGTCAGCAATTCGGATTCACGCAAGGGCGCTCTACAACGGAGGCCATTAGTGTACAGGAAGACCGCAAGGATGCTATAGGCGTATTCTGCGACTTGTCGAAAGCATTTGATAGCGTAGACCATAAAACACTTCTCTTGAAATTCAACCACTATGGTATAAACGGGAATAGCCTAAAACTTATGAGATCATATTTATATGGGAGCCACAGGGATTTTGGGGCCGTTCTTCTTCCTCATATATGTAAATGATAGCCAAACTGCAAGGGTGGTACGGGCGCTCTACAACGGAGGCCATTAGTGTACAGGAAGACCGCAAGGATGCTATAGGCGTATTCTGCGACTTGTCGAAAGCATTTGATAGCGTAGACCATAACACACTTCTCTTGAAATTCAACCACTATGGTATAAACGGGAATAGCTTAAAACTTATGAGATCATATTTAGAAGGGAGCCACAGGTATTTTGGGGCCGTTCTTCTTCCTCATATATGTAAATGATAGCCAAACTGCAAGGGCGCTCCGGATTGGTGAAGCATCCACCAATCCGGACTTGGCCCCCGTGGTGGAGTACGGCCTATACAGGGAGGAGACCCGTGCCCCTCGGTGGGCACGCAATGGGTTGATAATGATGAGACGGGCGTGAACGGGGATTCTGAACCTTTAACGGTTCACCTACCGGTGTTACCGCCCTTGCAGTTGGGCAAGACTAGTGGCTGGTCTTACTGTCAGAAGTTTCCAAGCCGCCTTAAAGCCTCTGCCTTAGCTTAACGACTGCCATCTAGCACCAACTGCTAAACGTGCCTTGCGAAGCATGAAACCGCTCGGAATGCTATTAGCGTTAGTCATAGCCGGTCACCCATCCATGCACTGAACGCGTCCTATATTGCTTAACCTTCGTGATCGTTTTACATCACTCAGGCAGCCGGGGCTACGAGCGACACGCCCGCCTACGTGTCTGTTAATGCTGACGAGTTTCGTATAGTCCTATTGCCATGCGAACAGAAAGCGTGGGCACAGCGCTTCTGCCGCAAGTCACCCCCCCCCCCCCAATACGTTAACTTCACGACTGAATTCCTGTTACAGCACACGCAGCTTGCCTAACTACAGACAGCGGTTACTTTTTTTCTTTCGACCATCTTCTTGCCAAAACAGACCCCGGTACTTTATCGACTGAAACTCGGGTGTATTTATGTAAAGATGACTTTCATGTAAGTCCTGTACTATTAAATGTCCACTGTCTCTGACTGACAGATGTTTGTTTACAAACCAAAGATGCTTTTAATATGGCGGATAGCGTTTTCTTTTATTTGCACACTTTGCAGCAATCTTACATATTTATTAAGCAAAGTAAATATATTTCAGTTTCTTACGTTAAATACTACAGGGAATATTAATTTATCTCGTCAAATTTGATACGAGTCAAGTAGCGGATAAGGGCAATCACTGAGTAGCAGCCGAGAACAGGGTCCTGAGTCTTGAGTCTTGATGCAGTTGTCATTGTATTGTGGTACAATGAAAACTGAATCAATTCATTGTGTACGCTTCTATAATAAAATCCCTGAAGATATATTAAGCTTGCCTGAAACGCCGTTCAAAAAATGTGTAAAAGTACACTTTGTGCCAGAAGAGCTGCTAAAGCATAAAGGATTATTTAGATGACAATAATGTCTGGAATTAAAGCCAGCTTGAGTTCTCTGTTTTAAAATAATTATGTAAACTCTGTTAATTAAGGACTTAGGAAAAACTAAGTATGGAGGTTTTTGTCCATTTTTTCTCCAAAATGATCTAGATTTTGAAATGGACACCTCCTTTGAAGTTTAACTTTCATTAGTCGCAGTTTCTGCGCTACTTTGAATAAAAACTTTTCATTTCATTTCATTTCAACGTGGTGATTTCATTTCATTCAAGGCTGCGCGCGCGCATACATCGAACAGGTCTACTTCACCAAAGTAACAAATAACGACTAGATCTTACCTATATTAACGAATAGGCTTTACCTTTGGTGTGTTTTTATCCTGAAATCCGCAGAAAGACTTCCTTAGCTGATCAGTTTGCTGTGCTGTCCTGCTCGGTGACACTATCAGCTCGTTCAAATGTGGGCACTGCATATAAGGGACGCACAGGTCGCCGCATTGTGCACCTGGGAAATACAAACATCAGCAAGCATTACTTTAGTCCTGCCTGTGCGTTATTGGGCCACGGTTATGTAACGTGGAGAATTAAGGTTTACCCGGTGCTTGTGGCCTAGTGGGATTGAGTGATTGGAATCAATCACTAGGGTTAAGCAACATCAGGCGCGATGAGGTAGGTACTGGATGGTCGACCATCCCGTGACTATGCCGTGTCGTGACAAAACACTGTAATTTAAATACCGGCATTTTGCAGAAAACGCCAAAAACATTCCGTTACGAAAAGTGCGCATAGATACGTCAAATCGAAACAGATTAATTTAAAAATCTTACATGCGTTAAATAATAGTGCACAAAATTATGCCGTAACGAATTAATTTAAAAAAAATGTTATTTACGATTCTAATTGAAAATCTAGAAACTTCGCACTGAATTCCCGCTTTTAAAGTCTTTTAAAGTAAGGTTGTCTGGAAGAAATTGCTTTTAGCAATAAGGCCGCCAATTGTACTTTGTATCTTTACATGTTTTATAATATGTGCTCTGGTGTACAATAAAGAATATTCTTATCTTATCTTATCTTATGACAAAAGACTGCATCTACTGTTATTTGACATAAAAACCTCGAGCATGTTTTGGCAATACACTGTACATATCAATAGAAATAGTATTTTGTCAAAACAGGTCTCTATAATGTTGGTTATACAGTCTTAATTACTATGACTGATTTCCGTATTATTAAACCTTTTTCTTTATTTTTTGATGCCATGCTATGTACTTAACGGCGAAGAATCGAAATATTCATGTTACTTCAAAACACTGTATCTGTAGAAACCACGGCTAGCGGCATTTTTTCCGAGCGCCCGTGGGCGTCCTGCGCCTTTGCAAGTTCGTGGTCTCCACGCGAGAAGCTTTCCACTCGCCTCCTTCTTTTTCTTCTTCAGGCTATATTATGTAGTCCACTGCTGGACATAGCTCTCCCCTAATGAGCGCCATAGCGCCCTGTCTTCACTCACCTCCTTGCACTTCACAAATCAAGTAGCCGCTTGCCATCGCCACAATCACGATCATCGGAATATTCATTTTTCACTGATGTTTTCGTGCTGTTTTGTTTTGTAGAACGTCTTGTTAAATATATTTTTCATGCGACGCTTGCACGCCCGAGTGTCTCATTGGGCACGGATATTTTTATTGCACTTTTAAATATTACACTTTAATACACTCCATTCCCCAAAACTAATTACATTTATGTCGTAATTATTTTCGGGAATTATGAAATCGTTGGCAGTTACAGCGCGCGACGCCAGTACGCATACAGAGAATAAGGTTCGAAATATCACTGATGCCGGTGAGTCGCCCATGAGCTCAGTCGGGAGAGCGCTGGCACGGTTAGGCAGAGGTCGCGGGTTCGAATCCCGGCATGGGTGGAATTTTTAGCTTCTAAATAGGTTTTTAAAAGACATTTAAAAAGTTAAACGACATGCACTGGCCGGCAAAACTAACTGCCGCACTCAGAGGCGTCCATTAAATTTAATGTTTATTTAAATATCAGATATTTATAAAAAATATATATCTTTCATTTATTATCAATGAAACAGAAAAGGACAACAGCATACTTAACGGGAGATTAACTTCAATTGACGTTTCTGAGTGCGGCGTGCTAGAGTGCTAGAGAGGATTTTGTTTTCTAATTTATGTACATTTAATTTTGTCGGATTATGTGAAGTGTCGGATGTTCCTGTGAAGGAAAATATCGCGAGGAAACCTGTGTGTCTGAGGTGTTCAAATACATCAGCGCTTGAAGTCGCCAATCCATTATGTCTTATGGCATACTACTGTGGGGACGGGCAGCAGACATAGAAACCATCTTCGTCTTGCAGAAGCGAGCGACCAGATTCATTTACTTACAAGCTGGGCAGTAGAGATTCGTTAAGAGATAAAAAAAATAAAAAGAAAAGATTTCTTCGGTCAAAACAAGTCAGTATATCTATGAAAACATTATATACGTCAGGAAAAATATCAGTTACTTTAAATCTTAATGTACCCAACACAATGTAAATACTAGAAATAAACATGAACTTTCTGTTTTACTATTTAGGCTGGCAAAGGTTATCGTTCCTGGGGCAAGTGGGCACATTGGGCTTCTATAATAAAATACCTGAAGATATATTTCCTGAAACGTGGTTTAAAAATGTGTTAAGTATACTTTGTGCCAAAAGGGCTACTATAACGTAAAGGTTTATTTAGATGACAATGATGTTTGGAATTAAAGCCAGTACAATGCATGAGTTCTATGTTTTATAATAATTATGTAAACTCTGTTAACTAAGGACTTTGAAAAGACTAAATTTGAAGTGTTTTTGTTCATTTTTTCTCCAAAATGATCTAGATTTTGAAATGGAAACCTAGTTTGAATTGTAACGTTCATTGAGCCGCAGTTTCTGCGCGACACCATTTCACCTCATTTGACGACTTGACGACCTCTGTGGCGCAGCGGTAGCGCACCTGCCTTCCATGCAAGAGGTCCCGGGTTCGAATCCCGGCTGGGGACGAGAAAAAAAAACCCCAGGTCTGGGATGTTTACATGTTTGTGATGTCGTTGTATCTCGTTCCCATGACACAGGGTATCCTAGTGTCAAATTCAAATTCAAATAATTTTTTTTCAACGTAAAGAATTTACATTCTGTTTGCTGAATGTCAATGTACAATGTAAAGTGTAAGCCGCCGCCTTCGGGCCGTAATTGTAGTGGAGAAAAAGGCAGCGGAAAAAAAAACTCCACTCTGACCATCTTTTCTCAAATCATCTTAAAACCAAATACATCAGTTGCCATATGTAAACCTAATAAGATTTCATGATTGCCATTAACAACCCTAAATGCCAAAGCATTAGTCAAATGTCTCACAATAATAGGGGAAAACATAAGTGCTGCGGCCAGACACACGAACAGCACTCGTTCACGAGCATAACGCAGTGCTCAGCCATCATCAGTCTCAACCATTTTGGAGGGAGATAGATGACCCGTGTGGGGCCAGAAGCAATGTTTGTGCCTATATGTAAATGTTATGTGGTTATGTTTTGTTATTTCACCTCATTTTATGACACGGAACCCTAAAAAATAACAGAGATAAGTGTTATCTTTCTTTTTCGCACTATAAGTACCTACTAACTTAACAACATTAAAATTGGTTCTATCACCAGCTAAAAATAAGTTTAGCAAATTACGAGAAACATATCGTACCTTGACAGTTATTGAAAAACCGAGTGTGCTCGACTAATTAACAAGAATTTTTTCTCACATTATATTTTAGCCGACTTCAAAAAAGGATCTCAATTCATCCGAAACTTGTTTTTATGTTGTATCCATGTTCCCCGAATATTCAACGTGTGGACAGACTTCTTTTGTTTTGTAGCGTAGACTTCTCAGGTTCCACTGTTCCACGGTTCCACTGGGATCCTGAAGTTTCATCATCAACCCATTACGTCCCCATTGAGGGGCACGGGCGGTTGGTGGAGGCTTGAACGACCAGTAGCTGGTCTTACTGTAGGAAGTTTTCAAGCCGCCCTAAGCCCAAGCCTTAGTTTAACGACTGCCATCTGGCACCAACTGCTTAGCGTGCCTTGTGAAGCACGAAATCCGTTTTTTACTGCTGCTCCGACTCTCCAAGATTCTCTGGAAGAAATCTCTTACAGAGATAAGCTCGCCTTTGTACATGTTATTTCTTATGTAATGTCCTTTTTAATGTTTCGTGTGCAATAAAGTATGAATAAAATTAAATAAATAAATAAACCATTCGGAGAAATGCCACTAGCGTTAGTCAGAGACGGTCACCCATCCATGCACCGAACGCGCCCTATTTAGCTTACCCTTCGTGATCGTTTAAGATCACTCAGGCAGCCGGGGCTAAAGCGACACGCACTTCTGTGTGTCTGTTATCGCAGACGAGTTTTGTATAGACCTATTTCCAAGCGCACCAAGCGGGCAAGTGGGCACAGCACTTCTGCCAAGTTACCCCCCCCCCCCCCCCGCCCCTTACGTAACTTGCCCGACTGCAGACAGCGGTTACTTTTTTCTTCTTTATCGGAAGTTGTAAATCAAGAAAAAGCCTACAAACTCACGGCAAAATATATAAAAATATAATTCTCTTGTCGCTTTGAGTCTCGACCTTGAAAATGAAGGAAAGGTGCTTTTGTCCAATCGCGATAAAATTCTACAGGTGACTGGTGACAGGAGACTTTACAAGAGAATGATTTTACCACAGACTACTTATACTGGTCTCTCTCTACTGACGGCCTCGGTGGCGCAGCGGTTTGGCACGCTGCTGTAAAACCGAAGGTCTCGGGTTCGGTCCCCAGCCGGGTCAAACTAGGAAACTAACTTTTGTAGCTTGTCTCGGGTCTTGGATGTTATCTATGTATTTATTGTATTAAATCTATCGTCGAGTTAGCACCTATAACACAAGTCATTTAGTTGTACTTAGTATAGGGCTAACGAAATCTGTGTAATATGTCTATGAATATTTATTTATTATTATGTAACAGGAATTGGAGATGGTCGGAGTAAAACGCTGGTGTAGGTGCTTCGGTGTATTTTCGGGCAGAGCTTCCGCTGTACCAGTGGTATAGTTAGTAGCAAGGTTTACAATGGTGATGGCAACGGCATGCCCGTCGCTTAAATAGAGTTGAAAAGCCGTTAACAATTCAAAACAGGAAGCTATGAGAATTGAAGATACTTTAAATTAAACTAATTAAACGTAGAACATTACTTCAAGCTGTATGGAGGCTAATTAAATTTATATAGTAGATTTAATAAATCATTAATTATTACATTACTTTATCATTATTTACGAAACTATATTAAAGAGAATATAATTTGAGATGGCGCCACTTTCGCTGGCGCCCAAATAATGAAACTTAACTGAAATAAACTATTAATCAAAGGCAACTGAATAAGATAATAAATATTCTATAAATTATGAAATTATAAATACACCACAACATTATTACGATAATCGCATCTCTTTACAATCAATTGTTACGCGACGTGTGATTGGTGTGACGTAGGCTAGGTCCGGACATCGTTCGATAACACTCGGCCATCCTGCAACGGCCGTGTCCCACGGCCATCCGGCAGCATCTTTGCTTCCATACCATCAGGCATCTAAAAAGAGAAAAAAAAAATCTAACAGAATCATGTTGGACTTCACTGATACTTAAGGATTGCAAAAGGTAAGCATTCTCTTTATAAATAGAGATTTCGGGTCACTAAGACTTCAGAATCGGAAAACTTCGAAGGAAAATTAGGTCACACAGACGTCTCGTTCTGGTTTAACTAGGTAGTGAGCGGATAACTGCTAGTGGGAAATTCTATTATTATCATAAGTTCCAATTTGTCACACAGTCAACCAATTTGCTTATGTATTGTTTACCAACAGGATAACCTAGGTATTTGGTCGAAAATTGCTTGGATGTTTAAGGCCACTTAGAGAAACTATAAAGCCTAGATCACAGATAATTTTAATTCGAGCCACACAGACTTCTAAGATGTCACACAGACTTCTAAGACGTCACACAGACTTCTAAGACGTCACACAGACTTCTAAGACGTCACATGGACCTGTGACATGGACATTTTAAACGTCACATAGACGAGCGGTCACACAGACATTGTGGGGCACTAAAAATCACACAGATTTCTTTGGTCACGAAGACTACCGAAGTATATAATTATCATGGGTCCAAAACCGTCACATAGACCGGCAAGTAGGTATATATTATTATTACTATTATGTATTTGTTAACAGTTTTGTTTCTTTTCAGATTGCTGTAAAATTTTACGTGAACGTCACATAAAAGAAAGTGTTATTTTAATTAGATGATTGCACCTCGTGAAATAACTATGTACATTGAATTAAATTATTTTTATTTACAAATAACTACATATTATGTGAACATTTTTACAAATTATATTATCTGTGCCGATTATGTTTATGAAGTATTTACATTTATCTCCATAACATTTAAAAGTATTTTGATGTACACAAAATTCGCCAATTTACAAATATTACATGACCTAGCTCTCTAGTAACTCGATTAAGTCATCCCTGTCTACGTCTCTGTCGCTAGATGAACTATCTGCATCAGAAACAATGGGTTTATAAGGTCGCAACATTTCACCCCGCACAACCGCATTAAACTTCTTATAGCCTTTCATTCCTTTCACACTAGCGATTACATAACGATCTAGGCTTGCATCTGCTTTGCAGACTGTAAGGACCCGAATAGGGGCTCCTTAATTTTTGGGAAACCTTGGCATTCACATCCCTGCTAGTACCACCCTTCCACAAAACCAATTGCCCTACGGAATACTTTAAGCACTTTTTACGGGATTTGTCAAATCTTTTTTTCATAAGAGTCATGTTTCTATCAATTTTTAATTTCGCATCTTCTCTCCGATTTTCTAGTCCCTGTTGTTGCAAAGGGAAGTCTTGAGGCTGATTGGTGGGGTAAGCTGTTAGTCGGGAGTTTTCGTGTCCAAACATAAGCTTGAACGGTGGATAGGTAGTGGTCGAATTTGGTGTATTATTTATTCCCCATACTACATCATGAAGTTTTTCGTCCCATGTACTCTCACTCTCCGACATAGTATTCAGACCATCAATAATCGTACGATTTACGCGCTCAACCTGACCATTTGATCTAGGGCTTGCTATGGCGTTTAGAACGTGTCTAAATTGAGTTTCTTCAGCGAACTGCTTGAAATAGCGACTCGTGAAAGCTTTTCCTCTATCCGTGATAATTCTTGTAGGGTTGCCAAAAAGTGATATTATTTCTTTTAGGTGTTTGACTGTCTCTATAGAACTGCAGTTTCTGACAGCCCTAGCGAATACGAATTTTGTGAACGAATCTATCACAACCAGGACATAGTTATTCCCTTTTCTTGTTTTTACGAAGGGACCTAAATGGTCAGCGTGCAAAGTATGCATGGGCACTGGCACTTTCTCTATTGGATATAGTTCTCCCTGTACCCTGCCATACTCCGACTTCCCATATGCACACTGAAGACAAGATTTAATATATTTTCTTATGAATCGAGTCATTCCAGCGAACCAGAATTTATCTTTGATCGTCTTCTCGCATCTATCGAACCCTGGATGTCCTATCTGATCGTGGTACTTCTGCAAAAGGCTATACTTCGCTAATTTCGGTATAACAAAACGCTCACCATGCAATGTTGTCCTGTACAAAAGATTATCCTTAGCGACATAATTGTTAATTATGTCGGGGTTCGTTGTATTTTCTCGTAACTGTGTAAGAGTGTGTTGGATGTTTTCATCTTGCAATTGTAGGGTAAGAAGCCAATCAGACTCGTCAATTTGGAAAATGGGTTCTCTTATGGGGTTCCTACTTAGCGCATCTACGTGTTTCATTCTTTCACCCGGTCTGTACTCAATTTGCAAATCAAAATCCTGAATTGTCAGCCACCACCTAGCTATGCGAGGAATTAAATCTTTCTTAACCAGCGTTGTACGTAAAGCCGCGCAATCAGTTATTACTTTAACCGGTATCCCGGTTAAATAAATACGAAACCGTTTTAGTGACTCAACAGCAAGGGTCTCAAGTTCGTAACTGTGGTAAAACTGCTCCTCCCTTGAAGTCACTCTGCTGAAGTATGCAATGGGTTTTAATGACCCATCCGGCTGTTGCTGCATAAGTATGCCACTTAGACCCCATTTGCTCGCATCAGTGTGCAGTTCAGTAATCGCTTTACTATCGTAAATACCTAGTACTGGCCTCTCTGTTAACCGAAGTTTCAAAGTAACAAATGCATTTTCTTGCTCTGGACCCCAGCACCAGGCTACATCCTTTTTTGTAAGCATAGTCAATGGCAGAGCAATCTCAGCAAATCCACGAATGAATTTTCTAAAGTAAGATGTGAGACCGATGAACTGTCGAATCTCATGGACATTTTGCGGCTGACGGTAGTTTGATACACAATTAATTTTTGCTTGCCCCGGTCTTATTGTACCCGCAGAAATTTCGTGGCCCAAGTAGTCTACGCTAGTTTTCAAGAAAGAGCATTTCTTTAGATTCAATTTCAAATTTGCTTCTTGCAGGAGCTGTAATACACGCTCTAATAAATGTATCCCTTCCCCTACGGTAATTGTAGGTAACATGACATCGTCAAGATAAACTGAGACATCATTTCTAACATCATTAAGTGCTAGACGTATAAGTCGAGAAAACACTGCCGGAGCATTGGCCAGACCAAAGGGCATTTTTAAAAACTCGAATTGCGCGGAGGGCGTTACAAAGGCGGTTTTATGAGTTGAATCTTCTGCCACCTTTACTTGATAGTAGCCCTGTGCTAAATCGAGAGTTGTAAAGTAAAATTTACCTGCCAATTTTGAAACTTGATCGTCAATATGTGGTAGGGGGTAACGGTCTTTTATTGTCTGAGAGTTGAGAGCCCTGTAATCTATACACAGCCTATAGTCCCCACCTTTCTTCTTGACCAATATAACTGGGCTTGCATAGTCAGACATTGATTCGCGCACAATCCCGGCTTCTAGTAAATCTTGAACCTTATTGTTAACAATCTCATTTTCTTTTTGCGACAGCCTGTATGGTTTAAAATGAACGGGCTTTTCAGTCAATGTCTGAATATGCATCTCAATGAGGTCCGTACAACCCAAATCTTTTGTGTCCCTAGCAAAGAAGTGATTAAATTTATTTAGTAATGTGAGAAGGCTGCTGAGATTTTTACTATCCAGATCTCCTACATCAATTTCACGTTGATCTGACAAACAAGGGTTGGCCCTTGTTTGTCAGCAGATTGAGAAGACTCTACAAGTGCCATGACGTCATGTACGTTATCAGGGGCAAAGTCTACTAACTCAGCGCGTGCAATTAACCTGTGAGCTGAAAATGAAATTGCTTCGTCAGTAATGTTTATAAGTTTTAGATACCCCTCGATGCAGATAACTCCTCCAGGAATAACATAACATATTTTTCCTAACTGTGCATAAACGGAATTCGTCACGAAATGAAAGTCATCGTTAGATTCAATTTCCACGAACACATTAATTAGGCCAACGCTCTGAGCGGGTATGGTGACATCACATTTTAAATAAACGCCGTATTTGGAACTACAGTCTTCAGATTCCAGCTTAATGCACTTTAGGTAATTATCTACCTCATGCGTTTCGATAAATTTTGCGGAGTTAGAAGTTGTCAAAAGACTTATACCCGGTTGATTTATCATAGATTGCCCTATAATAAGGTCTATGTCAGCGAGATCATAGTCGGTTATTTCAACGTTACCACTCAAGCACACATTGTCAATACATACATCTATATATGATCTACCTAGCGACAGTGTATGAGCACCTCCAAACCCTCTCATCGCAACGGTAGATGGTGTAGTTGCAAGCGACAGCGACTGCGCTTTACTCTGTGTCAATATATTTAATTTACTACCCGTATCTATGTACGCAACAATTGTTTCTGTACCAATGTATGCGAGGCGTTTGTATATGCTCAAAAACAAATCAGTAGGGGTATAAAGGATTTCGCTCACCCGAGACCTCTGGAATGGTTGCCGCGTAGACCCTGGGGTAGCTGCAAACCAGCAGCTGGCGGACGTATGGCCGGTGCGCTGGCAGGTCTCGCAGCGCTGCTGGGCTCTGCAGTCTCGCGCCTCGTGACCAACTCGCCGACATGCGTAGCACCGCTTAACCCCAGACTGCTGCGGAGTTGTCGTGACGCCTCCCTCGAACGTTCCTCTTCTCCATGTTGATTTCCGTAATGACGTCCCAGCTTCCACTCTTCGATAGTTTTCCAGCGATGACAAATAGCCGTAGTAAAGGAGCTCAGGCGTCTGGCACTGATATGCTTTGGCGTTTGCTCGGAGCTCCACAGGTAGACCTCTGATAATGCACGAGATGGCACCTTCTCCATGGATATCACATTTTTTCAGGAGCGATACCTTGTCGTGATAGTACTTTGTCATCGTTTCAGAGTCTTTCTTCGTTCTTGTCAACATAACCTCCAACTTGTCGACGTGATCGGTGGATCTAGGAAGTGCTGATTTTAGAGCGCTTTTCCAGCCTTCCCAGTCAAGGCTATAATCATCGAGGTCGTCATACCACCGTCTGGCGGAGCCGCGGAGGCGAAGTTGCATGACGAACTGTCTTTCGATCGCATTCCATCCGTAGACGTCACCCAGTTGATCGATCTTGTGTAACCAGCTAGAGACATTGCTGGAGTCATCTTCAGGACGGAACTTCGCGATCACTTCTGCGTCAGCATGAGTTACTCGTCGTAACTTATTCGGTGTAGGCGCGGTAGAAGAAAAAAAAATCGTGCCTTCTTCGGTTTGTTCTTCGTCGTCCGAAGTGATTTTGTCGTGAACTTTTCTCTTCATGCCGAGACCAGCTGCGTAAGGGCCCGACATTCTTCTTAATCCCACTTCTGAAGTGTAACAGGAATTGGAGATGGTCGGAGTAAAACGCTGGTGTAGGTGCTTCGGTGTATTTTCGGGCAGAGCTTCCGCTGTACCAGTGGTATAGTTAGTAGCAAGGTTTACAATGGTGCTGGCAACGGCATGCCCGTCGCTTAAATAGAGTTGAAAAGCCGTTAACAATTCAAAACAGGAAGCTATGAGAATTGAAGATACTTTAAATTAAACTAATTAAACGTAGAACATTACTTCAAGCTGTATGGAGGCTAATTAAATTTATATAGTAGATTTAATAAATCATTAATTATTACATTACTTTATCATTATTTACGAAACTATATTAAAGAGAATATAATTTGAGATGGCGCCACTTTCGCTGGCGCCCAAATAATGAAACTTAACTGAAATAAACTATTAATCAAAGGCAACTGAATAAGATAATAAATATTCTATAAATTATGAAATTATAAATACACCACAACATTATTACGATAATCGCATCTCTTTACAATCAATTGTTACGCGACGTGTGATTGGTGTGACGTAGGCTAGGTCCGGACATCGTTCGATAACAATTATTATTATTATTAAAACACTGCGTTTTTAGAGTGGCCAGATGAATCGTGGTTTTTTTCATGTAGCCTATAAACGTGTAGCGTGTAGCTTAATACACCTATAAAAATAATACACCTATAAGCCTATAAACGTATAAGCCTATAAACCTATAAGCCTATAAACGTAACCTATAAGCCTATAACTTAATACACCTATAAGCCTATAAACGTGTAGCGTGTAGCTTAATAAACCTATAAAAATAATACACCTATAAGCCTATAAACGTATAAGCCTATAAACCTATACACGTAACCTATAAGCCTATAACTTAATACACCTATAAGCCTATAAACGTGTAGCGTGTAGCTTAATAGCTTAATAATAGCGTGTAGCTTAATAGCTTAATAATAGCGTGTAGCTTAAACGTGTAGCTCAATTACCACGCGTGCCCGCCGCGGATTGACCTTTTCAAGCGCTGACGTAGTTGAACTCCTCAGACACTCAGGTCTGCTCACGATGTTTTCCTTCACAGTTAGCGAGTGGTGTTGCTACTATAATCTGACAAAATTAAATATACATAAATTAAAAAAAACAGACAAGACCGCCAATTGTATACTGCAATACTTACAATACAATAGATATGTAAGCCTTTTTATGTATTTTGTTTTCTGGTGTGTTCAAATAAAGAGTTCTAATCTAATCTAATCTAAAATAAAATCCCCTCTACATGCCTGTACTGGGAATAGAACCTGCGGCTCTCGCTTCCGAGTCCATTATTCTACCCACTAGGATACAGCCGCGTTTTTATAACACCGTTGACACGTTCCGGTGCATAATGTCCCTTTCCCAAAATGTCCCCTTGTTTCAAAATGTCCCTTTACCAGAATGTCCCTTTCCTAGAATGTCCCTTTCTCAGAATGTCCCTTCCCAAAATGTTCCTTTCCCAAAATGGCCCCCCATTTAGATTTGTGCGGACCCGTCAATATTATGTTAAGTGAATGGAACTAAATCGGATATCAAGTAATAAAACAATTTATTTAAAAATATATTTTAATTATAATATTATTTATAATTATATATATATATATTAATTCATTCTAGGAAAGGGACATTCTGGTAAAGGGACATTTTGAAACAAGGGGACATTTTGGGAAAGGGACATTATGCACCGGAACGCGTTGACATTGCTTTTTTGCTCGAGTGAATATCTCTTCCGAGTCGAGGTGTCATCTTTAAATACCTGCAAAACCAAGTACTACATGATTATATTATTATTTTTTTAATGCACTAACCCGTGCTAAGGACAATTTAAAAACCTACTTAGAGGCTAAAAATTCCACCCATGCCGGGATTCGAACCAGCGACCACGGATAGCCAGAGGTCGCGGGTTCGAATCCCGGCATGGGTGGAATTCTTCGGCTCTAGGTAGGTTTTTAAGTACTACATTTTTTTATTCTTAACTGCCCAATTAAGGTCTTCCAGCCACGTCTTAAAAGAAGGTTACCGACTATGAAATTTTTATACACAAAATTAAAGTCTTATTTGAGTCCTTTTTATTTATAAAGTGTATCTTGTGCACTTAAATCGTAGATTAGTAGCCAAGGGCTCTAAGGCATCAATTGCAATATTTAAGCGCACCAGTGCAGCGAGGGCGCCTATATTTCGAGGATGCAATTGGTGCTTAAACAAGAGCTAACTATTCTGCTTTACATCTCGATTGTGAGGTTAGTGGAAAAAACCGGCATTAAAAGAATAAAACATCTTAAAGTAAAAGTCTTTTATTTCCGCCTTTTTTTATAAAAAATAATTTCTCACAAAGAACTTTCTTTTCTAGAACGAAATTCAGCTTCGCCGTTCGATATTTAAAATGTATGACTATTACCTATACTCACACGAAGACACTGCTGAAATAGCAAAGCGACCTCTTTGGTCATTGGGCTGAATGCATGATGTCTATTGGCAGTATGATGGTTATATGTACGCGAACTTATTGGAAGAAAAAAGTGTTTTTTTTTTTTCAAATTACTTACCGCCCTAGGGCTTTTCTAGCTATATTATTACCCAACAGCACTAATTAGTCACCTGCAAGACCCATTCGGAGGTAATAAGAACCTACCTACTTACCGAACATTAGAGATGTAAAAGTTATTTAAATTTCAAAAGTGTTATAGTTAGTTTTGCAGGCCAGTGAATATAGTTTTTATTAAAACATTGCTGCAGTCGGGTTTTTACATGTTTAACTTTTTAAATGTTTATTTCTATCAAAGCAATGGATTCTTATCTTATCACTCGCACCAACGCGTTTCTGCGTAAAGGCGTCGAGCGCTGGAACTGCCAACGATTTCATAATTCGTTTTCTTAATTCCCGAAAATAATGAAAACATAAATGTAATTATTTTCGGGAATGGAGTATAGCAAAGTGTATATATATTAAAGTGTTATAAAATATATCAGTGCACAATGGACTCAGGCGTGCAAGCGTCACATGAAAAATATATTTAACAAGACGTTCTACACAACAAAATAGCACGAAAACATCAGTGAAAAATGAATATTCCGATGATCGTGATTGTGGCGATGGCAAGCGGCTACTTGATTTGTGCAGTGCAAGGAGGTGAGTGAAGACAGGGCGCTATAGCGCTCATTAGGGGAGGGCTATGTCCAGCAGTGGACTACATAATATAGCCTGAAGAAGAAGGAGGTAGGTGGAGAGCTTCTGGCGTCGAGACCACGAACTGGCAAAGGCGCAGGACGCCGACGGGCTCGCTGGACCGACGGTCTGGGACAGATTGCTGGCCATGGCTGGATCAGGATGGTCTGGGGCAGATTCCTGGCGGTGGCTGGACGAGGTTGGCCGAGGACGGAGCCTATATCCAACATTGGACGAGTACAGGGTGATTGATTGACTGATGGAGGTGAGAGCGACCATAGTCGTGGTTGAAGCCGTAAAACGCCGGCTTCTCATCCGGACGGTGATGGGTTCGAGTCCCGGATTGTTTTGTAAGCACATTTGTGAAGTTGTAGTAGCAATTTTCTGAGCGCTTCCATGCTTCGCAAGGCACGTTAAGCCCTTGGTGCCGGCTGTCATGTAATGGCTGTCGAGAAGCCATGTCAGAGACATAATAGGCGGCTTGATAACTTCTGACAGCAGGGCCTGGTTGTTGCAAGACAGTGAAGGGGTGTAAGACAGTGGCGCGCCTAACTGTCAGAAGTTAGCAAGTTGTCCATTAGACCTCTCGTGACCTGAAGCGCTCGTGGCCTGGAACCGAGTGATTGGAATCATTCACTTGGGTAAAGCAACATCAGACGCGATCAGGACGGTCGACCATCCCGTGACTACTGCTTGTGGCATTTTTTCCGTGCACTTCCGTGCCTTGCAAGGCACGTTAAGCCGTCGGTGCCGGCTGTCATATAATAGCAGAAGTTAAGCCATGTCAGAGGCCTAATGGACAGCTTGCTAACTTCTGACTGTAAGGCCTGCCACTGTCTTACGATCTTCAACCAACCCGTACTTGGCCCCCGTGGTGGAGTATAGGCTAACCTTCCTGCGATGAAGGAAGAGACCCGTCCCCCAGCAGTGGGGATATACAAAGGGTTGATACCATACAGCCGGCAGCACATCAATTTTGCCAACAATATTTATCGACACGTTAAAATACATGAACTCTCGATATGTAAACACTGATGAAAACGTTTTCGCTACTTTGCAGGAGACGCATTTAGAGATAAAAAAAGGTGTCGTATATGTTTGCGATGTAATGTATACAAAATGATTGATTAAAGCGCTCGCTAAAATAGTCTGTAGTGGAGATTTTACAGGCAAAGACGTAACCACAGATTAAATAAAACGCCTCTAGCAGCGTTTTAGTGGAATCGTGTTTTTATAAATAAGGCAGGTCATTCTTAGCCCTCTTTGATATCAACCCTTGTACCCTTATGTATGTCCCCAATGCTGGGGCACGTGTCTGTTCTTGCATCGCAGGAAGGTTAGGCCATACCCCACCACGGATGACAAGACCGGGTTGGTGGAGGATTATAAGACTGTGGCGGGCCTCACTGTCAAAAATTATCAAGCCACCCCTAAGGCCTCCGACATGGCTTAACGACTGCTATTATAGGACAGCCGGCACCAACGGTTTAACGTGCCTTGCAAGGCACGGAAGCGCTCGGAAAAAATGCCACAAGCGGTAGTCACGGGATGGTCGGCCATCCAGTAATTACCTGATCGCGTCTGATGTTGCTTTACCCAAGTGATTGATTCCAATCAATTGGTTCCAGGCCAAGAGCACTTCAGGTTGAAACGTTACCTTAATTCCCCACGTTATATAACCATGGCCGAAAAACGCACAGGCAGGACTAAAGTAATGCTTGCTGATGTTTGTATTTCCCAGGTGCACAATGCGGCGACCTGTGCGTCCCTTACACGCAGTGCCCACATTTGAACGAGCTGATAGTGTCACCGATCAGGACAGCACAGCAAACTGATCAGCTAAGGAAGTCTTTCTGCGGATTTCAGGATAAAAATACACCAAAGGTAAAGCCTTGTTTAACAATGGTATGATCTAGTCGTTATTGGTTACTTTAGTAACGTAGCTTGAACACACTAGCCTTTTCGTTAAAGCTCTTTGCCGAGCATAGCACTAGTAGATATAGTATACTATTTCCAACAACATGTTATGATAGAGACTACTAAAAAAAAACCAATCCACAGATAAACTTGATCGGTTTCAGCGGATGGGACGCATTATGCTGCATGATTTTTTTTTTCTTACTTTAAATTTATAAATTTAAAAAATATTGTAAAGTTGCATTAAAATCCGTGTAGTAGTTTTTACCTGAAGAAGCAAAAAACAAAAATCAATACTTACACGTTTATAATATTAGTAGGATTGAGAGCAGTGGTAGAACAATGGACTCGCAAGCGTGAGACCCAGGTTCGATCCCGAGAGCGCGCATGTACCAATGACTTGTTTTCAAAGATACTGTAACTTTATAATTGTGATCAAATTATTTGTTTTTGTCCCTAATAAATAAAATAAAAATAAAGATCAGCGAATTCATAATGAAACGAACTGAAAATGTTTTACACTATTTTTATTTTTAATGCACTAACCCGTGCTAAGGAACAAATTTAAAAACCTATTTAGAGGCTAAAAATTTCACCCATGCCGGGATTCGAACCCGCAACCTCTGGCTATCCGTACCAGCGCTCTACCAATTGAGCCAATGGGCGACTCACGGCATCAGTGAAATTTCGAACCTCTTTACAATATTCTCTGTATTACGTACAGGCAGCGACATCTGACTTAAGCAAATTGCATTACTTACAGCCCCGACTACCTACTTTGCAGTTAGGTTTAACATCGGAACGATATCACTGTACCCACATGATTACACTATTTTTATTTTTAATGCACTAACCCGTGCTAAGGAACAAATTTAAAAACCTATTTAGAGGCTAAAATTTTTACCCATGCCGGGATTCGAACCCGCAACCTCTGGCTATCCGTACCAGCGCTCTACCAATTGAGCCAATGGGCGACTCACGGCATCAGTGAAATTTCGAACCTCTTTACAATATTCTCTGTATTACGTACAGGCAGCGACATCTGACTTAAGCAAATTGCATTACTTACAGCCCCGACTACCTACTTTGCAGTTAGGTTTAACATCGGAACGATATCACTGTACCCACATGATTACACTATTTTTATTTTTAATGCACTAACCCGTGCTAAGGAACAAATTTAAAAACCTATACAGTGATATCGTTCCGATGTTAAACCTAACTGCAAAGTAGGTAGTCGGGGCTGTAAGTAATGCAGTTTGCTTAAGTCAGATGTCGCTGCCTGTACGTAATACAGAGAATATTGTAAAGAGGTTCGAAATTTCGCCCATTGGCTCAATTGGTAGAGCGCTGGTACGGATAGCCAGAGGTTGCGGGTTCGAATCCCGGCATGGGTGAAATTTTTAGCCTCTAAATAGGATTTTGAAAATGTTTTATTCAAAGTAGCGCAGAAGCTGCGGCTTAATGAACGTTACAATTCAAACTAGGTATCCTTTCCAAAATCTAGATAATTTTGGAGAAAAAATGAACAAAAAATCTCCAAACTTAGTCTTGTCAAAGTCCTTAATTAACAGAGTTTACATAATTATTTTAAAATATAGAACTCATGCATTGTACTGGCTTTAATTCCAAGCATCATTGTCATCTAAATAATCATTTATGCTATAGTAGCCCTTTTGGCACAAAGTGTACTTTACACATTTTTTGAACCGCGTTTCAGGCAAGCTTAATATATCTTCAGGGATTTTATTACAGAAGCGCATACGATGCCCCATGAAGTAGCAATACTACAAGCTAAACGTGACGGAAAACATCGTAAGGGAAACCGCGGTTTGGGTGGCTCCGCACGTATCTCTTTTGTGGGCTAGGCCGGCCGGTCTCAATATCCTATCGATCTTTAACTAAAGGTTAAAATAGCTACCTTTAGTAACTATAGGTGACATTTTGCGTTTCAATAAACAAAGATAGATAGCAATAACACACCGTGACTTTGATCCATCTTTTGGAGTGCCCACCGCTTACCATAGGTAAGTGACTGCATAGAAAAAAACGCTTGAGCGTTTCAATATCACTTTCGAGCTTTTAGTTTTGCGCCATCGCCCGATTTTGAAGGATAAGTGGGATATATAAAGGATTTACAGTACATATTTTTACATAAATAAGTGTATTTTAAAAATAAAAATGGATAATATGTTCAGTGATGAAAGTGACAATGAAATTTTAGAGCACGGTGTCTTTATTCAAACTACGATGTAGCAGAATTCGAGAATCACCGGGTCAGCGCTTAAATAAACTATGAAAGTGAACTTTCTGACTCAAAATTTGTTTACAGATTTCGATTAAATGAAACGTTGGTAAATGACTCTTTTAAATATGTTAGTTTATTATTAGTAGCATTTGTAGCCCTCGATGTTATTACTTTTTTCTTACAAATCTGGTCCAGCAAGAAACTATCTCATCTTTTCCAATAGGTCTGGTCTTTATCTGAAAAATAAAATCATAAAATGTTTGCATAATGTCTTTTAAACAGGCTACATTTTACAAATAACTTCATCAGTAAACAAATACTTACGGTCAGTTGCTGTGCTTTGAAATTTCAGTTGGTTTTGTTTGTTCCTTCTTTCGCGCGCATCTTCTTGGAGAACATGATATTTACCACAGATCATTGACATGATACCCGTCACTGCTCAGCGTCAAAGCGTTTCGTTGCGTCCTAAGAGTTGTGATTTGAAATTATTTAATCGTCGCAAACCAAAAATCACTGCCGTATTTTTTAACGTTTAGTCGTTTTAATATGAAAATACTTGCACACAACTAATTTGGACCTTGAATTTAATGTTTATGGTTATTTCAAAACGTAACGCGATGAAATTCAATTCGAAAAATAAAACGTTTAGGGAGGGTCGTACTTACTAAAGTTACAGGTGCTATCTATCTTTGATCCAGACGAGGGTGGCATGATTTTTAATATTGAAACAGCAGTTAGAGATAGATTAAGGTTGACTGTTTATCAAGGGTAGCGATCCATTGTTAACTAGAGGTGGTTTATTGAGACCGGAGGTATACCTTTACCTTTACCATCCTGGGCAAACTTACACCATCTAAATAATAATGTCCCAGGCACTGCAAAGTCGCTTTACTCATCTAAGGAGTGAAGACACCACTGGACGCTGTATAAATCTTCACATTACGCGGATGCCAAGTTCAAAGTTTTATTTATTAATAGATTTTCCCTATTACATACAATTAGTCAAATATTAAAGCCACAAAATGTTATCAAAAACTAAAATTATTTGCTATAGGTACATTCGGAACCAAAAAAACAAATCAAAATTAAACACACCACCTTGAGCTTGCGCTTACGCTTGACAACTTAAAATGATCATAGGTTCAATTCCTAATGGAGGCCTAAGTACTTAATTTTGGTTTGCGCCCCCAAGGTTTGCTGTACCAACGCGCCCACGACGAAGCGGCCAGCTGTGGTGACACACACAAGGGCGAATGGTGACCGCAATTGCTATACTCCTGACAGGCTGCCGGGAGAATGCGTGGGAGTCAATTTCTGTACAAAGATCACGAACATGCTGTCGAAGAAACCATGGACTCAAGAAACCAGAGACTACATAAATAAGTCACGGTATGTGTGTTGAAATTACAGCTGCCGACGTCACGTTGTTATGTTGTTTTTCTTTGTGTAATTGTTTGAAGCGGTCGTGGCCTAGTCGAAGTGTTCGTGGCCTAGTCAAACCGAGTGATTGGAATCAATCACTCGAGTTAAGCAACAACAGGCGCAGTCAGGTGCAGGATGGGCGACCTTCCCGTGATTACCCCTAAAGGCATTTTACGAGCGCTTTTCTGCTTTGTAAGGAATGCTAAGCCGTTGGTACCGGCTGTCATGTAAAGGCAGTCGCTAAGCCATGTTAGAGGCCTAATAGGTGGCTTGATATCTTATGATTAAATTGTCGTAAAGACAGTCTATATAGAGGCCTAAACTTTATTATTTATAACAGGGTGTTAAGATAACCTTACAGTTCCGGGCCACCTTTTCCACTTGCCACGGCAATCTGTTTTTCATCATTTCATTTTCATTGTATTTTATTTATTAAGCCGTTTTGCGCTGCATCTGCCTTTTAATAATCTCCACATGGGAAAAGTGGCTCAGCTACATCGGCTGTCAATTCTTTGCTAAATATACCCCAAGACTAGTTACCTCGGTTTGCTAATCCCTGGCCAAATTTGAAATACGTGACGTGTGTTAAAATCCTGAAGATCTACATCGATTCCCCTTTGCGTTTTGCAGGTGTGTAGGCCCAAAGCAGCACAGCGTGTGCTGTCCACTAGAAGAAACTGTCAAGGACCGCTGCACGATACCGTCAACAATGCTGCCTGAGCCCTCGTCTGGTTGCTGTGGTAGAAGCACCACCGACTCGAATAGGATTGCAGGTCTGTAGGTGGACCATAATAAGGTTTACAAAAAAAACTGAAACAACCTTATGTTAACGCGTTTCCTACGAGATTTACGGACCAACTTCATTCCGTACTCTGAGGTCTAGAGAGCTCCATTATTTTAGGACATCATTACGAATAACATTTATATTTAGAGGGCAGAAATATCAACTCCAATCATACAACTAATGGCCTTTATTTGTGAACAAGTAAAATGAGCAAATGACACAGAATGAATAAATAACGGCAATGGATGTAACGTGTCAGGAGATAATATTAGATTGTTAACCGATGGTCAAAAGATTCAATTCCCGAGGTTTTTAGACTATAGTCCGAGTATGAATTGATTCTTTTACCCGTGTTAAATACTACTTTTCATTTCGAATATGAATAAAGTAAAAACTCATTTTTAATATTCTAATCTTAGCATAAATGATTATTACCTGAAATGAAATGAAAAGGTTTTATTCAAAGTAGTGCAGAAGCTACGGCTTAATGAACGTTACAATTCAAACTAGGTGTCCATTTCAAAATCTAGATCATTATGGAGAAAAAATGGACAAAAAAACTCCAAACTTAGTCGTACCTATTTTTTTGAATTCCGTCACAAATACATAAATAACAGATTAATATCCCGCCAACTTGTCGACTTTTAAAATTTTAAATATGGAACTCACCGCGTAAGCCGCAACAGCGGCTTATTCCGCTCAAAGAATTTTGCGCTAAGTTCACACTCGCTGTTTACAAACTCACATGGTCGCAGATTTTTTTTTTTATTAGTTTTTTTACATAAAACTCTTCACAGTTCTATTTTTAAAGTTCATTCCGGCCCTTAGGTGGGAAGTATTTTGAATAAGTTTTTCCCTCTCTATGGAGAGAAGCAGCATCCACCCAATAATCAGATCAAAACAACACTACTTTCGGAGTATAAAAAATGAATTTTATGTTTTTTTATTCCAGGTGGAAATACGACTTACGTTGACCAGTATCCCTGGATGGCGCTCATTGAATACAAGGGCATGGAAAAAGCAATTGAATTATACTGCGCCGGTGCCCTGATCAGTCTCAGATACGTCCTGACAGCCGGCCACTGCATCCAAGGAGATCCGTAAGTTAAAGATCATCAAATTAATCAAACATGAAGACATGAGACCGAACTGCCCCTCTCTCCCTTTCGAGATGGTTCGACAACAACGAGATGACAGAAAAATTATCACGTAATTTTGATGTTGACAGCGCTATCTTGATACCGATTTTAATATCCTGTCAATACCAACTTGCAACATTAACTTCTGTCTGTCTGAAAATGAAAAGAGTTAGTTTCATTTTGAAGACTTAAATTAATAATACAGATACCAATACTGAAGTATTCTAAGAATCATTAAGATATCAAAAAATATCCTTAATTTTGGATAGGATCCCTCTTACCGGTAAACATAATTAAGATATTCTGTAGCAAAAAATACCAATAATTTTGGGTAGGAGGGATCCTTTTTGCTACAAAATATCTTAATTATGTTTACCGGTAAGAGCGATCCTATCCAAAATTAAGGATATTTTTTGCTAAAAAATATATTAATGATTTTTAGATTACTATCCCAAAGCTTAGTCGAGTTAAAGTTAATTATATTATTTTTAATGCACTAACCCGTGCTAAGGACAAACTTAAACCTATTTAGAGGCTAAAAATTCCACCCATGCCGGGATTTGAACCCGCGACCTCTGGCTATCCGTGCCAGCGCTCTTTCCAACTGAGCCAATGGGCGACTCACCGGCACTAGTGAAATTTCGAACCTCTTTACAATAAATCTCTGTATTACGTACAGCCTCTCATTTTTAGCCTCTAAATAGGTTTTTTAAGTTAAAGTTAACTTTAGTGTAAACACGTTGTACACTTGACCTGACCTAACGGGTTTGACAATTTGCTAAATAAAAACATCGCGTGTTTAATCATTCACGACCTGTAGCTATAGCTATATGCTTCATACAATAGCAGCTTGTCTTTAATTATACATTTTTTTTTATTTTTAATGCACCAACCCGTGATAAAGACCACTTTAAAAACCTTTTAAAAAAAATTGAGAGGCCAAAAATTCCACCCATGCCGGGACTCGAACCCGCGACCTCCGGCCACCCGCGCCAGCGCTCCCTCCAACTGAGCTAATGTTCCTCTTTACACTATTCTATAGAATAGTGTAAAGAGGTTCGAAGTTTCACTGATGCCGGTGAGTCGCCCATTAGCTCAGTTGGAGGGAGCGCTGGCGCGGGTGGCCGGAGGTCGCGGGTTCAAGTCCCGGCATGGGTGGAATTTTTTGCCTCTAAATTGGGTTTTAAAGTTCTCTTTAATTATCATAATACGAACCGGTTTGTAATGAACCTTTGTAAATTGTTAGGTGGTTGCTGTGTGGTGTCGGCCTAGAGAATAGCACCAACCCAATTCTTCCCGCGGGTGTCGTATAAGGCGACTAAGGGACACAAACCGGGGGGTGGGCAGCAGCGCCCGCTGCAGTATAATTCCACCGAACTGCGATCCCCAACCCGCATGCCCAGCGTGGGGATTATGGGCATTGCCCCCTATGATATCTCAACGTGGCGCTCTTTAGGGGAGGGCTATGTCCAGCAGTGGACTAGTATAGCCTGACGATGACGATGAAATTATTAGGTGCAGCTAAAAATCTGTCAAATATGCTGGATGCGGCCTCTTTGCGACTCTGTGGCACACCCACGGATGGACTAAAAGTGCCAAAGTAGGTACTGTATGTTTGTACAATGCAGTTAGTTTCAAAATAAGCTATTGTATCTAATCAACTTTTTATTTGATATTTAATGCTTATGTGTGTGACTCTAAGTAGATGGATGGATGGATGGATGGATGGATGGATGGATGGATGGATGGACGGATGGATGGACGGACGGACGGACGGACGGACGGACGGACGGACGGACGGATGGATGGATGGATGGAGAACACTTTATTCTCTATACTATAAAAATGAATCGCTGAATGTGTTGGTAAGCGCAAATCTCGAGAGCAGCTGGACAGATTTCGCTAATTCTTTTTTAGGCTACTCCTTGAAGTACGAGGATGGTTGTTACTGAGAGAAAAAATAAAAAAAATAGAGTCGTCTGTTAGGCGGTACGAAGTTCGCGGGGTCAGCTTGCTGTACATAAAAATGTACCTATAAATAAATTATTTTTCTGTCTTATCCGGAACAACTAAGATGGATTTACAGTTGTCAAAAAATAAGGCTACTTAAGTACTGTGTTATAATACTACAAAAGGGAAATTAGGCACCAGGAAAAAACAACCCAATAAATTATGCCTGTCAAATGACGCATTATGTATATTATACAGGTACTGATTCATTCTAATTTCCATAGAACTCCCGTCGATTTTATTTTCCTGTTTAAACCATCTAAATTACCTATCTGTTACCATCAAAGGTTTCTCTGAAAGCAATTGCTTTCAGCAATCGTCGTTGTCAGGCTATACTAGTCCACTGCTGGACATAGCCCTCCTCTAAAGAGCGCGACGTTGTGCTATCATAGGGGGTAATGCCCATAATCCCCACGCTGGGCATGCGGGTTGGGGATCGCAGTTTGGTAGAATTGTACTGCAGGGGGCGCTTCTGCCCACCCTCCGGTTTGAGTCCCTTAGTCGCCTTTTACGACACCCGCGGGAAGAATTGGGTTGGTGCTATTCTCTAGGCCGACACCTCACAGCAATAACGCCCTCAATTTGTGCTGTTTATATTTGCAAATTTTTAAGTCACGTTCTTTGGTGTGCATTGAAGAATATAACATGTATTTTGTTTAAAAACCTATTTAGAGGCTAAATAATATAATAATATAATAGGCTAATGTATTTTGTTATTTTTTTTTATGTACTACGTCCCACTGCAGGGCACAGGCTTTCTCTCAGAGAGAGAATATGGGCTTAATAACCAAGCGTGCCCACCACGGATTGGCTATTTCAAGCGCTGAGGTATTTGTTCAACGCAGACACTCAGGTCTAAAGGTTGTGATGTTAAAATAGCAATACTACTCGCTAACGGTTAGGGAAAAAACAATTTGTAAAATTGCTTAATACCTCCCAAAGTTAATTTTATTCATAAGTGTTAACTACTTTTCTGACATAAAAACTCTTTAATAAGATTTGTAAATGTACCATTTGTTTTAGACGAGCATCTTGATAAACGGTGCGTTTTACCCTATTAAAAATAAACTCGTGCGGTTTACATTACAATAACGCACAAGTACGTCATTACGTACGTACCTCATTAGATACAAAACGATATTTAAATTGGTGAAATAAGAGACCCCTTACGAGCAAGCTTGCTTCTTCAGCACATGCTGAGGCAGTACCATTTTTAAAAACCTACTTAGAGGCTAAAAATTCCACCCATGCCGGGACTCGAACCCGCGACCTCTGCCTAACCGTGCCAGCGCTCTCCCAACTGAGCTAATGGGTTGACTCCCGGCGTCAGTGAAATTTCGAACCTCTTTACAACACTCTGTATTACGTACAGGCAGCGACATCTGGCTAAAGTAATTTGCATCACTTGCAGCCCTGAGTACCTACTTGGCAGTTAGGTTTTACATCGGAATGATATCGCTGTACCCACATGATTATATTCTTTTTAATTCACTAACCCGTGCTAAGGGCAATTTTACAAAAAAGCCTCTAAATAGGTTTTAGTTTTAGCCTCTATATAGGTTTTTCAAATTGTCCTTAGCACGAGTTAGTGCATTAAAAAGAATAAGTATAATCAGTACCATTTTACATTTTCCGCACCCTCTACAATAATTATGCCTTAACGATTTTGATGTAGGTACCGACTTATCGTACCTGCATTGCATTGCATATTATAATGTTAGATTCAGTATATTTGTAATTTAAAAACCTATTTAGAGGCTAAAAATTTCACCCATGCCGGGATTCGAACCCGCAACCTCTGGCTATCCGTGCCAGCGCTCTACCAATTGAGCCAATGGGCGACTCACCGGCATCAGTGAAATTTCGAACCTCTACACTATTTAAAAACCTATTTAGAGGCTAAAAATTTCACCCATGCCGGGATTCGAACCCGCAACCTCTGGCTATCCGTACCAGCGCTCTACCAATTGAGCCAATGGGCGACTCACGACATCAGTGAAATTTCGAACCTCTTTACAATATTCTCTGTATTACGTACAGGCAGCGACATCTGACTTAAGCAAATTGCATTACTTACAGCCCCGACTACCTACTTCTACACTATTCTCTGTATTACGTACAGGCAGCGACATCTGGCTGAAGTAATTTGCATCACTTACAGCCCCGACTACCCACTTTGCAGTTAGGTTTTACATCGGAACGATATCACTGTACCCACATGATTATACTATTTTTATTTTTAACGCACTAACCCGTGCTAAGGACAAATTTAAAAACCTATGTTTGTAATTGTTTTTGGTATCCGCTGTTGGTACCCCTGCTTATGCTGTTTTGTTTTTGTGCTTTTATGAGTGTGTGTGCAAATGTGAATGTTTTATCTAAGTATCTATCCATAAATCGTAGTTCATATTGAAAAATGTCATGTGTCCAAAAACATGATTTTCGGTTTTTCATCTAAATTGAAGGAAAACTTGATTCTTAATGCCCTCCCCTAAAGAGCGCCACGTTGTGCCATCATAGAGGGTAATGCCCATAATCCCTACACTAGATTCTTAAATGTAGGTGTAAGAAATTATAGTTTCAGTCTAAGTAGGTAAGGATTATGAAGTCTTGCAATCTTTGTAATTTTTAAATTTTTCATACAATTTGGTGAAAAAACCGTGAGTAATTATTTTTTTGACATGGGACTTTTTCCAATAAGAACGACAAAATGTAATTCCGTTGTTATTATTCCGCACAATCCAATATCTCCCAACAGCGTAAACATCCGATTGGGAGAGTATGACACTTCGAACGAAGGTGTGGACTGCGTCGCAGGCGACGGTGGAGGCCAGGAGTGTACCGAAGGCACCACGACAATTCCTATAGAGAAGATCATAGTGCATCCAGAGTATAACTCGAGAAGCAACCTGCGACGGCACGATATTGCACTGATAAGGATGATCCGGTCAGCGCCATATACAGGTGAGGATTTCAGCCGTTGACTGACTTATCTATTTCATTTACTATTTCGGCCTCAATATAAATCAGGTATAATAATTATTATTATAACTTCCACACAACACGATCACTTGATCTGGTCCCAAACTAGGATGCCCTGTGGTAACAGGACAAGGACGTTACAAACATGAAAACACACAAAGACTGAGGCCACTTATACAAATGCACGGCCGCCCCCAGTAGGATTGAACCCACCACCTCTGACTTGGTAACCAAGCGCCTTAATGGCTAGACCAACGTGGCAGACCATGGTGACGGTAAAACGCTTACACCATATTTGGGAAGAGCCTCATGTCGAGGTTTTACATTTCAGGTTTTACCTCATGTTTAAATTTTATTTGTATAAACAAACCAGCAACGAAACGAAGACAATTTAAAGTAGGTAATGTCTGATAAGGGTAAGCTACTGTATGGTCAATGGATCAGCGCCATACACAGGTCGTATTTAGGCGTTTCTCAATAGGAAATTCATTGTCGCTTCTATTTTTTCATTTAACGTTTAAAGCGCTCGTGGCATAGGCGAACCGAGTGATTGCAATCAATCACTTGAGTTAAGCAGCAACAGCTTAACTCAAGTGATTGATCGCGGTCAGGTGCAGGATGGGTGACTTTCCCGTGACTACCGCTAGTGGCATTTTTTCCAAGCGCTTTCGTGCTTCGCAAGGCACGTTAAGCCGTTGGTGCCGGCAATGTCAAATGCCTTATGGCCGGCTTGATATCTTCTGACAGTAAAGAAGTCGGTGATGATATCAATAATTAGTATTTCCCCACTTCTGGGACATGGTCTCTTCCTGCACTCCAGGAAGGTTAGGCTATACTCATCCACGAGGGCCAAGTCCGGGTTGGTGGAGGATTGTAAGACAGTGGCGGGCCTTACTGTCAGAAGTTATCAAGCCAACCATAAGGTCTCTGACACGGCTTAATGACTGCCATGACATGACAGCCGGGACCAACGGCTTAACGTGCCTTGCGAAGCACAGAAGCGCTCGGAAGAAATGCCAAACGGTAGTTACGGAACGGTCACCCATCCTGCAACTGAACGCGCTGTTGCTGCTTAACTCAAGTGATTGATTCCAATCACTCGGTTCGTCTAGACCATGAGCGCTTCACGTCTATATTTAAAAGAAAAAGTCTCAATAGATGACATTTTTATTACCAATAAAATAACCGCGGCTTTCAAACGCCTCAAATTTTAGCCTGTATTATATTATGTCTAAGGCTTTATCTGTTCAACGGCTATAGTTTTATAATTAAATAGTTTATAATTTTCTCATCTCATATAGGTCTCATCATGCGAAAATAAATTCTCTAATAGATTCGAGTTTGCATCGAGATATTTTTCTAAAGTGTCTCTTCAAATAAAGCAACTATCGTATTCGATATCTATTGTTAGGTAAAACACGTAAATTTTTACTGTCTGTGTTTTTTACTTGTCTTAATTTTTACAGTCCGTCCATATGTCCAGAATAAACTGGACACATGGACGGACTACGCTTAGTAATAGCAATTCTCGGTAATAGGGTCCCGTAAGCACGCTTCGGTAAGGAACCTTAGATGACAATGATGTCTTGAATTAAAGCATGTAAAATGCATGACTTTCGTAAAAATTGTGTCGTCGTCGTTAGGCTATACTAGTACCCTGCTGGACATAGCCCTCCCCTAATGAGCGCCATAGCGCCCTGTCTTCAGCTTACCGCATCCAGCATCTGCCGGCAGTTATTCGCAGATCGTCATCCCACCTAGCCGGAGGGCGTCCTACACTACGTTTGCCGAGTCGCGGTCTCCACTCAGGAACACGTTTACTCCAACGGTTGTCGGTTCTTCGCGAGATATGGCCAGCCCACTGCCACTTCAGCTTGCTGATTGTCTGAGCTATGTCGATAACTTTGGTTCTCTGTCGGAAAAATTGTGTAAACTCTGTTACACTATTTTTATTTTTAATGCACTAACCCGTGCTAAGGAACAAATTTAGCCTCTAAATAGGTTTTTAAACTCTGTTAATTAAGGACTTTGAAAAGACTAAGTTTGGAGATTTTTTGTCCATTTTTTCTCCAAAATGATTTAGATTTTAGGACGCCCTCCGACCAGGTGGGATGACGATCTGCGAAAAACTGCCGGCAGATGCTGGATGCGGCAAGCTAAAGACAGGGCGCTACGGCGCTCATTAGGGGAGGGCTTTGTCCAGCTGTGGACTACATAATATAGCCTGAAGAAGAAGATCTACATTTTGAAATGGACACCTAGTTTGAATTGTAACGTCCATTAAGCCGCAGTATCTGCGCTACTCTGAATAAAACCTTTTCATTTCATTTCAACCCTAGAAGTGAAAGTGTTCTTTCTGTACAGGTTTCATCCGGCCGATTTGCTTGCCGTCTGTGGATGTCACGTCGCTACATTCAGAAAATATCACATTTTGGGTGGCTGGTTGGGGCAGGCTCGATGTGAACAGTCCAGCCAGCGCCGTCAAGAGACACGTCCGACTGCCCTACAAGACTTTGGAGGTAATCATTAAAAACGTTAATCACTAAAGCGCTCGTGGCCTAGGCGAACCGAGTGATTAGAATCAATCACTTGAGTTCAGCAACAACAGGTGCGGTCAGGTACAGGATGGGTAACCGTCCTGTGATTACCGCTTCGCAAGGCACGCTAAGCCGTTGGTGCCGGCTGTCATATAATGGCAGTCGTTAAGCCATGTCAGAGGCCCTATGGGCGGCTTTATAACTTCTGACAGTAAGGCCCGCCACTGGCTTACAATCCTCCACCAACCCGGACTTGGTCCCCGTGGTGGAGCATGGCCTAACCTTCTCGCGATGCAGGAAGAGACCCGTGCCCCAGCAGTGGGGATATACAAGGGTTGATAACATTAAAGACGTGCAGTCTATTTATCGTTATTTGACCAATTGACGATTGACAATTTGATAGCCTCGGTGGCGCAGCGGTTTAGCTCGCTGACCGTAAAACCGAAGGTCTCGGGTTCGATCCCCGGCCGGGTCAAACTAGGACACATACTTTTCTAGTTTGTCTCGGGTCTTGGATGTTATCTATGTGTTTATTGTATTCAATCTGTCGTCGAGTTAGCACCTATAACACAAGTAGAATAGAATAGAAGTATAATTATTTAAGAACACAATACTAAAAACAAACATACAGGACGGACTAATAACAATGAAATTAAATACGAACACAAGTAAAAACAATAGAAACAAATATCTTACGTAAATAATTAAAATAAAAACAACAGTAGGTAGTAAACGTGTCATTTAGTTGTGTTTAGTATAGCGCTCACGGTATTCTGTGTCATATGTACAAGAATATGTATTTTATTTTAATTCAGTATACCTAATCAAGATTCTATCCTCAAAATTTACATTTGAAGCAAAACCTAGATGTTTTCTCGCACGGGCATGAAATTTGTTTTCTAAATAGAGAGCGTGCTATCGAAAATAGTGGCCCAGGCATTTATGGGAATCGAAGTTTTCGACTAAAAATACATACTTTACCATCAGAATGTTGTTTACAAAAACGAACAAGTAAGGAGAAATAGACTGTGGCTTTTATCTCATAAACAGGGTTTACACATTCAGTCTGGTGTCAGTCAATTCTGTCAGGCTGGTTATACTGATGGCAGACTGATTCAGTGGACTGATGGACCAGACTGACGGATATTAGAATATTTTGATGCTTAAACAGTCTGGCATCAATCCGAGCTTGATCTGAGCTTGACTGAACTGACGCCAGACTAGCCTTGGTTAACTCAAGAGCCAGATACGAGTGGACACAACCCGCCTGGCCGTCAAGTGTGTCCCATTCATATGTCAACTATATCGGGCTCCCTCACACATACTCTCAACTCCGTGCGGTAGTGACAATGTGCGAGAGCGAGATCAACATCGTCTGAAATCGGTTACATTCGGCCATATTTCAAGTCGTAGGTAACCAACGAGCGATGAGAGAAAGTTCACCAAAAAAACCTGTGTTCTGGGTAAAGTAGGGAATAGGTAGACTAGACTGACTCGCCACTTGTGTCTCTTGTTTCGACATGCACTTAGTTGATTGGACGCCATATGAGCTAGGACACATGTGGTGAGCGAATTATGATAGAGATATAGTGAGTCTCGGTGAGCAAATATATGAGATATAACAACTCCCTCTAAGGACACACTTGTGGTTGTGGAAGGTAGTCAGGTAAAATTAAGTGAATTTGCGTTAGGTTTTTATTCCTAATAAGCTTTCAGTTCTTGTATAAAGATATGAGAATAATTTTCGTTTTACCTTATATTTTGAAACGTCTAAAATGCCAAGAATATTATTGAGAAAGTTATACAGTTTTCCACATCTATAATGGTAAAAACGCTGCGCACTAAAAGTCGTAGCAGTACTTTTATGACCTCTCGTGACCCCCAACCAGTAAAATCTAAAGTTTAAAGTAACGCATTATTTCTCCACCCTTCCAGCAATCCCAGCCCTCGTACTATGTGCCTCTAACCAAGGCCCACCTTTGCGCTGGTGGAGAGAAGGGCAAGAATTCGTGCGAGGGTGACAGCGGTGGGCCTCTCATGTACCAGAACAAAAAGGTGTTGGAGCTGGTCGGAGTCGTGAGCTTCGGTCCGGCTGTGTGCGCTCTGAATAACGTGCCAGCGGTGTACACAAACGTGTACGAGTATTACAACTGGATCGTCAGTAATATTGAGCCCTGAGAAGGGAATTTCGGAGTAAAGAGAGCCGAGATACAGCCGTGAGAGTGACGCGAACTAGAGCTTGTAGCGAGCACATTTCATATCAACACTGCGCGCGCACAGTTCCAACATTCCTGCATCGTGCAAGCACAATGTTTCACATGACATACTTATAATAAACTAGCTGACCCAGCGAACTTCGTACCGCCTAACAGTCGATTCTTTATTATTATTTTTTCTCTTCATAAGAACCATCCTCGTACTTCAAGGAATATTCTAAAAAAAGAATTAGCAAAATCGGTTCAGCTGCTCTCGAGATTTGCGCTTACCTACACATTAGCGATTCATTTTTATATTATAGATATAACGTCCGAACTACAGTAGTCGGATCGGCCATCCCCGGGCGTACGATCTGCTTGGCGGGAAATTTCCCTTTATAGTGGATGAACACCACCCACTGTTCCATAAACCTTCTACAAAACCGTTATTCTGAAGGCGGATTCACAGCACGCCGTGTCGCAACCAAGCCTCGGCCGAGACAAGATCAGACATCCTACAGTGTTTATTAACCAGTGGACCAGTGGTTAAGTAATGAGACGATTTATACAGCGTCTAGTGGCATCTTCACTCACACTAGATGGGCGAAGGGACCACTGATGAGTAGTAACATCAACCCAAATTCACACTAACATATATGTTACATGAAAAAGCATATATTGTTTTTGTAATCAGTAGAACTAAAATAGTCCGAAATTTATTGCTACTTTTTATTAAGGAGGTCTTTAAAAGTGTGCTTGATTTCCTATAGGGTTCGTGGGCAAAACATATTTAAAGAAACGCTGATCTATAATGTACTTTTTGTATGAAGTGATTCATTCTTTTTATATGAATCGATATGTATTTTTAATATTTGATGAAATTTTATGAATTGATTATGTACCTGAATAATTTGATTAATTTTGCATTGTTTGTTTATGTTAATGTCGATATTCTTCTTTTTCGTGATGTTATTTTTATTTAACCTGCTGTATTAGGTGGAAAACCTATAAGGGCGGAGTTTATAATAAAATAAATTCTTGACACGGCAGAATCCGGTTTTATTCAAATGATGGTGATCAATGATAATGATATCGACAATTACTGTAATTGGAAAGCACATACTAACAGAGTCTTCTCAAAACTAGATCGATTTGTATATGTTTTGAAGCGTCTTTCTAAAATAGCAACTAACGAGGCAGTCCTGCGTATCACGGCTATGTATCGTCAATCCTCAGATACTGTATTATTCTATGGGGTAACTCTGTTGATATTGAAAGAGCATTCAAGGTACAAAAGAGATGTAAGTATCAGGGCTCTTACTGGGGGTAATTGCCTCGATAGTTGTAAGCCACTCTTTAAAACCTTGAATATATTGCCACTTCCTAGTCTACATTTTTGAAATATGTATATATGTCCTCCCATCTTTAAAAAGAATAACGAAGTATGTAACGGTAGAGGCAGAAATGAAAACAAACTACATATTCCATCACAGTCATTAGCTTTACACTCACAAAATTCGTACTGTATGGCAATAAAGATATTTTTGCAGACCTACCCCTTACAAAATTTAAAACAGTTTTGTATAAAATTCTTATAGATAAACTGTATTATAATGAAAAGGATTAAATGATCTACAATTAATCTTAAATTAGTTTTAAGCTCCGGTAACATGTTTTTTGTTGTATTACAAAGATTCGCCTACATATTTTTTTTTTTTAGTTTCTAATTTGGCTAATAAATAGGTAGGCTGTTTGTTTTCAAGGCAAAGCATGCTTGTACCATAATATTAAGTTCCACCTACATGATAATTATGTGATTACCATGCTTTAGCAAACAAATCATTCTATTCTATTCAAGCCCTATTCATGATTTCGGCGAATTATTTTGCCACTTCTATCGCAGTTTGGATACAGTTTGGACGCAGTTTGGACGACCTTAAGAAAGTTAGCCCTGTGGGCTAACTTTCTTAAGGTCGTCCAAACTGCGAGTCATTGGGCACTGTGGACATTCCGTCAGATGCATGGTAGCGTACGTTTCCCCGTAGACTGATTTCATTTATTTATTAAACTAACATTATTGCGTTAGCCAGTTCCAGAATAAGTTACTTCAAGAAAACCTTTTTTAAGTCCTCGTGGCTTAGTGGAACCGAGTGATTGGAATTAATCACTTGGATTAAGCAACAACAGACGCGGTCAGGTACCTACTGCATCTCGTGACTACCGACAGTGGCTTTTTTTTTTCATCTCTTCCATGCTTCGCAAGGCTCGCTAAGCCGTTGGAGCCGGCCAGGTTGATAACTTCTGACAGTAAGGCCCGCCACTGTCTTACCAACCCGGGCTTAGCCCCCGTAGTGGAGTATGGCCTAACTTTCCTGCGATGTATTTTTGTTGTTGCCTTAATAAGTACTAACGCATCTTGTGGTTACTTGTCTTCCATAAAGTACGTCACTTGAATTTCGTGAATTTTTAACTTTTTAAGCTTATCAAACATAAGAATGAATTAAATTAACAAAAAATTATTATTATATTCTTTTTAATGCACTAACCCGTGCTAAGGACAATTTTAAAAACCTATTTAGAGGTTAAAAATTCCACCCATGCTGGGATTCGTACCCAATATTCTCTGTATTACGTACGAGAGCACGTACAGGCAGCGACATCTGGCTGAAGTAATTTGCATCACTTGCAGCCCCTACTTTGCAGTTAGGTTTTACATCGGAATGATATAGCTGTACCCACATGATTATATTCTTTTTAATGCACTAATCCGTTTTTAGCCTCTAAATAGGTTTCTAAAATTATCCTTAGCACGGGAAGAGCGCTGGCACGGATAGCCAGAGGTTGCGGGTTTGAATCCCGGCGTGGGTGGAATTTTTAGCCTCTAAATAGGTTTTTAAAATAAATAATGTTGTAATAGTAATAATAAAAAATCAACAATGTTGTAACGTTACGTCACGAACTTAGGACGTCGGCAGAGTGTGACAAAGGGTGGGGATACTTCCTCACACTCTGTCGACCCCACCCCCTTAACGTGTGACGTACTTTATTGATGGTCAAAGTAAGAAAACACTGTTGGTGCCTTTTCACATGCACCCGGCCGCCGTCCGGTCGCCGGGCCGGGTGAGGTAGTACATACTTAATGTATGAGCTCCGTCCGGCGGCCGGTATTTGTGCATGTGAAAGCTGTCCTTGGAGCTTCCCGGCCCGGCGGCCGGACGGCAGCCGGGTGCATGTGATAAGGCACTTAGGCAGTCTTCCACCACTTTTTAATTTTAACAGCCGTTTCAATTTCTATTGTATGTAATGAAATGAAAAGGTTTTATCCAAAGAAGCGCAGATACTGCGGCTTAATGAACGTTACAAGTCAAACTATGTGTCCATTTCAAAATCTAGATCATTTTGGAGAAAAAATGGACAAAAAAGCTCCAAAATTTGTCTTTTCAAATTCCTTAATTAACAGAGTTTACCTACACAGATTTTACAAAACTCATGCATTTTACATGCTTGAATCTTGTAGAATTTTAATTAACCTGTGTCGGAATCCAGAATCAGGTTAATAATTTGTAATACATACTTACGAAAGTTTTGGTTGAAAACTTTACTTTTATAAAATGGGGTTTTAGTAGTACTACTAAAACCCCATTTTATAAAAAGTGGTGCAAGTAGCAATACCTAGTATAAGGAATATTTATTTTACTTTGTAATTTATGTGTAAGTTACAGTAAGTTAGTAATCCTAAATAATAAAATAAAAACGACCCACATTATAAGCATTTTATTTAATTTAACTATAATTTATTTCAATCGGTATGACGACTCAATTAGCTAGAATTAGGGCCGGTTTCTGAATTGAGAATTTCGCTTAGTAAATAGTTACTTTTTTTACTTACCTGTAAAAAAAGTAGTGCTGTCTTTTCGAATTTCTTTCTCCAGAAAAGAGCGTGACTGTTGTAGTAGGTACTCTTAAAATATTGTATGTGGGTTATCTGAAATAAACCAGTTTTACTTGAGCCAGCACACGCGTCGTATCATTACCTCCGACTCAAACACTACATGGTGTCAGGTGTGGCTAGAATCGGGTCGAATTCATCTAGATATCATTCTAGAATCCGTGTCTCCCAAAAGTTGTAGTAAAATATCAAAGTGATAAGTGGTGTGAAAATGGAACAACTAAATCAACCTGCGCCTTTGTCGGAAGTTGGCAACATGGCGGATAATTGGCGTGACTGGAAAAATACTTTTGATTGGTACTTGATAGCCACGGGACGGAACGAAGCACCGGACAAAGAAAAATGTGCCTTATTCCTACATGTCATAGGAAAGGTGGGTCGAGAAATATACAACGAACTTGAGTTTGAGTCTGGCGATGACATGAAATTCCAGTCTTTATGTGAAAAATTTCAACGGCGATGCGACCCTTTGAAAAATGTAAACTTTGAGCGTCATGTGTTTTTTGAATCTTATCAGTTAGAAGAACCGTTCGAGAAATTTTTGGCGAGCATAAAGATTAAAAGTAGATCATGCGAGTTTGGTAACCTAAGAGAAAGTATGGTGTTGACGCAATTGATCAGAGGTATCAAGGATGGCCAGCTGCGGGAGAGAATGCTTCGTAAGAGTGACCTGAAGCTGGAGGAGGCGGTAGGATGGTGCCGCGCGGCTGAAGTAGCGTGCGCGCAGGCAGCGACCGTGGCGGCCGGGCCGGGCCCGGGCCCCGCGGCGCCGCGCGCCGACGTCGAGCCGCTGGACGCGCGCCCCGCCGCCGCCGCCGCCCGCCGCAGCGCGCGACGAGGTCGCCGCCGCCCGGGACGCGCCCGCGAGCCGTCGTCGTCATCGAGTAAATGCGTGCGCTGTGATAGTGCTCATGAGAGGAATGCATGCCCAGCTTACAATGTGACGTGTTTCCGTTGTGATAGGCGTGGACATTTCGCGAGATGTTGCAAAGCGCGCAGTGTTAGAGAAGTTTATTATTCGTCCTATGAGGATGACAGTGAAGCCGGGGAGCTCGTGATAAATGGAATCGAATTAAATGCGGTAGACGAAAAAGCGTGGCGTGAGACGGTGACGGTGAACGGAGTGCCGGTGGTCTTCAAATTAGACAGCGGCGCCGATGCATGCGTCATGTCGCTGCACAGCTACATGTCATCGGGTTTCGGTAAAGAAAACTTGACTCAGACGGATACGATCCTGCGCGAAGTGAGTAAAAACACTTTACCTGTTGTAGGGTATTTTATGGCGGACTTAATATATGGAGAAAAAAATACTTTGCGAAAGATATTTGTGTTAGATGTAAAATGTAACAACTTGTTGTCAAGGGAGGCTTGCGTAGATTTAAATCTTATTATGAGAATTAATGAGAATGTTGTAGACAAAAACAATGACAAATTAAATAAATTACTTAAATCACACAAACATCTATTTGAAGGCATTGGTCGACTACCAGGGGTTCATAAACTGGTCATAGACGAATCAGTTCCACCGGTAGTCAGAGGGTCGAGAAAAATACCTATAAAAATTAAACCTAGACTGCTCGAGGAGCTGAATCGTCTTATGAGTCTGGGCATAATTACTAGGGTGGACGAACCAACTGATTGGGTTTCAAACATAGTGTTGGTAGAAAAACCAGACGGTAAATTAAGACTTTGTCTGGATCCGCAGCCTTTAAACCAAGCTATAAAGCGAAGTCATTTTCAACTGCCAACTTTGGACGAAATCGCAGGTAATTTATCTGGGGCAAAGTTTTTCTCAAAATTAGACGCCAGTAAAGGGTTCTACATGATAGTTCTAGACGATGCTAGCTCGAAACTTTGCACTTTTGCGACCCCTTTTGGTCGTTTTAAATTTTTAAGGTTGCCATTTGGTATCAATAGTGCATCCGAGGTGTTCCATAACATGATGTACAAAATATTCGGTATGGAGGGAGTCGAGGTGTACGTGGACGACTTGCTGGTGCACGGGCGCACGCGCGAGGAGCACGACGAGCGCCTCCGCGAGCTGCTGCGCCGCGCCGCCGCCGCCGGCGTGCGCTTCAACCGCGCCAAGTGCGAGCTCGTGGCTACGCAGGTCAAGTTTCTCGGGCACATCTTCGATGAAAACGGCATGAGGCCGGATCCCGAGCGAGTCCAGGCGATTCGGGACTTGCAAGCACCACAGTCTAAAAAAGAGCTGGAACGTTTCATGGGAATGGCAAATTATTTAGCGCGTTTTATTGCTAACTACGCAGAACTGGTAGAACCACTCAGAAACTTATTAAAGCAGAATGTATTGTTTGAATGGCACGAAACGCACGAATGCGTGTTCAACAAGATAAAGGTATGTATAGCAGAAGCACCAACGCTTCGCTACTACGACCCGAACTCGCCGGTGGTGGTGTCTGTGGACGCCAGCTCGCGCGGGCTGGGCGCCTGCCTGCTGCAGGACGGCCGGCCCGTGGCCTACGCCGCGCGCACACTCACGCCGGCTGAGACGCGATGGGCGCAAATTGAGAAAGAAATGTTGGCAATTGTTTTCGGTTGTGAGAAATATCACCAGTTTATTTACGGTCATAATCAGGTGACGGTCGAGTCTGACCACAAGCCCTTGGAGACCATATTTAAAAAACCACTGAACGACACACCAGTTAGGTTACAGAGGCTTTTGTTGCGTTTACAAAAATACACGCTTCAAATTAAGTATGTTCCTGGCAAACTAATGTTTATAGCCGACACGCTGTCGCGGGCGCCGACCGAGTTAGGTCGCGACTGCGACATACATAAGCAAATAGCAGTACATGTTAGTGCGCTTTACGAAAATGTGAATTTCAGTGCAGATAAACTAAGTGTAATAAAGTATAACACATCTAATGATCGGGCTCTGTGCGCGGTAAAAACCTATTATGAAGAGGGCTGGCCAGAAAACAAAAACCTAGTTAAAAGCGAAGCAAAACCTTTTTGGTCAATAAAAAACGAAATACATGTAATAAATGGTATCGTTTTTAGGAATGATAGAGTGATAATACCTGCAAGCATGAAACTTGAGATGCTGCAGAGGATACATGAAGGGCATCTCGGTATTGAAAAATGCAAACGGAGGGCTCGAGATGTCCTATGGTGGCACGGCAAGTCAGCTGACATCGAGCGGTGCGTGGGCGCGTGCGAGACTTGCGCCGCGCGCCGCGCCGCGCCGCCGCGCCAGCCGCTGCGGCCGCACGACCAGCCGACGTTGCCGTGGCAACACCTCGCTACTGACCTTTTTCAAGTGAATGATAAGCACTATTTGCTTGTCGTTGACTATTACTCCAAGTTTGTTGAGATAGTGACTGTTAAAGATTTACGCAGCAGCACTATAATAAATCAACTCAAAGCCATATTTGCCCGCTATGGTATTCCTACTAAATTAATATCGGATAATGGCTTACAATTCGTTTCTCAAGAGTTTAAAACATTTACCGAAAAATGGGAATTCGAGCACATTACGAGTTCTCCATACTATCCGCGTTCTAACGGTCTTGCAGAAAGAAACGTACAAACAATGAAACGACTAATAACAAAAGCGCAGGCGGAGAACTCGGACCCATACTTAGCCATTCTAAACTTTCGCAACACCCCAATTACAGGAGAAAAATACTCACCGGCTCAAATGCTCATGGGACGGAGGCTAAATACCAGGATGCCGATCTCAAAAAAATTACTCATACCTAACGTGCCATCAAGCAGAGAAATAAATGATCAGCGTAGAAACGGCCAAGTCAAATCGAAAGAGCAATACGACCGGGGAACAAAAGAGCTACGACCTTTGGAACCCGGGCAAGAGGTGCGCATGCGTGACCCCGCGAGCGGCGCCGGCGGGGCGGGCGGCTGTTGGGTGCGCGCGCGCGTCGAGGGCGCCGCCCCCGAGCCGCGCTCTTACTGGCTGCGCACAGAACGCGGTGCGCACTATAGGCGCAATCGACAACACATCATCGCACCAACACGGCCAAAGATAATACCTGGAAGGAATCCCACTGGCCATTATGATGACTTTGAAGGTGATTTGGGGCCGACCCCTCCACAGAGTCTACCTCAACAAGGGACAGCTGAAAATGACTCCGCTGCTAGATCATCAGGTACATATAGAACTCGTTCAGGTAGACAGGTACGTCCACCAGATCGCTGGGGATACAACTAATATGATTAATTCACACATATTCTCACCCTGTTTAAATTATCTAATGTGTAAGTGAATTTTATTTCCGTTGCAACATGAATGTAAATATACTTATTAGATTTATATCGATTTGCATTGTATCATGCGAATAATTACTTCAGTGCTCAATACGGGCCGAGCGCCTACGTTTTCTTAATCAGATTACTTAATTATAAATATTATTAGTTTTGGTTAATGCAGGATTGGTGAACTGATAAATAACTTGCTTCTTAATTTATAATTATATGGTAGAATATTGTATAACCTACCAGTAAGTCATTATACTGATTGCTTCGATTTGAATAGTGTTCATTATTACTTCAGTAAACTTAGATTGTATAGATCGTTAATTAGATAACTTTCATAACTCATGTATATATGTATAAGGAGAGAGATGTTGTAGTAGGTACTCTTAAAATATTGTATGTGGGTTATCTGAAATAAACCAGTTTTACTTGAGCCAGCACACGCGTCGTATCATTACCTCCGACTCAAACACTACAGTGACAGAACGTTACAGTGCTACACAAGAAATAAGTCTCGCGGATGTACCTGCGCAGATGACACAAATTTTGGATGTGCGGCAAGTTGATCGACCAATCAGATAGTTTCATTTTATGGCAGGCCGCGCGCCTTTGTTGCTATTGGTTGATTAGCGTGAGCGAAATAGGTAGCGCTACTGCGGCAGTCAATTCTGCACCTTAACCGTATCGGTTAAAGATCATGTTGACCCTTATAGCTTCGGGTACTTTCGTTACACTTCTTCGTTGTCTGAGCGAACGTAGATTCCCGAAGAGACTTTTATGATGTGTAGTACTGTACTTGCGTATTTACTTACTTAAATTCTCAATTCAAAAACCGGCCCTTTCTGAGTTGTACTACTTTAGAAAATGTCAACATATTTTAATATTGACATTCTATAATATTGAGACGTACTGACGCTAATAAAAAAGATTTCTCGAGGATATAAGACCTTCATATCCTCTCCACTCCATCCAAAGGTTGTCTAGAAGAGATTGCTCTTAGCGATTTACTCAGAATTAAGAAACCATGGTTGTATTCTTTTTCTGGTTGTGCAATAAAGTGTTCTCTATCCTCTATCTATCTATCTTATGTAGGATAAGTGCCCCTGGAGCACATTTTTTGGGGCAACGGGCGACGCAAACAACAAAACATAAAATAACAACTCAAACACATTGGAGGACATATTAATCGTTTAATTTCACCAAATTATCAATTATTATTACATACTCAACACTCTTACTGTATTGTATATCATTAAAATATTGGCTTTTTGAAACATTCGCATAAGGAAAGTCTTTACTGTCTCCGCATCAGTGAAAACAGCAAAAAACTTCACACAAGGAAATAGGTAACCACCGCGATCGTCTTACCAATTTGATATTACCGCGACCAAAAACAGAGATACGAATATTTACCCCATATCACACTGTAGGTACTTGATTCCCGACATCAAAAATTCTATTGCCCGAAATGTTTGTTTCGTGTTCACGCTTTTTTTAAGAGCCCGAATTTGCTTAATTTTCATGCCTTTAAACAAGGAGAATTAAAGACAGGAGTGATATTCCCATACAAAAAAACGTACTCCGCTAATTAGCATAAATTATGTATTATTGACAGATGTCTGCTAGTTATTTAGAAAACCGACAGATAGCGTCGCGAATTTTCTCTCGACTATATTAATGCAATCTAGCGTCAATGTAGAGAACCAAAATACCGTATTTTAAGCACCATAATGTGGTGATCTTGTTTCGTACTATCATAGTTTGATGAGGAGGTGACCGGACTGTATATTATCGCCATCTTGTGTGTGTTGACTTTAACCACATATCGTTTAATCTAACAGAAAAGGATGAAGACGCGATGAGATGATAATATTTTCGTCAAAGTAATCGTTTAATAACTAGTAGCGCCATCTAGAAACATGCTACGTAACTAAATTTCGAGCTACGCTTCAAAGTCTGGCGATGATCACTCCTGTCTTTAATTCTCCTTGCTTTAAGCATGCTTTACATAGAGGTAGAATAGAATAGAGGTACCAAAAGCTTACACAGGTAAGGGACAATTTTTAGGTTTCCGCGGTGGGCGGGATGGTAATAAAAACCCATACTCCCTCTCAGAGAGAAGGGCTGTGCCTTTATTTTGTATGCAAGAGGTCAAAAAAAGTCCAGGTCTTGGATGTTTACATGTTTGTGATGTCGTTGTTTCTGGTTCCCACGACACAGGGTATCCTAGTGTGGGGCCAGCAGCAATGTATGTGCCAGTATGTAAAATGTTATGTTGTTTTTTATGTTATGGTAACCCCAAAAAAATTGTCCTTTACCGGGTTAAAGCTTTTGGCACTATTCTACTCTATTCGCTCGTAGCCCCGGCTGCCTGACTGATCCTAAACGACCACGAAGTTGAGCAACATAGGGCGCCTTCAGTGCAGTCAATGACTAACGCTAGTGGCATTTTTCCGAGCGGTTCCGTGCTTCGCAAGGCACGTTAAGCCGTTGGTGCCGGCTGTCATGTAAGGACAGTCGTCAAGCCAAGTCAGAGGCCTTAGGGCGGCTTGAAAACTTCTGACAGTAAGACCAGCCACTAGTCTTGCAAGCGTCCACCAATCCGGACTTGACCCCCTTTGATAGTGAAGTATGGCCTATACCTTCCTCAGGGAAGAGACCCGTGCCCCCCGGTGGGGACATAATGAGTTGATGATGAATTCTACCTCTGTGTAAAGCATGAAAGTAAAGCAAGATGTAAATAAGGATTTTGGCAAAAAACACAGGATGAGACAGCACTGACGCCAAAAACGTTCGATTTCGGCATAACACTACCTATGCTACCTTCGTCCATGATCCCAGGTTCTCGCACATGTGTCCTATTGCCATGATTGAGAGTTTGCTCCGACACTTTTTGCCAAAACGAAAACGATTTTTCGCCGTTAAAGACGCTAGTGCTACCGAATCGAGCTCGGGAATATTGATTTTTCGCATTATGCAAAGTTGGTTTTCATTTCCTGGCTTTCAAAAATTCGTCATCCAGAGATTACTCAGATGTTGTATAATTTTTTCAACTGTGAAAAGCGCGCTCGTTAGGTGTTACTGTAGTAAATATAGACATACTATGTTTAAATCGGATACACGTATTAAAGACAAACGGATTATGACAAGGTAAGCTGTTGTGGGCACGCGTGCTGATTAAGCCCACACTATCTTTCACCGAGAGAAATGCTGTGCTCTGTAGTTAAACGTTTATACACTACTGGTTGCGTTTTATATTTTACTACAAAGTGTTTTTTTAGGTCCAAGTCAGTCGAAATTTCGTATTCTGCTGTTTCCACCGAATAAAATGGAAGTACATTGAAGTTCGATAGCGACACATATAAACATACACTCTGGACGTTTGATATTATATTTACGTATAATATGTAAGAGATATGTTGATACCAATAGGGGCGTTCTCACACCAGCCGACACGATAACGACCGCAACGCGTTGTCGATCCGACAGTTTGACGTGACAGCGTCGATAAACCCACGTTTATATCGTATGCATTAGAAAAAAAATACTCTGGAATTTCATCTACGTAATGAGATGATTTATACAGCGTCCAGTGGCACCTCCGCTCACACTAGATGGGTGAAGGGACCACAGAGTCGCAGTACCTGGGACATAGCTTTTTAGAAGGAGTAGGCTTGCCCAGCACTATACCATCCTGACAGCTTAGTCGACCTAGCCCGCAAGTAAGACAAGTACGTGCGGAGCCAACCAAGCCGCGGGTTTCCCCACGATGTTAAAAAAAATATAAATAAAAAAAACCGAGATGGATGAACGTCCTTTTTTATGAATAAGCAATGCATCTAGGTTGTTTCCAAGATTTTTACAGTTAATTTAGTTACTGCAATATCTTATAGTAATGAGTAGATTTACGACGAAGTACGATTTCAGTCGTGTTACCGTGTCGTCTAGTATAAAAACACCCAAAACCCTATGTTTATATTTACTTGATTCCTATACTTATTACCATCTATATGAACAATTAGACACACTTATAAGGTTACTTTTACAGAACTAGAACATCAGTACCGCTCGTTGCAAAGTAAATATACGCATGCAATTAACCATACGGGCTCAATTATTTGTTAAGGAACTAAGAAAATGGAACGAGCGTAAATATACAGTTAAAAATTACAGCTATTTTCCTAAATATATTATTATTTTTGCATCGGGCGGTAAAAAAATAATAAATAAGTGTTTTAGCCTCCCCCAAGCTCTTCCGTCTTTTTTAACTACTTACAAAATGCAAACTACATTTTAAATCATTCTCTTAGAAAAAAAGCGGTTACAGCTTATACAATCATCGCACAGGGCATTATGATGTAAGTAAGACATGATCCACGGTCCAAGATGGCGGATCAATTGACCGCGTAAAGAATAAAAACTTCAAAAATTCTTGAAATATTCATTCAAAGTATCAAATTACAATTTTGTTGTTTCATTCACGATATGTAGTTTTAACAGATAATTAGATATATTTTTCCAAATCATATATAGAGCAAAGAGTTATCAAAAGCTTTTCATCATATTAAAACAGTTATTATCTTTAGTGATTTTACCGAATTTCTTTAAAAGCAGATCTTTCCGTCGCTTAAATATGATCTATTATGTGCTAAAAATAAAATCCGATACATTATAAAGACATATCACTATCTATCGCTCACACACACTTATAAAGTACCTAAAAAGTGTGAAAGATATACTAACAAGTGTATAACAAGTCAGAAAACGCGTTGCATTATCAACTTTAACAGCTTGGACATAGAGTTGATACAAGCATGCATTTAAAGGGGTATTTAGATCATCCAGTTAGACCTCAAAGATTCTTCAATTATACTTCCTGAGTATAAAACGTCGCGACATACACATTCTATATACATTTTATATACGAACATTGATTTACATCTAAAACTGTTACGTGGTGTAAGTGACTTACCATCTACTCTGAAAGATAAAATCTGAGCCATGTCACGGTCTTTAATTGATAGAATTCAAAATGTCCGTACCGGTAACAACCAGCTCAAATTTTCCCTTTACAAGTGGTTACTGCATTTTACAATGCTCTATCTTTGATCTTACATTACTTTAGGCAGCACACATAACGATCAAAAATCGACAAAGTATGCTTTTAATTCAGTATCTATTTGGATACACACTCGATGGTGTCAGCAGCAACGAAAGGTACCATCTCATCTGTAAAGTTGACCTTTGCGACTACATAGCGAGATGTTCTATACAGCGTCCACTGGCACTTTCACTCACACTAGACGGGTGAAGGGACCACTCGGACGCTATACACTTGCAAAGTTGACACCGGAGGAAAAGCAATAAAACTTTATTCAGTACAAACTTACTCAACTAAGACAATATTAACACCCTGGACAACTCAACAGTTGAGTTGGCACACCCGTATATCTAATCCAGCGTCGATGAAGTACGAAAATAAAACCACAATCCGTCAACACACGTCATCAGCAAAGATCCACGCGTCTGCAAAACGCGGGTTGCCTACAAAACACACATGTTCGTCTAATCTTAGGCGCAGACCAGTCTCAGCACACAAAGGACATACACACATAACTCGATACTAGCGAGTCGTCTAGCGTTCCGCTGGTGGCCGCAGAAGACCATCTAGAGAATAAATTTCGCAAGGCGTAGGATAATTTACAAGTTGTATATACTAGAGATTGATGGATGGCCTACCGCTACGGGGGTGTCTATCGTATCTTTGGCGCGGATCTGTCGTTGCAGTGTTTGTTGCGTTTCAGCGTCGCGCCGCGTTTTATTTGCTCCATGAGCGACGTGTGGCACACTCGAGGGTCGGGCTGTGAACGAAAAGTAAGCACATCTAGTAATTTCATCAGTAACCTGTTTTACACCCTGTCCAGTACAGTACTTGCATACATACGCACTGTCCTGGATTCGTGCATACATAAGTGTTTTGAGCTTTAAATAAATATTTTTTACTTTTTAGTTACTAAATAAATGTTTTGTTACTTTAACTTTAGTAAATTTAACGTGATTCGGGGTGCAAACTAGCGCCACCAATAGATAAATAAATAATAATCGTAACTTGTTTCGTAACTCGTAAAGTGAACATCATAAATCTTAACCACTGTGACAAATATTTTTAAAACCTATAGTTTAGACTGCATGTTCTAAACTGAAGCTATAGTTTAGGTTTACACTGAACTTACAGTTTAGACTGTAGGTTTAAACTGAACTCACATGTAGGTTCTACACTGAACTAACAGTTTAGACTGTAGGTTTAAACTGAACTCACATGTAGGTTCTACACTGAACTAACAGTTTAGACTGTAGGTTTAAACTGAACTCACATGTAGGTTCTACACTGAACTTACAGTTTAGACTGTAGGTTTAAACTGAACTCACATGTAGGTTCTACACTGAACTAACAGTTTAGACTGTAGGTTTAAACTGAACTCACATGTAGGTTCTACACTGAACTTACAGTTTAGACTGTAGGTTTAAACTGAACTCACATGTAGGTTCTACACTGAACTTACAGTTTAGACTGTAGGTTCTACACTGAACTTACAATTTAGACTGTAGGCTTTACACTGAACCGACAATTTTAGACTGTGTGTTCTACACTGGAAATGGTTGTCACATTTGTTAAGAGATTCTCATGTTCACTTTTAGATAAAAACTGTCTCTGCCTGTAAGTAATACAGAGAGTATTGTTAAGAGGTTCGAAATTTCACTGATGCCGGTAGTTGCCCATAAGCTCAGTCGGGAGAGCGCTGGCACGGTTAACCAGAGGTCGCGGGTTCAAGTACCGGCATGGGTGGAATTTTTTGCCGCTAAATCTTCTTCTTCAGGCTATATTAGTCCACTGCTGGACATAGCCCTCCCCTAATGAGCGCCATAGCGCAAGGTTGTGTCATCATTGGGGGGTAATACCCTTAATCCCCACGCTGGGCATGCGGGTTGGGGATCGCAGTTCGGTGGAATTGTACTGCAGGGGGCGCTGCTGCCCACCCCCTGGTGTCGGCTTAGAGAATAGCACCAACCCAAATTCCCGCGGGTGTCGTAAAAGGCGACTAAGGGACACGAACCGGGGGTGGGCAGCAGCGCCCCCTGCAGTACAATTCCACCGAACTGCGATGATGCCCAATCCGCATGCCCAGCGTGGGGATTATGGGCATCACCCCCTATGATAGCACAACGTGGCGCTCTTTAGGGGAGGGCTACGTCCAGCAGTGGACTAGCCGCCTAAGCCCTCGAGGTAACACTTACTTCAAGTCTTCTAAGACTACGCAGATTTTGAAGAACTTTTTGTTGTTGTTGTCCAAAAAATTATGAGGAAAATATTGGAAATGGAACAGTAATTTTTCCGGACTTCCTACTAAATCGTTGGGTGTGAATTAACAAAGTTATTCGTGATGTCCCATTTCTAGGACGCCAGGGCTCAGGAGGCTAGTTTGACGACGTTCGTTCAGATAGATAGATAGAGAACACTTTATTGCACAACCAGAAAAATATTACAACCATGATTCTTAAATCTAAGTAATGTTATACAATTGGCGGTCTTATCGCTAAGAGCGATCCCTTCCAGACAACCTCTGGATGGAGTGGATTGCATGAAGAATATAGTCGGTACGTGGTGCATGTACATAAATAATTTTATGCCACACCTGGCAATAAAGTGGCTTTTTCCGCACGCTGCGCGAACGGAAAAAGCCACTTTCTGGCCAAGCGTATACATAAAAAGATGTACACAACACGGGAGGTAATAAAGAAAGCTCTCGATCGCATATTTAAGTCCCTCGCTTGCAGCTCGGGCCGCAAACTTCTGCGATCTCGGCCTTTCTTTGTATTACCACCCTAGTTGTGTAATGTACTAAAATCGAAAATATATTGATAACAAACAGCAAGGGAGTGCGAGAATATAATTACTTATAATTACCTACGATATAATGTACATATATTTTCATCCCACCATCTCGGAAAGAGTATTTTTAATCTTCAATATCTGAGTGGAAAAGCAGTTTTTATTCTCTAGAGGATAAAGTAAACTGAATTTAGAACATCGTGTGCACTAAGTTTGTGAATTAAAAAAATATTACACTCAATTTAAATAACCGTAGCAACGTTACTTTAAAATTTTATTAATTATACCTTAGTATTATTTTGTTATAATTTAAAGATTATTCTGTAATACTTACCTGTCATAATGTAGTAATTAATACCTAAACTGAAATAAAAGTGTACCTATCTTGTGATTGTAAACGTTTTTTTTTTTGCATTTAGTCATTTCCTCGCTGAGGTGGAATGAAAAGTTACGTGTTGCACTCGAGTGCAAAGATTTTTCACCTCGTGCTCTTTTGATTCCCTCGCTAACGCTCAGGATTCTAATTTTGAATCACTCGCTGCGCTCGTGATTCAATTTTAGAATCCTTCGCTTACTCGGTCATCAAAATTGAACACGCGGTTAAAGAGCAACTTTGCACTCTTGTACATAGGCTGCGACTTATGTACGCGGAATCTGGGATTCCAATAATTTTAAACGCAATGTCTGACCTCCATGGTCAAATTCGTTCTTTTTTTAAATACTGGCCTCTAATATTTTTCTCTTATATATACGTTAGTGTTTTGTTTTTGTTGGGTTTAAAATGTCATATCGCTGAAAAAATGGAACTCACTCGTGAAAATATTCGTGCTATGATTTATTACGATTTTCGACGTGGTTTAACGCAACAACAGTGCGTAGATCAATTAACTTCGACTTTTGGTGGTGAAGCTCCATCAAAAACGACTGTGTATCACTGGTTTAGTGAGTTTAATCGCGGGCACAGTAAGCTCAAGGACGAAGTTAAAGAAGGTCGCCCGAAATCGGTGGTTGTGCCACAAAATATTGAATCTGTGCGAAAACTAATAATGCAAGACCGCCATGTTACGTATCGCGAGATAGAGGCTATTCTGGGCATACGTATGACGAGCATTCATAGGATATTACATGAACATTTGTCTGTAAAAAAAATTTGTTCGCGTTGGATCCCGCAGAACTTAACTCAGGATCAAAAAGATGCTCGCGTCGAATGGTGCAAGAAAACCTTAAAAAAATTCAACGGAGGCGACTCAAAATCTGTTTATAATATCTACACAGGTGACGAATCCTGGATCTACGCGTACGATCCCGAAACTAAACAACAATCAACAGTTTGGGTGTTTCAAAATGAGCCGAACCCTACGAAAGTGGCTCGTGCAAAAAGCACTGTAAAGCAAATAAATGGTGGCCTGCTTTTTTGGTATTAATGGCCATGTGGCTACAATACCACTGGAGAATCGCAGAATTCGGAGTGGTACACGACCATTGGTTTGCCGGCAGTATTTGAAGAAATACGCCAAAACAACCAGCGACGCAGAATCATACTTCACAATGACAATGCCAGCTGTCATACATCTCAGAAAACAACTACATTTTTGGATGGTCAAAAAAAAGAATTGATGGGTCATCCACCGAACAGCCCCGATTTGGCTCCCAATGATTTCTATTTATTCCCAAATGTAAAGAATAAATTACGCGGTCAACGATTTTTGACCCGTGAAGACGCCGCAATGCGTTCAAACAGCACGTTTTGGAGATACCTCAATCAAGTAATTTACAAATTGGTTTCATCGAATGCAAAAGTGCATCGATCATAGTGGAGAATACTATGAAAAACAATAAAAGCATATTTAGCCGTATACATTTGTTTATTTTTTCTATTCCGCATACATGAGTAGAAATTACGCGGTCAACGATTTTCGACCCGTGAAGATGCCGCAATGCGTTCAAACAGCACGTCTTGGAGATACCTCAATCAAGTGTTTTACAAATTGGTTTCATCGAATGCAAAAGTGCATCGATCATAGTGGAGAATACTTTGAAAAACAATAAAAGCATATTAAGCCGTATACATTTGTTTATTTTTTCTATTCCGCATACACGAGTAGCAGCCCTCGTATAACAAATAATAATATAATATTGGCCTTTTTGCATCTACTTAATGAGATGATTTATACAGCGTCCAGTGGTATCTTCACTCACACTAGATGGGTGAAAGGACCACTCCGTCGCTGTAGTGCCTGGGTCATGGTTTTATAGATGGCGTAGGCTTGCCCAGCACCTATACCATCCTGACAGCTTAGTCGGCCTAGCCCACAGGAAAGACTAGTCAATACGTGCGAAGCCAACAAAGCCACGGGTTTTTGATGACGATGTTTTCCTTCACAGTTAGCGTGTGGTATTGCGACTGCAAATTCGCAAGTGTACGTAACTTTGAAATTAAACAAAGTCATCGGTACATGCCCGCACTCGGGATCGAACCTGGGGCTCTCGCTTGCCAGTGTATGGTTCTACCCACTGATCTACCACCGCTGGTATATAGTTAGTTAGTTAGTTAGACCTGAGATTTCCGCACTTAGCCTCATGATTGGGCCATTGTACGTAGTGGAGCTGTTCGTTTACTCCAGCTAGCCTATCTCTTTCCAGAAAGCCAGCAGTGCTCCGATGTCACTGCAGGCTTCCCGAAGGGACCCCGGCTTCCCAATGATGGCGGTCCGTTGCTTTTCCACGCCTTCGCAGTGAATGGTCACGTGGGCGGGTGTTTCCTCTTCTTTGAGGCATCCCCGGCAAAGCGGGCTGTCGGTTAGACTGCCGCTGTCGATTACCGCTGGTATATAACAAATAGCTATAACTATAAAATGTGAGTGCGGGGTCTCACCGCGGCGTGCGCGTTGATGATCTCGCGCACGGTGCTGGCGCGCGCGCCGGCCGCGCCGCCGAGCTGCGCGCGCTGCAGCCGCAGCGTGGCCGACAGCTTGTCCAGGAACGCCGGCTGCACGCCCGCCGCCGCGCCCGCGCCTGCCCGCAGTATTTAAATTATGCCGGCAATATGTTGCCGTCACAACAATATTATTGTTGTGACGGCAACATATTATACAGGGTGTCTCATTCAAATCGGTCAGTATGGGAAAGTCTGAAACTATAAGACATACGAAGATCTGTTCTGAGGAACTATGTCATCGATTATGATAACAAGAAAACTGCATGCCGTTCATTTCGGTGATTCGTCGTAATTTTGGACCGTGGGGGGAATTTAAAAACCCACTTAGAGGCTAAAGATTTTCACCCACGCCGGGATTCGCACCGGCGACCCCTGGCTATTCGTGCCAGCGCTCTACCAATTGAGCCAATGGGCTACTTACCGGCGTCAGTGAACGTCTTCATTTCGAACCTCTTCACACTATTCTCAGTATTACGTACAGTCTATTTATTCTTACTTGACAAATTTAGTAAACAAGATTCTAACCTTAAAATTGAGATTAGATGCCTAAACTAGACATTCTCTCGCAAATTCATGAACTACCATGAACTATGTTTATAAAATTGGCAGCGTGTTATCTAAAAAAGTGTTCCAGGTTACTTCATATATGGAAATATGGCAGTTTTGGACTAAAAAGTCACAGTTTAAGGGTAGAATCTTGTTTACTAAATTGGACAAGTAAGAATAAATAGACTGTACAGGCAGCGACATCTGGCTTAAGTAAAGAGGTTCGAAATTTCACTGATGCCGTGAGTCGCCCATTGGCTCAATTGGTAGAGCGCTGGCAAGGATAGCCAGAGGTTGCGGGTTCGAGTCCCGGCGTGGGTGAAATTTTTGGCCTCTAAATAGGTTTTTAAATGACACCAGGGATTCCTTACGATGTTTTCCTTCACCGTCAGCGAGTAGTATTGCTACTATAATTTCACAAATGTACATAACTTAGAAAACAAATTCAATGGTATATGCCGGGGTTCGAACCCACGACCTCCCGATTGAGAAGCCGGCGTTCTACACCGCTCCGCTACCACCGTTCTCCGAGTAGGGAATGTACAATGCAAAAGGCAAGACAGAGAAAGAATGAAAAAGAGGTCCCACCGTTCGACTTACGCTATGAAACAAAGTCGAGTGTTTCGTGGAGAAAGTGAGCCACACTTTTGTCCTCTCGCTGCGAAACAAAGCTACATATTTGGCCCTACGCTGTGAAACAACCCCACATGTTTGGCCCTGCGCTATGAAACAAAACCACTCCCCTGGTCTTTCGCTGTGAAACACTCGCCCGCCCTGGTCTTTCGCTGTGAGACACTTGCCCTTCTGGTCTACCGCTGTGAAACACTCGCCCTGGTCTTTCGCTGTGAAGCCCTCCCCCCTTGGTCTTTCACTATGAAAAACTCGCCGTCCCTGGTCTTTCGCTGTGAAGCCCTCCCCCTGGTCTTTCGCTGTGAAACACTCGCCCCCCTGGTCTTTCGCTGTGAAACACTCGCCCCCCTGGTCTTTCGCTGTGAAACACTCGCCCCCCTGGTCTTTCGCTGTGAAACACTCGCCCCCCTGGTCTTTCGCTGTGAAACACTCGCCCCCCTGGTCTTTCGCTGTGTAACACTGACCTTTCCCCTTGGGCGGGTCCGCGGGCGCGATGCAGGCGACGGCGCGGCGCGCGGTGCGCGGCGACAGCTGCGGCGCCAGCTTGGCGCTCAGGCTGGCGATCAGGCTGCTCTCTGCTGGACACACCGCGTTTGTCACCACAACAATGTAACAAACGACAGAACATTCATTTATCCTTTCACACCGTTATCGGTTACCTGGGGCACTGACTGAAAAGAAGCGCCGAGAGCTCGCTCCATCAGCACGAAGCTGTGTCAGCTGCCTTTTGTGGCAATTTAGACACGATATCATACAATATCGACCCATGTATGTCCCCACCGTTTCTGCATCGCAGGAAGGTTAGGCCATACTCGACCACCGCGGGGCCGAGACCGTGGGTGCAGGATCGTAAGACAGTGGCGGGCCTTACCGCCAGAGGTCATCGAGCCGCCCGTGAGGCCTCTGACGTGCCTACACGACTGCTGTTACAGCCGGCACCGACGGCTTAGCGTGCCTTGCGAAGCACGGAAGCGTTCGGAAAAAATGGCACTAGCTTTGGTCACGGGTTGGTCACCTATCCCGCACCTAACTGCGCCGGAAGTTGCTTAACTCTAGTGATTGATTCCAATCACTTGGTTCCTTTGGCCACGAGCGCTTCTCAGATGTAATAAAACATTCAATACATTCTTTAAAAGGTATATAAGAGCCATGAAAATTTAATTTATATAATGAGATGGCGATTCACTGTCCAGTGGCACCTTCACGCACACTGAATGGGTGAAGGTACCCCTCGGACGCAGCAGTGCCTGGGAGAGTTTGGGCTAGATGGATATTTTCTTAGGTTTTTGGAAGAAATCTCTTACAGAGATAAGCTCGCCTATATTACATTATGCCTATAACAAGATTAATCAAAGAAGAAATATTTGTCAGTCGGTCATATGATACAAACTGCAATACAAAATGAACGAGTGAATGATTGATGAAAGTAAGTGATAATGCGGGTGAGTGACGAAGTGGATGAGTGAGTGAGTGAGCTGTAGAGGTGGCGACTCACGCTCGGCGCGGCGGCGCGGTCGGCGGTGAGTAAGTGGGTGAGTGAGTGAGTGAATGAGTGAGTGGGTGAGTGAGTGAGTGAGTGAGTGAATAGAGTGAGAAAGTGTATGAGTGGGTGAGTGAGTGGGTGAGTGGGTGAGTGAGTGAGTGGGTGAGTGAGTGAGTGGGTGAGTGAGCGGTAGAGGTGGCGACTCACGCTCGGCGCGGCGGCGGTCGGCGCTGTGCGGGCGCGGCAGGCGGCGCGGCGGCAGCGGGCTGCGGCCGGCGTCCGCCTCCAGCGGCACGGGCCGCGCGTAGATGCCCTCGTACTGCTTCTCTTGCTGCACCTTGAAGCCTGCGGGGTGCGACGGGCGCCCGTTTAGTTCTACATTACAGGATGGTCTAATAAAGCGACCCGCTGGCGCAAACTAGCCCCACCGATGTGAGGGTGAATAAACCAGCTTTTGCGTTGACGCCATCTTGAATTTTCTAAATACAGTGCGTTCACATTAACTTGACGCGTGAGAGAATTGGTAACAAGGACATAACATGTGAATTAGCTTTTGGACCTAATCGGAAGATGGTAAAACAAGCCCTCAATCCTTTTATTTTCCCCAAGTAATGGGAATGATTTCTTATTTAACATGGTAACAGTAAACATCTCAGTGCTACCAATTCTCTCACGCGACAAGTTAATGTGAACGCACTTTACACACTAAATGACGGCTACTTAGTCAGCCTAAGTAGTCGCGTTGATAAAGCCAGTTTTTATATAATATACCAAATAATTTACTTGAACGTGCATCTCAAGATACGTCGTCTAAAGTTTGATTGTTCTAGAAGTTGTGGACGATTTCGTTAATCGTTGGATATTTTAAAAAGTATGTAGGTACCTCTGAATACTACAGAATGATAGTAATATGGTAGTAGTGAGTTTGTTTATATCTTATCTGTCCTACCCCGGTCTCTCTCTCTTTGTAACTTTCTTTTGGAAGGTTGGAAGAAATTTCATTTGAAGAAGTTCGCCTTTGCACGTAATCTTTATCACAAACTTGTTTATTCAGTTATTTATTTATTATTATTTTTGGAAAACTAACATCTTATCACTAACACAATAGATTACATGCATAGCAACAGAAAGCCAACAAAAAAATTTCACAGATAGCCATATTTTGAGCAATTAGCACAGGTGAAAGAAAAACAATACACGAAACATCAGGCTCAGTAATTAGATGCATCCGAAAATAGGAGAAAGGGGATGGCACACCATTTTAATGGGTAATATCAGTAATGAAGCCTCAACCGAGTCACAGAACTCAGACGTTAACACTTGTCTTTGCGAATAACGGAAATACTACTAGTAAAAGTTATTATTTAAGTTTATGTTTTGTTATTTAAGTTTTATTTTTAATAACGCGTTTATTGTGCAATAAAGTGTAACAAACAAATGATGATCATACACAACCTCAACGAGAGAGCACTCACCAGTCTGTCCGTAGTGCGAGTCGTTCCCCACCCGCGGGCCGAAGCTGCTGAAGTTGGTGTCCCCATAGCCGGGGGTGGAGGGCGTCCCCGCCAGCGTCTCGCGGTAGAGGTCGCCGGAAGAAGCGTTGAGCGATCCCTTGCGCACATACACCGAGTTCTGCTCCACGTACTGCATTATCCTGTGGCCTGCGAACGAAGGTGCCGTGAGACGTGTCATTCGAATGGTGGCGTCGTGGTCGGGTTATCTATCTCCTTTCAAAATGGCTGAGACTGATAATCGCTGACCATTGCGTTATTTTTTTTTTTTATTATGTATGTATTTATTAATATAAAAGAGCACATTACATGTTATAAATAAGGCCCCACAAAACCAATTACTTGGTTTGACTGTGGGAGCAGTCTCGTTTACAATAGTTTTACCAGATATTTTTAATTTTACCAGATTTTTTTTAACATAACCTTTTTTTACATAATATTTGCAAACTAGCATTTTCTTATAATAAGGATGACTTAGAAAAAAAATCTTAAAACTCTTAATGCTCGTGAACGAGTGCTGTTCGGGTGTCTGGCCGCAGCACATCTTTCCTACTTTTGTAAGACATTTAACTACTTTTGTAAGACATTACACTAATGCTTTGGCATCTAAAGTTATTAATGGCAATCATAAGTATAGATAGACAACACTTTATTGTACATAAAAATGGAAATTACACAGATATTTCTTAACTTATAGGTGGCAACTGATGTATTTGGTTTAAGATGACTTGAGAAAAGATTGTCAGCGTGGAGTTTTTTTCCCGCTGCCTTTTGCTCCACTACAATACGACCCGAAGGCAGCGGCTTACATGTTACATTGTACATGAACATTCAGCAAACAGAATGAAAACTCTTTACGTTGAAATAAATTGAATTGAATTGAAGAACACAAACCAGTCTGTCCGTAAATGGGGTTAAGGTTCCCGGCGCTGTTCAGGCTGATGTTGGAGCCGGAGAAGGTGGTCTTGGCCTGCTGGAAGGTGCTGAGCGCGGCCAGCGGCCCGCAGCCGTTGCCGGCGGCGGCGGCGGCGGCCGGCGCCGGCTGCGCGCGGCGCGCCAGCCCGGGCGACGCCGGCATGTGCTTCAGCTCCGTCAGCTGCTTCACCGTCTCGGCTACCGAGTTCTGGTGCACTGGGGGAGGCAGGACTCGGGTTACTAATCGATCAGCTGAACGTCATTGTTGGGATTTTCCAATAAGCTGGCAACACTCGCGAAAACGCCGCTCCGAAGGGAGCACGCGTGAATAGTAAATAGAAATAAAAGTTAGTTTAATAGAAATAAACTAACTTTAATTTCTACTTTCCATAAACGTGTCTGACAAAACAGATATTATACGCATTTCTTATCTAAACCAGCAAAAACTTTCCCTAAAACCCTGGTCAGTCACTAATTAAAAGAAGCGCTCGTGGCCTAGTCGCACCGCGTGATTGGAATCGATCACTTGAGTTAAGCAACAACAGGCGCGGTAAGGTGCAGGACGGGTGACCATCCTGTGACTACCACTAGTGCCATTATTCCCAGCGCTTCCGTGCTTCGCAAGGCACGTTAAGCCGTTGGTGCCGGCTGTCGTGAAAGAAGAAAATACTATCTAGTATTAAGCTCACCTTTGTACAAATTTGTTTTGAGTGCAATATAGAATTTTCATTCATTCATTAACTATCCCCGGCGCTCTATAACTATGTCTAGTTCTCTGTAACTATCCTCATGTCCATGGATCTGTCGCCGGCGTTCTCTAACTCTCTTTGACCACCCCTGGCTCTCATTAACTATCCCCGGCGCTCTCTGACTATCTCTAGTTCACTATGACTATCTTTGTCTCCATCGAACTGTCGCCGGCGCTTTCTAACTATCTTTAACTGTACCCAGAGTTCTTTGACTATCCCCAGTGTACAGTCTGGCGCTTAGTTGACGACCCTTCCACCATACATTCGAGAATTTAAGTTTTAAACACACTAGTTCTGTGTACAATAAAGAATATTCTATCTATCTAGTTGATTTTACGTAAGTATTTCTACAATATAGGTGCGCTTGAATAGAGTGACTGTTTTACACCGACTTGAGTTCTACAAAATTGATGTCAGCAAATATGCTGCGCGGCATATTTGCTAGATTAGCATCGTACACCCAGCCTTCTCTTTCTCCTGCTGTGTCCATCCCCTCAGTCCACGTACCGCCAGGTCGCTCCAGCGTGGTGTAGTTAGCTCGCTCGGCGTCGTGAAGCTCTGGCTGCAGCAGGAAGGCGGGCGGCGGCGGCAGCTCCTCTGCGGCCGGCTGTGGGCTGGCCGGCGCCTGGCCCTGCGCACGGATTAATAATAAATAAATAATAAATATTCATGGACATATTATACAGATCTCGTTAGCCCTATACTAAGTACAACTGAATGACTTGTGTTACAGGTGCTAACTCGACGATAGATTTAATACAATAAATACATAGATAACATCCAAGACCCGAGACAAACTAGAAAAGTTCGTTTCCTAGTTTGACCCGGCCGGGGATCGAACCCGAGACCTTCAGTTTTACAGTCAGCGTGCCAAACCGCTGCGCCACCGAGGCCGTCAAAAAAGATAAGACCCTTTCATCCCACTAGAGTAAGTCATAAGTCGGGTACCCTCCGGGCGCACACACTCGCGTGGTAGCCTCAACCTGCGGCTCGCGAGCTCGGCCTCGCGAGGCAGCCGCGGTAGTTTGCCTGGAAATACCGAGGCGAACCTCGCGAGCCAGACCGAGCCATCATAATTCCTCGAGCATCCAAAATGGGCAATTGTGTAATTTATGCGGCGACTTTCATAGTAGCTTATTGTTTAAGAAAAAGGTAAAAAGACACGCCAAGAAGTCTGTAATAATAGCCTCGCGAACCGTAACGACCGTCCACATCGAACGCACAGAACCCACTGAGGCATCTTTGAGCGCGTCCCGTTTGCCAACAACAATCGGCTCAACCCCGAGGCACACTCGGCCGAGGGGCAACGTGCGCTCGAACGACCTCGAGGCACGTCCACACAGACCGAGCATTTGGCTCGCAAGGCTGCCGCGCGAGCGCGTGCGCCCGGTGGGGACTCGACTATAGACCTATCCATGCACTGAACGTGCCCTATATTGCTTGACGCTGGTGGCATTTTTCCGAGCGGTTCCGTGCTTCGCAAGGCACTTTAAGCAGTTTGTGCCGGCTGCCGTCGATAGATGGCAGTCTTTATGCCATGTCAAAGGCCTTAGGGCGATCGAAAACTTGCAAGCCTCCACCAATCCGGACTTGACCCCCGTGGTGGAGTATGGCCTATCTCGGGGAGACCCGTGCCCCTCCATTATTTAGATGACAATGATGTCTGAAATTAAAGCCAGTACAATGCATGAGTTCTATGTTTATCATAATTATGTAAACTCTGTTATTTAAGAACTTTGGAAAGACAAAGTTTGGAGTTATTTGTCCATTTTTTCTCCAAAATAATCTAGATTTTGAAATGGACCCTAGTTTGAATTGTAACGTTCATTAAGCCGCAGATGCTGCGCTACTTTGAATAAAACCTTTTCATTTCATTTCCAAGATGGAGTACTCGCCAACATGGCGGCTTCTTCTCCGCTTAGACTTTCTTCGTCTCATCCACGGCGTATTTTTTTTTTCGTTGTATGGAATCAGGCTTTACTTTGCGGTAATCCATAATAGCATTAAAAAGTGAAAACAACTTTTAGGTTTCACAAAATACTAAACTCCTACCTAAAGGTAATGTCTATTGATTTGAGTTTGGTAGACTGAACATACTGTGCAGATAGGAATACTAATTATTATTAAGTTCTCTTTTCACTTAAATTTTTCTATGTGTGGTGTACTGTCACTACTTATCAGGGCCGTATGTGCAACATTCCGTGAGATGAGGTCCTGTTCGTCGCAAAACATTGATCTTCGTAAGCTACAATCAGTTGTGTTCTCAGTGGAATGCTCTAAGGGATGTGTTAATTTACCTTATTCACTTGTGTATTTTACTATAAGATTATTTTTATGTGTAACTCGTCCTGTTGTAACCCCAATAAATAAAATAAAAATAAAAATAAAACTTTGCTGATTCCGCCAAAAACCCCCACAAGCACCATGCGGTTAGTTAATGCACCGCCCTCCCTGTCACTTTTTCAAGCAGAAGCAAGACACGAACACACCACGACCAACACACCAGTACTTGTGTGAGAAAATACGCGACGCGTTCCGCCTCTAACACGAGGCATCCTTAGGCTCACAAGTGCAAGTTTTTTTTTTCTTTCTTGAATCACTATTTTGTAGACAAGATTGGTTACCAACTTGCCTCTCACTGCAGAGGCCCAGGTTCGATTCCAGAGTACTAACCTGTCCGAAAGGTCGCTGTGGCCGCGATATAGAGGAGGAGCGTCGCACGGGCGGCGGCGGTTTCCCCAACGAGCTAGAGGAGCCGCGTCTCGACCACACAGTTGCTGAAACGAAGAATAAGCTCCTTTAGACACATTCTTAATGGTAGCATTGCTTCAGACAAGCCTCTGTCATGGCAGGCCTGGGAATGATGTAAAGAAAGGGATAACCAATGATGTACGGCAGAATTTATTTAATGAAGAAAATTAAAAAACGAGGATTTTCATACAGACAGACCCCGTACCCACCCTTGTAACATCATAAATGATGTTGGTGTCATTTAAACGAGATATATTTATTTGAAACTAGCAGACCCAGCGAACTTCGTACCGCCTAGCACTCGATTCTTTTAAAAACCTATTTAGAGGCTAAAAATTTCACCCATGCCGGGATTCGAACCCGTAACCTCTGGCTATCCGTGCCAGGCATGGCACCCGGAATCCCGGCATGGGTGAAATTTTTAGCCTCTAAATAGGTTTTTAAATTTGTCCTTAGCACGGGTTAGTGCATTAAAAATAAAAAGTAGTATAATTACTCGATTCTTTATTTTTTTTTATTTTTCTCCTCGTAAGAACCATCTTCGTACTTCAAGGAATATTCTAAAAAAAGAATTAGCGAAATCGGTTCAGCGGCTCTCGAGATTTGCGCTTACCAACACATTCAGCGATTCATTTTTATATTATAGACAATCAAAAATAAACTAATGAATGAATTTGAGAAACAAGTTACACTTAAGCGCGGACGTTGATGACGCGAAGGGTGAGAACAGTTTTTAATGTAAAATAAGTTTTTTCCTAGTGAGCTAGAATTTAAGATAACGTTATGCTTATTCTTTTGGAATGGTCAAAACTGATAGAATGTGCAAGCGAACGGGATACCAGAGAAAAATTTGAAATCTTACAATCAAAACTTCCCAACACGATCCATGGGTGAAATTTTTGCCTCTAAAAGTTTGTCCTTAGCACGGGTTAGTGCATTAAAAACAAAATAAAAATAGTATAATCATGTGGGTAGTGATATCGTTCCGATGTAAAAACCTAACTGCAAAGGAGGTAGTCGGGGCTGTAAGTGATGCAATTTGCTTAAGCCAGATGTCGCTGCCTGTACGTAATACAGAGAATAGTGTAAAGAGGTTCGAAATTTCACTGATGCCGTGAGTCGCCCATTGGCTCAATTGGTAGAGCGCTGGCACGGAAAGCCAGAGGTTGCGGGTCCGAATCCCGGCATGGGTGAAATTTTTAGCCTCTAAATAGGTTTTTAAATTTGTCCTTAGCACGGGTTAGTGCATTAAAAAAAATAAAAATAGTATAATGATTCAAAGTTTCACAGCACAAGTAAACACACATAAACTCACGCTTATATCAAGAGCGGTAGACAGAGACCAGGATTTGCCACAAGCCACGATCTTGACAAACCTCTATTGGTTCATCAACATTCATTGGTCACCTCATGCACCTTCGCCGGTTACGGGTTCTTTTTATGGCGAAATCAGAAAATTTTTTGTAGTATCACATTATTGTAGAGTCTAGTTGTGGCAGCAGACAACCACCTATTAAACTACACAAATTATAACATAACATTTACATACAGGCACATACATTTCTTCTGGCCCCACACTAGAATATCCTTTGTCGTGGGAGTCAGAAACAGCGTCACAAACATGTAAACATCTACTCTGGGTTTTTTTTTGTCCCCAGCCGGGGTGCGTTACCGCTGCGCCACAGAGGTCGACATTTCTACGTTTCAAAGTTTTTTGATTTGATTTTGATTAATCAGATCACGAACTTATTTTACAGCGGAGCTGCATGAAAGTTGGTTATAAACTCACAGCTCCAAACCAAATTCAAAATGGCTGACCCAAGATGGCGATGGCGACTCACCAGACATGGAGACGGGCCGCCGTTTCGGCACGCTCGGCTTCTTTCCAATGGTGGCAAACGCTGGCACCTCACTCGTTTCATCCAACGATCGTACAGCCTCCTCTAGACTCCCGAGCGAGATTGAGAAGCTCTCCCGCGCAGCGGCGATTGAAGCGTCGCTTGATCGTCTCAAGGTGACGATTTCGGAGTCTGCTATCGGACGGGGGAGGGGGAGAAAACACATGCAAAGCGTGGGTTAACTGAACAACGCAAAACTAAATAAAGTAACAAAACGCCGTTGCTAAAAGTGTTGTTGTAAAGACAAAGTAAAATTGCTAGGCGTGAAAAGCATGCTCGAATTAAAAATATTAGGTGATTGGTCACTGTAGTAAATTCTCTATCAAATAAGGTCTCTAGTATTTTCCAAATTGAAAAATATTTTTATTAGTAGTAATTTTTTAAGTACCTAAATCAAACGGTGTTGATTTAAAGGTGATTAAAACAACACTGTTAGTAAATATAAAGGATTTAAATCTATTCCATAATGCACATGTTGAAAATGAAAGCTATATTTGATGCTGCTTTTTGGTGAGGTCAAATTAAGCCAGCAGCGAAAGTGTCAAAATCTTCTTAAATAATCAATTCTGCTCAAGAAATATGAGAAATATCTTTGGCCTTGAAATCATTTAAAACCAACTGAAAAGAGGTCAAAAGCCACAAAAAAAGTCTATTAATGAACACTTCTACACTATACTCTACACAACATCAAAGAAACACAAACGAAACTAAGCCCCAACAGGCTGGAAACACTGCTCACCTTCTGGGTGCTGCAACTGATGCTGCAGCGCTTGATCCTCAGCGGCGAAGGCGCCCTGGCTCCCGTAGCCCGATGAGGACTCCAGCGAAGATTCACTGGCACTGCTTTCTGAGCACACCTGGGGAACAATTTCATGGTCTTTCTGTTAGCGTGTCGACAGCAAACCAAATTTTATTAAGAGTTGTGGCCCGGAACTTTGCGACGCTGACTAGAATCATCCTACCTCGATCACGTCTGATGGTAATCAGACTCAGAATCAGAATGCCGGATGTGGCGAGCACATGTCAACTCGGCGCGCGCTCTACAAACTCCAATATTCCTACATGTCTGATTACCATGCCAACTCTGCGCGCACACTACAAACTCCAACATTCCTGCATGTCTGATTACCATACCGGATGCGGCGAGCACATATCAACTCTGCGCGCGCACTTCAAACTCCAACATTCCTGAATGTCTGATTACCATGCCGCATGTAGCGAGCACATGTCAACGCTGCGCGCACACTACAAACTCCAACATTCCTGCATGTCTGCTTACCATGCCGGATGTGGCGAGCTCTTGTCAACTCTGCGGGGGCACTACAAACTCCAACATTCCTGCATCGCGCAATCACAGTGTTTCACATGACATGCCATAAATATAACGTCCGATTAACAACAGTCGGACCGGCCGTCCCCAGGCATACGATCTGCCTTTATAGTGGAAGATCACGATCACCCGGTCTACCCTATACCGCCGTGGGTTCGATTGGTTCCACTTGGTTCCCCCGTACATTTGTACAAATGGCCTCATTCTGGGTGTATTGTCTGTATTTTCTAGCTAGATAATAAGGATGAAATGTATTTTCTACGTAGAAATAATAAACTATTTGTATTTGTATTTCCATGTTTGTGACGTCCTTGTCTGGTTACCACAGCACCAGGTATCCTAGTTTGGGATCAGAACAAGTGATCGCGTTGTGTGGACGTTATTAATTATTATCAAGTACTGATAATGCTGCCGAGATTGTTTGAAGACACAGTTTCATGGTCTGAGGAATAGAGGAAGTATTCTGGGTCCTAACCCTTAAGTTGCCAAAACGGACCTTATTAATATTACCTACGACGTCCGTCTGTCCATCTGAGCTAAAGGGCTTTGAAAGCTCTACGGTGAAAGGATAAGTAAGTATCTAGGTGAAAAATTATTGCCCAATAAATAATAAAAAATAGGGTTCTGGCAATAAAACTTCTAATAAACTGGGTATGGGGACATATTAAATGTCTTTATAGTTGAAAAAATATATTTATTAGTATTTTGTTTTGATTTTCGTAATTACTTGAATCTTTTTAAAGGATTTTTCGAAAGAATACACTTGGATATCGTCAGAGCACGCTTAGTGGTAATTAAGCCCACGTATAATCTGGTCTCCGATAGAACTTTGCCCTGCATTAGAAAGTATATGCACCTTCATTCAGCAATTTTAGTGAAGTCAGAACACAAAGCAGCACTAACAAAAAGCTTCCTAAGCAGCACTAACAAAAAGTAGCAATCAATACAATGCAAAGAAGATGAATCAATAAACCGACTTGGCAAACTCAACGGAAACGAAATATTAAAACAAAAAAATATAGAACCCTGCCCTAGAAGGCTGGTCACCAAGGGCAGTGTAGACCAAAACCCTCCATCAAAACATCTTTTCAAGCAGAACTATCAAACATTAAACGTTGCGACATTGAACGTAAGATCATTAATAAGCGACGAAAGAAAAATTGAATTAGAACACAGTCTGAAAAACATTAACTGGGATATAATAGGTTTGGCTGAAGTAAAACTTGAAGGTGACCACCTGAAAGAAAATAAACAGTACATCATTTACCATACAGGAGAAAAACAAGGCAGTAACGGAGTCGGCTTTATGATTAAAAATTATCTTAAATATAATCACTACAAAGCTACTCTGATAGAGTCTCACGCATGGACATAAAAATTAACCACACGAACATCACCATAATTCAAGCATATGCGCCCACAGAAAAAAGCAACGAATTAGAAATTAATCAGTTCTACATGCAACTAAGAAAAGCTCTAGAGAATTCCAGCGCATTCCTAATTATGATGGGCGACTTCAATGCTCAAGTTGGAATACAGAAACCTAACGAACAGAAGACTCTAGGTAATCACGGTTATGGGAAAAGAAGCGGAAGAGGAGAGACGCTGGTAAAATTCTGCTTGGAAAACCAACTTACTATAGTTGACAGCTTCTTCAAGAAAAGTAAAAGAAAACAATGGACATGGCTCTCCCCAGACGGTAAAACTAAAAACCTGATAGACTACATTACGACAAATCAACTCAGCTATGTAAAAAACATTGACGTTATAAACACTAAGTTTTCAACCGATCACAAATTGGTAAGATGCGAGTTTGTTATAAACCATAAAATCAGAAAATCGAGCCGCTCTTTTCCACTACAGAGTAGAAATTTTATGCATCAAGAGCGAACTGCTATACAAAATACCTTTTCAAAAATATCCATCCCCGAAAGTACGGACGTAGAGAATCTCTACAGCTCCTTAAAATCGGCTATTAAAGAAAGCATAAAAACTGTACATACAAAAGGGATTGAAGAAAAAATTGACTACATCAATCAAGAGATAATGGTACTAATTGAAGAAAGAGAGCAACTGAAAAGCAAGCCAGACCGAACAAAAAGTGACAGAAAACAGCTATCAGCACTACACAAAACTATCCAACACAAAATCCATCTAAGGAAAACTGAAATCAGAATCAAAATCATAGAAAACGAGCTTTTTAAAAATGGCAGTTTGAAAAAAGCGAACAAAAAACTATCAACAACAAAAGATTGGATTCCTTCACTTACCGGCAGCAAAAACAAAAAAACTACCAATAGAGACGAAATCATAAAAATTGCAACAGAATTCTACAAAGAGCTCTATAAAAGACAAGGAGAGTACACAAATAAAAAAAGCTTTGAAACCAGAATGAACGAAAAAATTTCGCTTTTTATTCCCAGTGAAGTGACGTCAGCGATAAAATCACTAAAGCACGATAAAAGCCCTGGCTCCGATGGTATCACGAATGATCACCTCATT